>JARDYH010000001.1:0-2500 GCA_029215795.1 Anniella stebbinsi
GAAGTGCCCTTCGATTTTCAGTATGAATACTCTCTCCCTCCCCTTCGCGGGTAGACCAGGCCTCTGAAGCGTATCGGGTAGACCGGGACCCGTTTTCATCGCGGTACGTGGTAGACCGTGCCCTGCCCTTTTACCGGGCAGACCGGGGCCCGATTTTTGGGCGCGGTACGGGGTGCGGACCAGGGGAATCCGACCGTTTGATTGAAACAAAGCATCGCGAAGGCCCGCGGCGGGTGTCGACGCGATGTGATTTCCGCCCCGTGCTCTGAATGTCAAAGTGAAGAAATTCAACGAAGCGCGGGTAAACGGCGGGGAGTAACTATGACTCTCTTAGTTGCTCGGATGGCACCGATACTTGATCCTCCGCCTCCCCGTGGTCCCGCCGGAAACGAGTGTAAAAACTCGGCCAAGAGAGGATCAGTGTCATCCACCCTAAACCCTGCCGTCATGGCACGCGTTGGCGAATGCGCAGAGTGTTGCCCATCCATCCTCACAAGGGCGAATATGGGCGTCATTGTGTCTCAAACCTTTGAGAACAGTGGCACGAGAAGCGACAGAGTTTTCATCGGGATCATCAAGTCAGGAAGTCGATGGCAACCCAGACTGACAGACCCGAAGACGAAAGCACTACCGTTAGCGGCAACAAAGGGAACCCGGAGCGTGGCGAGACCGGAGGAAGAGAGGAGAGGTCGGAGCCTGACGTGGAACCCGCGCAAGACAAAATGAACCCGTTAGCAGTGACGGAACCCGGAGCGTGGCGAGAACCGAAGGAGTGGAGGAGAGGTCGGAGCCTGACGGGGGACCTCCTGTAAGACCAAACCCACCGGACATGACAATATGGCTCCCGGACGCCAATCCCGCATGCCCATCTGCAGAGAAAAGGTTGGAAAGCCACCGCTCTCTATAACCATCTCTCCAGTCAGCACAAGAAAGATCAAGTGCTCTTCGGCTGCAGATTGTGCCAACGGACCAACCCGAAAGTACACTCCATTCTGGTGCACATTCCCAAATGTAAGCCAGTTTCGAGAGGGGATACTGAGGGTGACAACCAGGTCCTCAGATGCGAGATCTGCGGACTGACATGGTCAACCCAGATAGGTCTGGCCCAACACAAACGGCATAAACACCCTGCCGCGAGAAACCAAGAAAGAATAAAAAGCCTGAAGACGGTGGAGGAGAAGACAACCTCGAGAGGGAAACACCTCAGTGTATGGACAGAAGAGGCCCTCCTCCGAGAACTCTGGAAGAAGTACGAGGGCGAAAAGAACATCAACAAGAGCATCCAGGAGTGCTCGCCAGCAAACGGTCAAACAGATTGGTGACAAGAGGAAAGACATAAAGAGGAAAGCCGACTTACAAGCGAAAGAGAAGACGGCAGATCCTGGGCAGGAATTACAGAAAGTAAGCAAGAAGGCTGCCGGGCTGCAGAAAACCTCCGGAGCGAAAAACTCCCTCAAGGGACAAATCCAGACGGCCCTAAAGGAAAACGCCATAAAGCACAAAGATATAAGGGCGGCTCTCGAGGTGTGGCTTGACAAAGACCACGACGAGGCGCTAAACGCCATGGAAAAGGCGACCGAGAACATTCTGGGCCCGTTCAGAGAACAATGCCGACGTAAGAGGGAAGAGAAAGCCAAGAAAGAAGGGGAAAAGAAGGAAAAATCAGATAAGTTGGAAGAGGAGAAGACAAAAGAAAAGAGGAAGAAAAAGAAAACGGGATGGACCAAAAAGCTCGGAAAGCGAAAATGGGACTATAAGAGAGTGCAGAGCCTCTACCAGAAAGACAGGAAATCGGCAGCCAGATTAATCCTAGATGGAAACTACAATGTGAAGTGCGAAATCCCATCCGAAGTGGTCCACAAGACGTACAAAGCAAAGTGGGGCGAGAAGACTCGATTCCTCGGCCTGGAGGAATACGAAATCAAGGGAGAAACGGACAATGCGATGCTAGCGAACCTCATCACGGAGAAAGACCTAAAGGAAGCGCTAAATGGCATCAAAACAAACACGGCCCCAGGACCCGACACCATCATGAAGAATGATGTCGTGAAATTCACAAAAGACAAGGCCACCCTCGTGGAGCTACTCAACCTGTGGCTAGTGGTGGGAAGAATTCCCCGATGCCTGAAAGAGAGCAGAACGGTGCTGCTGCCGAAAGCCACCGAGAGAGCGGCCCTCCGCGAAGTAGGAAACTGGAGACCGATCACTATCAGCTCCATCCTCCTCAGAATCTTCTTCAAGATCCTGGCGAAACGCATGGAACGAGCATGCCCTATCACGACGAGACAGAGAGGCTTCATCAGAGCCCCGGGCTGCAATGAGAACAACTGGATTCTGAAGGAGCTGATCAAGAGAGCTAAGCGAGAAAAGTCAGAACTGGGAGTCGTCCTAGTGGACATCGCGAAAGCCTTTGACTCAGTAGCCCACACGCACCTAGAGGAAGTCCTAAAAAGAAGAAAAGTGGACCACCACATTATCGAGCTCATCATGGACTCCTACA
>JARDYH010000001.1:7500-10000 GCA_029215795.1 Anniella stebbinsi
GAAGTACGAGGGCGAAAAGAACATCAACAAGAGCATCCAGGGAGTGCTCGCCAGCAAAACGGTCAAACAGATTGGTGACAAGAGGAAAGACATAAAGAGGAAAGCCGACTTACAAGCGAAAGAGAAGACGGCAGATCCTGGGCAGGAATTACAGAAAGTAAGCAAGAAGGCTGCCGGGCTGCAGAAAACCTCCGGAGCGAAAAACTCCCTCAAGGGACAAATCCAGACGGCCCTAAAGGAAAACGCCATAAAGCACAAAGATATAAGGGCGGCTCTCGAGGTGTGGCTTGACAAAGACCACGACGAGGCGCTAAACGCCATGGAAAAGGCGACCGAGAACATTCTGGGCCCGTTCAGAGAACAATGCCGACGTAAGAGGGAAGAGAAAGCCAAGAAAGAAGGGGAAAAGAAGGAAAAATCAGATAAGTTGGAAGAGGAGAAGACAAAAGAAAAGAGGAAGAAAAAGAAAACGGGATGGACCAAAAAGCTCGGAAAGCGAAAATGGGACTATAAGAGAGTGCAGAGCCTCTACCAGAAAGACAGGAAATCGGCAGCCAGATTAATCCTAGATGGAAACTACAATGTGAAGTGCGAAATCCCATCCGAAGTGGTCCACAAGACGTACAAAGCAAAGTGGGGCGAGAAGACTCGATTCCTCGGCCTGGAGGAATACGAAATCAAGGGAGAAACGGACAATGCGATGCTAGCGAACCTCATCACGGAGAAAGACCTAAAGGAAGCGCTAAATGGCATCAAAACAAACACGGCCCCAGGACCCGACACCATCATGAAGAATGATGTCGTGAAATTCACAAAAGACAAGGCCACCCTCGTGGAGCTACTCAACCTGTGGCTAGTGGTGGGAAGAATTCCCCGATGCCTGAAAGAGAGCAGAACGGTGCTGCTGCCGAAAGCCACCGAGAGAGCGGCCCTCCGCGAAGTAGGAAACTGGAGACCGATCACTATCAGCTCCATCCTCCTCAGAATCTTCTTCAAGATCCTGGCGAAACGCATGGAACGAGCATGCCCTATCACGACGAGACAGAGAGGCTTCATCAGAGCCCCGGGCTGCAATGAGAACAACTGGATTCTGAAGGAGCTGATCAAGAGAGCTAAGCGAGAAAAGTCAGAACTGGGAGTCGTCCTAGTGGACATCGCGAAAGCCTTTGACTCAGTAGCCCACACGCACCTAGAGGAAGTCCTAAAAAGAAGAAAAGTGGACCACCACATTATCGAGCTCATCATGGACTCCTACAAGGGGGCCACCTCGAAGATCAAAGCGGCGGCCGGAGAAACGCCGAGAATCGAGCTCAGTAACGGAGTGAAGCAGGGCGACCCCCTCTCACCTTTCCTGTTCAACCTGGCGATCGAGCCTCTACTGATCAAACTAGAAAATGAAGGCGGAGGACTCCGGAAGAAGGAATGGAGTGTCTGCTCCCTGGCGTTCGCGGATGACATCGCCATCATCAGCGGCTCGCACCAAGGGATGCTAACGAACCTCAGTATCTTAGAGAACTTTAGCGAAGCGACGGGCCTCAAAATCAACGCCAAGAAGTGCCACAGCTTCCACATCAAGGGGACCAAAGACAGTTTCGTAATGAACAACTGTGAACCCTGGAAGGTCAAAGGGGAAGAGATCCACATGATCGCAGCGGGAGAAGCGGAAAAGTACCTCGGGATGCAAGTGGATCCCTGGAGGAGACCCAGCTGCAACTCTATCGAGAAGCTGCAAGAGTGGATAAAGAAAATAGATGACGCCAAACTCAAACCGAGGCAGAAAGTGGAGATGCTCAGAACATTCGCCATACCGAGAGTGTACTACACGCTGGAGCAAATGGAGGTCTCCAAACTAAAACTCAGGACCGTTGATACCACCATTCGGACACACGTAAAGAAATGGCTACACTTGCCCGATAACACTTGTTCCAACTTGTTCTACACCAAGGTCAACGACGGAGGGCTAGGTCTCCCGAGACTAGAAAGCGAAGTAAGCGACAAACAAGCGGCCCTAAGGAACAGAATCCTGAAGTCGGAAGACAAAGTCATCCGGGCCATGGTGAAGGAAGAGGGAGAAGGAGACGGAAAAGAAGCTCCTACAAGATCTAACTATAAACAGGAAGAGCTGGAAGCCTGGAGCAAGTACGCCTCCCAAGGAAAATCAGTCCACTGCTTCAGAGAAGACAAGATAAGCAACAAGTGGATAGCGACCAAATCGAGCCTCACGGAAAGAGAATACATCACCTCCCTGAAGCTGAGAGGCAACATCTACCCCACGAGGGAGTTCCTAGGATGGGGCAGAGCAGGAACGATGAGAGGATGCAGAAGATGTGACGCCAAATGGGAATCCTGTTCCCACATCCTAGGACAATGCCCCTATGTCCAACAGGCACGAATCAAGAGACACAACACCCTCTGCAACCTGCTAGCGGAGCAGGCCAAGAAGAAGGAATGGCAAGTATACACCGAGCCGCACTACAAGAGCCTGAAAGACGACACCCTT
>JARDYH010000001.1:4220000-4685000 GCA_029215795.1 Anniella stebbinsi
CTTGAGCCCATGATTCCGCATCCTGCACTCTGGGATGATCGGGAAGAGATCCTGACCTTCCTCTGCATGACAACCTTTCAAGGATTTGAAGAGTGCTATCATATCTCCCCTCAATCTTCTATTCTCCAGGCTAAACGTGCCCAGTTCTTTCAGTCACTACTCATAGGGCTTTGTCAAATGCGAATGGTTGATGGAATCATTCTGATCATGTAAACTGTTTGGGCATCCATGTTACCCAAACTTCTGTCTTAGGTTAAGACTTTGGGATGTACTGCAGACCATTTAGGATGCCTTAATGCCTGCTGTTTGCATCGCTGTTCCTGACGTAATCAGCATTTGTACAGCTTCATTATACAGCCTAATTTGGACCCCCTCTAGAAGGATTCGCTTTGGCGCCTGGCTGCCCAATTATGCGCATATTCGCGGAAGCGCATTTACTCCTAATCCCTCTGTACGAGAGGCGGCGAAGCGCATTACGGGATGACTGAAACGCGCTTTAAACTTGTTGACATGCGGAGAATCGCATGTTTACACGGCAGTAAGGTGCTTTAACTGCCGCCGCAAATTAAAACTTGCGGTTTAACGCGCATTCGATAATGCACATAATCCGAAGTTTAAAGCGCCTCAGCGCCCAATTTGCGCTCCTCTCTTGTAGAGGTGAAATTTTTAATCAGCCTTGAAAGAGCTTTAAACCTCTCTTGTAGAGGCACCCTTGGTAAAGCAAAGAGATGGGAGCTCATGTTTGTTTGTGTGTGTGTGTGCTTGTGTGTGTGTGTGTGTGTGTGTGTGTGTGTCTAGCCTGCATGGCTAAGGAGATTCAGCAGCATATCACCTTGAGTACAGGGAACTGAAGAAGAGACGGTGGGTATTTTAAAGAGCATCACAACTGAGGCTATGTGCTTTGAACTTCAGACATCACAGGCAGGCTTAGACCATGTTGATAAGCCCACATTATTAATTTATGGGATGGACATACCCTTCAAAGGAGGAGGCAACCTGGTCTCCGTGTTGATCAGGTTGTCTCTCTCTCTCTCTCTCCCCACATACACATATACACACACCTTAAAAGTATTACAAGATTTTCAATGATGCTAGAAAGATAGGGTGACCATGTCTCATACTTTACAGAGGACAGCCCTCTATTTGGATGGCTGTCAGAGGACAGTCCTCTGTTTGAAGGCATCCTCTGATTGAAAGACTGTCCAGTCCAAGGCAGGATCTACACTACTGCTTTAAAACCGTTTATAATGGTAGTGACAACTGTTGAGGCCCAGGACACGCTCCAGATACAGTTTTCAAACCATGTTCAAAGTGTCATATCCTGCTTGGTGTAGATTTATTTATTTATCACATTTTTATACTGCCCAATAGCGTAGACCTCTGAAATGGAGCAGCCTCACCTGACCGTTACTTAACAGTTAACGAAATGGATATGATTAGGGTCATGATCCTACACATCTTTAGACAGAAATACATCCTACAACTCCTAGGCTTCCCAGCCAGCTTGGCTTGGCTGGCTGGAGAATGCCTAAACATCAGTAAGTGACCAGAATAATCACTGGACTGGGATTGACCACACAATTCATGGAAGATGAGAACATGCCCCATTTTTTGGATTGGTGAGTAGAGTCAGTGTCAGATTAATTGACAGTATGAGGCGAGAACAACACACTTTAGGCAGCTTTGAGCTCTCTATATTTATTCTTGGGCCAAGCTGCATCATCAGTACCACTCTGGGTCATAAATCCATCACAATCTGAATGTTTTATACATTCTAAATTAAACTCTAGTCTTTGAATCCTATTTTCCTCCAAACTCTCTCTCACAATACACCTGATCTTTGCTCACAGGCTGGATTCCCTGCTCCACCCCGGAATCTTTTTAATACAACAAAAAGCATAGCTTTCGGCCACAGAAATAACCCAAAATTGGTAAAACAACGACATGCAGCGACTGATGTACGCTTCTGTATATTGACGATCTATAAGCAATGCCTTTACCTTGATCGAGGAGTTCTGCATAAAGCTGTCCAACAAGACTGGGTTAATTAGCCCACGGTGGCTTGTCATGACATGCAAATAGGCCCAGTATGTTCAGCAGGACTTACTCCAAAGTAAGTGATCCCAGGATTGCAGCCCTATTGTCTTTGAATATGTATTAGTTCTTTAGAAATTCAATGAACAATTATGCTGGTTGAGTCTTGCCTTTTTCATGGAGCAGGGAACCAAACATGACATCCCAGGCTGCAATGTTTGGTTAAACAATTGATTAGATTAGTCTATCCCCCCACCTCAGAATGATTCAAGAAAAGAGTGCTAAAAAATGTCTAATGGTGCAATCCTAATGGTGAAAACCCCATTGAATTCAATGGAACATAGTCCCTGGTAGGTGTGTACAGGATTACAGCCAGGGAGAGCAATCCTCTAGCCCCTAGATTAGGCTGACCAAACAAAATCCAGGTCAGGGCTCCTGTAACTTTAACAGTTGTAGAGAAAAGGGAATTTCAGCCAGTGTCATTTGTATGCAATTAGTTCCTGGTGATATTCCCTCTTCATCACAACAGTTAAAGTTGCAGGCACTATATTAGAGTGACCATATACAAAAGAAGGCAGGGCCCTTGCAACTAACAGTTGTGATGAAGAGGGAATTTCACCCGGAACTAATTGCATACAAATGACACTGGCTGAAATTCCCTTTTCTCTACAACTATTAAAGTTACAGGAGCCCTGACCTGGATTTTATCTGGTCACCCTACCCTAGATTACATCATTTCCTAAACTGATGCTTACTAAGACAAATACATGCATCTTTCCTCTTCAGAACTATTGCCTTTGGTTTTTTTTTCCATATACAAACGTGTCAGCTGAACCGATTAATCAACACTAACACATATGATTAATTGGTTTAAGAGTTTTTGAACCAGATGACAGGTTGCTCTGGTAAACAAACACATGATGGACAGAAATACAATAGACAAATCAGAGCTGAGTTGGAAAGAAAATAAAAACAAGAGTTGCAGGGATGAAGTCAGAGGATTAAACCCTTCCATTGATCCAGGTGACTGGTGTTTTATTCTGACATGAATGCCAGAGTTTTCTCGGCTTTCCCTCTATCTGTGTGTTTTCTACTTGTTGGGTTTGAAACCTGTGGAGGGATGGGGGAGTCCAAAAGCAAAAAGTAGGCAGATTTCATCAACCACAACAATTTGACATCTAAACTCGCTCTTGAGTTGTTATCAATCACTGCCGGTGTTGATGTAGGACACTTGGCTACAAGGAACCATCGCCCATGTTGGAAAGTGTTTAATATTAAACATTGCAAACAATGAGAACAGATGTTCACCTCCGCGATTTAATTTCGGAGCCATCACAAATTCCCTTTGAAGTTGGTGGGAGTTCTGGGTGTCCGTCCCACTAGGATCCCCTCCCCCCTTTAATTAGTGATCTATTGTTGACAGGCTGGTGCTTGCAGTGTTTATAGGGATGGCTTTTTATGATGCATTATCCGTAATCGCATTTCATGCTGCTGCCGATATCGTATCACTTGCAGCTTTGGAAGAGGGAGTTGAGTTGGCAAACTGAAGTCTCCAGGGTAGAGTTTGCTACATCTAGCACACCTGCATAGAAGTCGGGTGGCCAACTTTTGATTTCAAAGACTGAGATACATAGGTGGAGCTTGGTGGCTATTCAGGCTCATTCATCAAGAGTCAGGCTCTAGGAAGTCAGGTTATAGAACCCTGACTATCAATCCAATTGGGCGAGAAACTGGTGTGTGTGAGCAAAAACAGGTCTAACCTGGATCATCTTGATAAAGAGGCATGGTATAGAAACATATAGTCTACTGTAATGTGTGAAAAAATAATGCATAAGTTACAAGTACTACAAGGCAAAGATGATCCACTAATATTTAATGATATATGGGGGAAATTTATTTTACATACAATAGATTCGGAGTCACTGACATATAGCTAAGGAGATATGGACTGTATAAATGGTATGAAATTTCCGATATAGAATATAGTTTTAGTAAAGTTATAATATCAAGGATTTAAAAAAGGAAGAAGGGGAATAAGCTTCACTCCACTGTATGTATTTATTTTTGTTATTTATTTATTTATTGTTTTGGGGGGGGAGGGAACGGGGTATACCATATAATACATTATATTACACTATGTTATAATGTTTATGGTTGTTGAATATATGAAAATCTTTAATAAAAACATTTTTAAAAATCAAAAACAGGTCTAGTTCTAAGGCAACAATACAAGGTTGGGAACTGATGTATAGCAAAAGCCAGGGAGATCCAGGGGTGTAAGCACTCCTCACACAAGAGAGGAGTTGTTCAGACTGAAGAGTAAGCTCTGAAGCTAAGGCTTTATATGGCTGGGTGGACAGGGATTGGTCCTTGTGGGAGTCAGCTGACGAAATGCTCAGTCAGGCTGGTAGTACAGTCTCGGTGGCGCCCTAGAAGCATTGAGCTCCATCTGCCAGGCTTGCAGTAGAGCTGGAGTGCTGATGGCACAGGAGATCAGCTAATCCTAAGCATGCTAATTTGGAAGTTAACCTTCAGACCTTTATGAACTTTAATAATAATAATTAGGGATGTGCACTGGATCGGACCCGATCCACGATCCGAGTCCGGTCCAGTGGGAAATCGGATAAATTATCCGATTTCCGATCCCGCAGCTGGATCGGCCGATCCAATCCGAACCGGTCCGAAAAAGCTCCGAACCGGTTCAGCGGATCGGCGGGCGCCCACTGGCGCCCACCGCCGCTTCCATTGGCGGGCGCCAGCGGGCGCCCGCCGATGAAAGTGGACAGCGGGGGGGGGGAGGAGGGGGGCACTTACCTTCTCGGCCCGGTGGCTCCCGTCCGGCGCCGGCGCCTACTACTACTAGCAGGCTCCGCGGCCTGCTCTAGGGTGGCGCGCCGGGTGATGTCATCACCCGGCGCGCTACTCTAGAGCAGGCCGCGGAGCCTGCTGGAAGTAGTAGGCGCCGGCGCCGGACGGGAGCCGCCGGGCCGGAAAGGTAAGGAGGGGGTGCGTGGAGGGGAGGAGGGGGCGCGCGGAGGGGGGAGGGGGGCCCTTACCTTTCTGGCCCGGCGGCTCCCGTCCGGCGCCGGCGCCTGCTACTCCCAGCAGGCTCCGCGGCCTGCTCTAGGATGGCGCGCCGGGTGATGTCATCACCCGGCGCGCTACTCTAGAGCAGGCCGCGGAGCCTGCTGGAAGTAGTAGGCGCCGGCGCCGGACGGGAGCCGCCGGGCCGGAAAGGTAAGGAGGGGGTGCGTGGAGGGGAGGAGGGGGCGCGCGGAGGGGGGAGGGGGGCCCTTACCTTTCCGGCCCGGCGGCTCCCGTCCGGCGCCGGCGCCTACTACTCCCAGCAGGCTCCGCGGCCTGCTCTAGGATGGCGCGCCGGGTGATGTCATCACCCGGCGCGCTACTCTAGAGCAGGCCGCGGAGCCTGCTGGAAGTAGTAGGCGCCGGCGCCGGACGGGAGCCACCGGGCCGGGAAGGTAAGGAGGGGGTGCGTGGAGGGGAGGAGGGGGCGCGCGGAGGGGGGAGGGGGGAGGGGGGCCCTTACCTGCCCGGCCCGGCGGCTCCCGTCCGGCGCCGGCGCCTACTACTCCCAGCAGGCTCCGCGGCCTGCTCCAGGGTGGCGCGCCGGGTGATGTCATCACCCGGCGCGCTACTCGAGAGTAGGCCGCGGAGCCCGCTGGTAGTAGCCGCCGGCGCCGGACGGGCCGAGAAGGTAAGTGGCGGGGAAGGGGGCTTACCCCCCCCCCCGGAGCCGTCCGCTTCTATCCGCTGGCGCCCGCGGGCGCCAGCGGATGGAAGCAGGCGGCCCCAGGGGGGGTAGGGAGCGCGGGGGAGGGGGTTTACCTGCCGGGGCCGTCCACAGCGGACGGCCCCGGGGGGGGGGGAGGGAGTTAGGCCCCCCCTTACCCACCCGCCGCCATTTTTTCCTCATAGACTTGCATTGCAATGCAAGTCTATGGGGAAAAAAATGGCGGCCGATCCAAAAATGTACGATTTTTGGGTCGGGATCGGACTCGATCCGGTCCGGGGGGCCTCCGATTTTGTCCGAACCGGTCCGGGACAAAATTGGAGGTCCCGATCCGGGTCCCGATCCGATCCGGGGGGTCCGTGCACACCCCTAATAATAATAAGAATAATAACCATAAAATACTTGTATAACTAATTAAAAGCATATAAAATGAATACATTATTAAATGACATCTTAAAATTCAACTGGGTAGGCCTCTTGGAAGAGATCAGTCTTTACGGCTTTCTTAAATTCCAGGAGACTGTTAAGTTGGCGGATCTCTCCCGGCAGGCCATTCCACAGTCTGGGAGTGGCAGAAGAAAAGGTCCTCTGGGTAACACTCGTCAGCCTAGTTCTGGCTGACTGTAGTAAATTCTTCCCAGAGGACCTGAGTGTGCGGGGTGGATTGTATGGGAGAAGGTGATCCTGCAGGTAACTTGGGCTTTAATTAATGGGACTGGGGGCTGGGGAAATCAATTTGTTTTGCTAAAGTCACAAATGTAGAACCATTCTTTTGCAGGGGGCTATACTTGCCAGCCACATATCTCTCTCTCTCTCTCTCTCTCTCTCTCTCTCTCTCTCTGCCACCCCTTTTCTCTCTTTCTGCCATTCCCTTCTCTCGCTATTCCTATCATCCCCTTTTCTCTCTTTCTGTTGGCTTTTCTCAGAATCAATAGGGCTTGCTCCCATGGGACATAGAATTGGAATATTTTCCTTTGACTACCCCGCATTTTAAAACAACAACATCTCTCTTTCTCTCTTTTTAATAGTATAGTTTTAGCTTTAAAAAGTCGTGATATTTCTGGTTTGAACTTGTATTTAACGTATTGTTTGAATATTGTATTTGTAGTTTTTAAGCTGCATTGGGGGCCTTTTGGCCAAAAGGTGGCATAGAAATAAATGTCACATAACACCATTATATATATATATATATATATATATATATATATACATACACACACACATACAGAAAAAAGAAAATAAATTCATATGCATATATATATATATATATATATTAATAGTTCATGATATAAGCTTTAGTCATTTCAGATTGTTTCAGGATGGGATGGGGACAAAAGATCTTAGTGTGAATATTTGGCTTTAGAAAATGTGTCACCTGGCGGGCAGGTGAAAGAGTATTTTTTAAAGGCAGTTTGAATGAGAGAGAAGTGTTTGGATTGCATACACTCATCCCACTATTGTCCTGGGTTAAGTAGATTTGGTGGGCTTCATGTGGTTTCAAAAGCCTGCCAGACCTCTTTGACCTTGTTTAGCTGTAGGGCGAAACACATGTCTGGTCTACACTATGGGAATTGTTACTTGCCCCAAACTAATTTCATCTCTCTCTCTCTCTCTCTCTCTCTCTCTCTCTCTCTCTCTCTTTCTCTCTCTTTCTCCCTTTAAAAAGAAAAGAAAAGAAAAAAGGTCTGTCTGCAGACAGTTTGTAACAATTTGTGGTTACTTTTGTCCTTTGCTATGTGTAGACTTGAAGCTGGCATCATTAATTGTACCATTAATTAAAGACTTTAAGCAATAAGCTTGTTAAAACTGCTCTCCATTTATTTCTTTTAGATGCATTTGATGCTGTCAAGTTATGTATGCTAATTGGATTTCTGAGTCAGTGTGTGTGTGTGTGTGTGTGTAGAGAGAGAGAGAAGTTGGGGGGGGCAGCTCTATTCTCACATGAAAACTATTGCAGTTCCTAGGAGAATATTGTTCATCTATGAGTCACCTGCCTCCTCCCCCTTTCCATTATTTACCCAGGATCATGTAGTGCACTTTCTCTCAACCTGGTGCCCTCCAGATAGGTTTGACTGCAACTGGCCATGTGGGCTGGGGATCATGGGATTTGCAGTCCAACCCATCTGGAGAGCACCAGGTTGGGGAAGGTTGGGGTATCTATAGGTCAGGGATCTTGAACCTCAGGCCTGCAAGCCAAATCTGGCTCGTTTAGGGACCCAATCCACCCCTATTCTGAGTTCCGCAGAAGGCCACCCCCCCCCTTTCCCCAGACTGCCAATCACTGGGGGGGTGTTCTTGGCTTTTGCACAGTCCTTTCTCCATTCTAAAAAACTTAGAATGCCTCTCCTAAGTTTTACAAATTCAAGGGTTCAGTGTAGCACAAATATAGACTTCACTGTTCTAGTTGTTCTGTTTAAGAAATTAGCATGCAGTTTCGTCGGTTACAACCCACTTTATCAGAAGCTGTAAGTGGAACTGGAGGATTTGAGTCTGAAAAGACAGTTAAAGAGGTAGATATGAAACAAGCATTCCATTCTCTTCAAGCAGCAGTTACAAACCACAAGTTGCACGAAGATTCTCTATTACGTGCATAGAAACCGTAGTCCCTATTGAGCCCCTAATTAACACAATCAAATTTCTTTATCATCTTTTTGTTCTGCAATCTCACATTCCTTGGTTTCAGTCTCTTTAGAACTTCCACCAATGAGCTCCTTGAGGGTATGTCCAGGGAGGCTAAAGTGTTCACTAACAGTTTTACTAATGCTCTGCTGCTTGATGTCTGATTTGTGCCAATTTAACCTTTCTTTTAAAGATAGCCCTGTTTGGCTGATGTGACTGGCCTTTGAGCACTTGATGCAGGAGGTCAAATATGCTACATCTCATGACGATTTGGTTGATGATGGTTCCACTGATGTAGCTTTAAGCTACAATATGATGATGTTTTGGGGGTATTTTGCCCCCCCTCCCACACACACATTCATTTTGCCTTCAGACCCATCCAGCCCCTGGAATGCAGTCGTTGAGACCTCCTCTGGAATTAAATTCAGCCCTCCACACCTTGGAGTGCTCCTTTAGAGTTCTGACTGGTTTTGACTGGAACCTGGAGCGGATGCACCTCCCCACTGCTGTTGGAACTATCAGCCTCCACTGCTCAGTATGAGTTGGCTTCATGTGCAACTGCTGAAGCCATTCCTGGCCCCACTGGGTCTGCCCTCTTGAGACTCTCTGCAAGGTTACCCTGACCAGGTTTTGATCCTCTGGGGCAGGAAAGAGTTCCACAGCAAAGTGCAGCCAGAAAGTCGGAAGCGGAAGCCAGTATTTTTCCAGACTTCTCAAAACACTGTCGCCATCTCAGAAAGCTGTAATTCTATCTGAGTATGATTCACGGAATGTGGAAAAAACATGCCTTGGACGAAGTACAAAATGTGAATATTTCATGCATCTGGGGAGGCATTGTCCATTCGATGCCTCAGGATGGAATGTTCTGTGCTGGGGACACATCCCCTCACCCCCGGTGAGGTCTGGTGCTGCTTATTTTGAGTATGGCGCAATACAACTACTGATTATTATCAGGTGGCCATGAAAGGAAATGATAAAGAAGTCTAAACCCCCCCAACTGGAATTGGTCCGGGCCCGATTCAAAGTGCTAGTATTAACATTCAAAGCCCTAAATGGCTTGGGGCCAGGTTATCTGAAGGAACACCTCCTCCCAGATGTACCTGCCAGGACCCTAAGATCATTTTGAGGGGTCCTTTTCCGTGAGCCCCTGCCAAAGGAAGTGAGGCAGGTGGCTACCAGGAGGAGGGCCTTCTCTGCTGTGGCACCTCATCTGTGGAATGAGCTCCCTAGAGAGGTTCCCTACATTGTACTCTTTTCAACACCCGGTGAAGGCTTTTTTATTTTCTTAGTATTTTAACAGTTTATTAGTCTAATTTTTAACTTTGCTGTTTTAAAATTGTATTTTAAATCTGTATTGCTGCTTGGTTTTATCCTGCTTGTGTTCTTATATAGTGTTTTTTTTTTTTGTTGCTACGTTTTATACTGTTGTTGTTTTAGATTTTGAATAATTGTTATGGTTTTAATTTTTGTAAACCGCCCAGAGAGCTTCGGCTATTGGGAATATAAAAATGCAATAAATAAATAAATAAATAAGTAAGACACAGTGGAAGCTGGTGGCTCCGATGTCGTGGGGCAGTTAATCCATCTGTGCTACCTCCAGTATCCGAGGCAGTAAGCCTGTGTGTGCCAATTGCCGGGGAATATGGGTCCTGCTTGTGATTCCCTGGTCGACAGCTGGTTGGCCACTGTGTGAACAGATTGCTGGACGAGATGGACCCTCAGTCTGATCCAGCAGGACACGTCTTATATTCTTAGGAGCCATCCAAGGTGCTGAACCACCATCTCCAAAATACCGTAGATTCAGCACGTTGGATAGTTCCTTTAGAGTTCTTACTGGTCCCGACTGAAACCCAGAGCGGATTCATTGCTCCACTGGCATTGGAGCCACACACTGATAATTGGTCAGGCTTGAATTGTGTGTGTGTGTTGAGGGGTGAGGGGGGTCTGGTTGGACCACAATGTGTCAGCTGCACTTAGGTGACTGCATGACTACATCTAAACAACTACATAACTGTTCTGCAGGAGTGGGTGATCTGTATGTTGGCAGAGGTTTCTGATTCCCAATTGTTTAATGTCAGTGAGGAGAAGAAAGCGTCCCCTCCCCCAATTAGCCTGTATGTGTGTGTGCATGAGTGTGCATCTATGCAATGATGAGTGGCAGTGTGGTGTAGTGGTTACAGCATTGGACTGGGAGTTGGGAGATCCAGATTCTTGTCTGGCCACAGAAGCTCTTTGGGCGACTTTGGGCCAGTCACAGACTCTCAGCCCAACCTATCTCACAGGGTTGTTGTTATGAGGATAAAATGGAGAGGAGGAGGATTATATACGCTGCCTTGGGTTCCTTAAGGAGGAAAACAGGTGGATAGAAATGCAATAAATAAATAAATAAATAAAAATGATGGGTACTAGAATATCACTCTATTCCTTTGTGGGTTGTGTCCCGAGACATGCTTTGCCAAGAAGACCAGCCACTGTTGCATTGCTGTGCAGGAGACATCTTGAATCCCCCTTAAAACCCAGTCATGTTACTTCTAGCCAATGCAAACTGCTAGGGTGATAGATTGATGGATTTCATTGCCCTGCAACAAAGGGGAATTGCATTGGTCGATTTAATGTTTTTCCTCCTTTACTTTTATCCATCCCGTGTAACGCTTAACTTCTTGTCGTCAGCCTCTTGATGTTCCCTGCAATGGGTTCTTGGAGAGAAAAACGTAGCAATTTTCTCCGTTGAGAGTTTTTGGAAATGACCGTACTTTGAAGGCACGCTGCTTGCTGCCCTGCAGTTTAGGCTACATGGGTGAAAGGCTTTTAAGCTAGGCTGGATAACCTCTTTCAGCCTGAAGTCTGGATTCAATTTGGGAGAAGCTCAGGGGGCGTGTTCCAGTGCTGGGTGGGGCCAAAAACATAGAGTGTCCCTATGGAAAGGAGGACAGGCCTCCTGTATCTTTAACAGTTGTATAGAAAACGGAAATTCAGCCGGGGTCATTTGTATGCATGCAGCACCTGGTGAAACTCCCTCTTCCTTACAACAGTTAAAGCCACAGGAGCCCTACCCTCTTTTGTAGAGTGAGCAGATACAACAGAGGGCAGGGCTTCTGCAGTTCTAACTGTTGTGATGAAGAGGGAATTTCACCAGGTGCTGCATGCATACAATGACACCTGCTGAAATTCCCTGTTTTATACAACTATTAAAGATACAGGAGTTCTGTCCTCCCTTTCATATGGTCACCCTAAAAAACACAAAAGTACCAGCACCGCTACCTCCAGTATCAGAGTCAATAAGCCCAGGTACACCCGTTTCTGGCGACCAAGGACAGGAGGGTGCTGTTGCCCTCAGGTCCTGCTTGCGGGTTCCTGGTCAACAGGTGGTCAGCCACTGTGTTTGAACCATCTTGCCCCCATCTTTCCCTAGACCTGCCAGCTTGCCATACCTTCCCTCTAAGATCTGAGCCCATGAGGCCCTCTGCCCATCCTCCGCCTCTGTGACATCAGGGCAGCTTAGCCAATCATTGCCAGGGATTCCACTGCCGCCATCAAACCTCTTCACACATCACACTATGACACGGTCCTTTAATTAATAGACAAACACTGGAGAACATCTTCTAAAGCTACATCTAGCAACAAAATGAGTTTGTTTTCAAGGCAAAGAATGGATGCAGGCAAATTGGAGAGCAAAAGTTTGCTCATTATGTTTTGGGTGTTTTGCTCATTACCCTACAGTGAGGGCAACCAGCTGATTCCCCTGCTGGGATGTTGCCTTCTCAACCTCAGCTTCAAATGGCAAAGTCAAAGATGTGCTCATCAGGTTCCCTGATGAAGATCCCTTTGTTGGGTTCCTCTTACAAAGGGAGTAATTGATGAAGGAGGCAGGGAAGGGCTGGATTAGGTTGCTGTTGCTGGTATAAATGCAGCATTAAGGACTAAGGAGGGGAGTCAAGGTTTACTACCTGTAACAACAGTACAGTTCATTGGTTCTTAAATATCTTATCAATTAGGGGAGATCGTTAGGGATTAATCTTTCCTGATAAAGAACAATCACATACATTCATTTCCCTAATGGAAGTGGGCACATGATTCTGCAATATTATACACACTTACATGGGGGCAAGTCCCAATGAATTCTATAGGGCTGACGCCTAAGTAGACATGTACAGGATTGCACTGTAAGTGACTTTATGGGTTGCAGGGAGATAAACAAACTTATCCTCTGTACACATATACCTGGACATGAGAAACTTCATTCTTTCCTTTATTGTTTATTTGTTTCATGCATTTACAATCTGCTGGGGTGACCATATGGAAAGGAGGACTGGGCTCCTGTATCTTTAACAGTTGTAATGAAAAGGAAATTTCAGCAGGTGTCATTTGTAGGCATGCAGCACCTGATGAAATTCCCTCTTCAGCACAACAGTTAAAGCTGCAGGAGCCCGGCCTAGTATGACAAGACACAAAAGAGGGCAGGGCTCCCATTGTAATGAAGAGGGAATTTCACCAGGTGCTGCATGCATACAAATGACACCTGCTGAAATTCCCTTTTCAATGCAACTGTTAAAGATACAGGAGCCCAGTCCTCCTTTTCACATGGTCACCCTACAATCTGCCTTCCCAAAACTGTTTCAGCTGTGATGCAGATCTGATGGTGGAAAAAAAAATGGGTGAACGTAGCTCTTCAGAATGTACTTGGGCCAATGGTTACCCTGCTAATGGAAAACTAGCCTCTCAGGGACAGATTTCACAAAATCCAGACATCCCTAGTTGCAACGGAGCATTCTCTAAGTGAAATAAAATATGCAAATGAGGCTTAAGCAAATCTCTGTGCATGGCCATGTTTTTAATCTCTGATATACCAACAAATGGAAATCGGTAATGTCACTGGGGCTTTGCTCTCCCAGGATCCCTCCCTTTGCTTCTTCATTCAAAACACGAGAGGATCAGATATACGTGCAATTGTCTGCAGTCGTTATTGTCAACCAACGAGCAAGCGATGGGGAATTGAGGCTTGATATGTTTGCATACCTTTCGTTGCCCAGAATTTTACTGATTTCCCATGGCACAGCATGATCATTTTCAGGCTAGGCAAACACTGCTTTTGAATGCTGTTTTGACAAGATTCTGGATTTTAGTCTTTAGGGGATGATTTGTGTAGCAGACGGTGTGTAAATGAAAGTATTGTTGGCCCTGCCATGGTGTTGAGCTGTTTGAAGTATGGATTTGGAACTGATTTGGCTTTTAATGGATTTTTATGGATAGCTAAAAACAGCCCAAACCAGTTCTTTGTTACCTTTGCAGTCACTAAGGCTACCAAGCATACTTACTTGAGAATGAGCCCCACTGAATATCATGAAACTTACTTGTGAGTGAACCTGCACAGAGTTGTGTTAGAAATGCTAGACTGCATGTGCAAAGAGGTGGTGGAGTTTACTGTCTCTGTGGTTGTGGCTAGGTAGATATTTTACAGCCTTTTTAATATCTTGATACATCCTTTCACATGCAGGATCCTTTCACATGCAGGATCCGAGCAAGGTCTTCCAAATTTGGACGATTCATTGATCAATATAACCAATTGCAAGAAGAGAAAAAGTAGGACATTTGGCCAGTTGATTTCTTTGGGATTTACTTCCAAGGAAGAATGCTCAGTTCAGTGTTATCTTCTGGTAAACTGACCAGTTGTTCCATTTTTTAAATGTTTTTTTAGTGAGATATTTAGCAAGGTAGTTCAGCAAAATATTTAAGTAAGTATGTGTAGCTAATTGTTAGGGCTTCCTTTGTCACGATGCCCTTTTCTTGGACTCTGGTGTTCCCACAAAACCAGCACAAATTACCAAAAGAGCATCCAGAATCTTGTCAAAACAGAATTCAAAAGCAGTGTTTGCCTAGCTTGAAAATGATCATGCTGTACAATGGGAAATCAGTAAAATTCTGGGCAAGGAAAGGCATACAAACATATTAAGCCTCAACATACTATTGCTTGCGTATTGTTTGACAATAACAACCGCAGACAATTGCACATATATCTGATCCAGTAGTGTTGAAATAATTTTTGGATCACCCAAATCAGTTTCTAGCAGTCGGCCAAGTAAGGAGAGGAGACTTGGTCTGTGTTGGATTTTCTTTTTAAAGAAAGAGTCTCCTGGTGATTAATTTTATTTTTGGAAAGCCCCTGAGGGGGTAGCAATGGCATGCCATTTCTTTGGGCAAAACTCCAGTATTTTTATCGAGCAGCCAATGGAAATATCATGTGGAGAAGAAGAAAAATACATTTCCAAATAACAGAGGTGGACAGCCAATTATCGATTGTTACTAAGGAGCGTCTACATTTTGTAGAATTCTACATAGGAATAGACTTCTAGAAGGGTAGGCTGACCAGATAAAATCCAGGTCAGGGCTCATGTAACTTTAACAGTTGTAGAGAAAAGGGAATTTCAGCCAGAGTCATTTGTATGCAATTAGTTCCTGGTGAAATTCCCTCCTCATCACAACAGTTAAAGGTGCATGCGCTATACTAAAGTGACATATACAAAAGAAGGCAGGGCCCCTGCAACGTTAACTGTTGTGATGAAGAGGGAAATTCACCAGGAACTAATTGCATACAAATGACCTTGGCTGAAATTCCCTTTTCTCTACAACTGTTAAAGTTACATGAGCCCTGACCTGGATTTTATCTGGTCACCCTAATGCAGCCTCCAAGAGCTGCACTATGATAGCATAATTACCACAAGGAAAGTAGTTCTGTGAGAGTGTCATTTCCATTTCCCGTAAAGCACATTTCCAGTCCTCATGAGGAATGAAAAAAGTCTGGGTGTTGTGTGCAGGCTCTGTCTGCTGAACAGGTTTGGCATTTCCTGTTCCTCCTTAAAGTTTCTTGCCTCCTTACCATGTGAGCAACTAATCTTCCTATCTCCCCCCCCCCATTGCAGGTTTCATTCTTAATTGCCTGAACTTCTGCCTCTAATATGCAAACTCTGCATGAAGTCAGCAGGAAAAATCCAATTTAAGAAAAAGTTGCCCAAGTCTAATAATGGCATTTGATGTTGCTGCAAAGGGCAGAATGGCTGCACCCAACATGAGAAGCAAATGACAAGAGGCCAAATAAATAAATAAATAAATAAAAAGGCTGTAAGCACCAAACACCAGACTCACACCAGAATGCAGAGCGCAATGCAAACACGCCAGCGGTGGCAAGCTCCCTTTGTAAAAAGGGAATGACACATGGCACAAAATGGCTACATTCTCCCTTCTGTAGTAGTCTCACCTGCTTATTTAATCAGAAATGTGCGGCTCTTAAGAGGATATTGATTTCTTCCAGCTCCAGTCCCTGAAAAAAATGAAATTAGACCTTCAAGGCATATTGGGATGAAATATTGTATGGAGAAATTAAGATACTCAATAAAGGTTAGCATCCATTGTGCAGCAACAATATGTTTCTTGGACTTATTCCGGCAGATTCAGATGGTGGCTTGCCCATACCTTCTCTGCATGAGGGGAGTTGTAGGACTTCTTTTCTGTCTAAACACTCATGGGATTGCATCCTAAGTGAGTTTTTAAGGAGAGACTTGAAAGATTATGATTATTATATTTTTTAAAATCCCGCCTTTTCCCCAATACTGGGATTCAAGGCAGCTTACAAATTAAAACATGTATGGTTAAAACAGATAGAGATATACAAAAATTAAAAATATAATTAAACATGGTACAATATTAAAATATCTAAAACATTTAAAAACATTTAAAATACAATTTTTTAAAAAAAAAAAAATCCAAGATATAACAACACATCAACAGAGGTCCAAACTACTCCCCATAGTCCTGCGGAAAGAGAAAAGTTTTATCCTGCCTCTGAAAGCACACCAAGGAACCCAGTCTAGCTTCCTTGAGAAGGGTATTCCAGAGCCTCGGGGCAGCCACCGAGAAGGCCCTCTCCCACATTCCCACCAGGTGTGCCTGCGATGGTGGTGGGACCAAGAGAAGGGCCCGGGCAGGCTCGTAAGGGAGAATACCTATTCACTTCGGTCACGACCCCACACTTAGGTTGACCATATGAAAAGGAGGACAGGACTCCTGTAACTTTAACAGTTATCGAGAAAAGGGAATTTCAGCCAGTGTCATTTGTATGCAATCAGTTCCTGGTGAAATTCCCTCTTCATCACAACAGTTAAAGTTGCAGGGGCCCTGCCTTCTTTTGTATCTGGTCACTCTAGTATAGTGCCTGCAACTTTAACTGTTGTGATGAAGAGGGAATTTCACCAGGAACTAACTGCATACAAATGACCTTGGCTGAAATTCCCTTTTCTCTACAACTGTTAAAGTTACATGAGCCCTGTCCTCCTTTTCATATGGTCAGCCTACCCACACTTCTATATAACCATGGCAAAGACAAAGCGCAGCACAAAACCAAAGGGTTGATCATGGTCTTTCGGTTGGGTTTTGAGTTGATGGTTGACTTTTGGTCTCTGTGTGCGTTCGTGTGTGTGTATACACACTGAACAACCTGTTTATATTGGAGCTGTTCTTGTTTTCTCATCTTTATCACACCCCCATCCCCCATCTTTTCCATTGAGAAGAGTCTCTGTGATTCTGGCACTTTGTATCTTGCCTTACAAGACGGTGCGATGCGAGCATAAATTATCCGGGTTCAGTGGGTGTTAAGAGACTTCGCCATCATCTGCATTCTGGATATAGAAATTGAGAGGCTTATTCAGCACAGGGCCAAGGAGGAAAACAAGCCAGATTTCAAACAGCTTTTGGCAAGGATGAAAGAAAATGTGCTCTTTTTTTTAATAGCTAAAGGTTGACTAGAGAAGAATAGAACTGCATGGGCATCTGTAACCGGCTATCCTTAAGAACTAGTCAACAGCCTGTCGTGGTGAGATGTGTGGGGTGTATTGAAAGAGTTTGCATCTTGGGCTGATGCTGTTCGCAGCCCCTGTTGCACCCCTGCAGGATTCACTGAACAGCCAGACCACCCAGTGTCAGCAATAAAGGGGAGGGATCGACCCCACCTGCCACGGAATACCACAAGTATGTTGCTTTACGTTTCCCCCATTGTAGCCATCGATATAATGCCAGCGTCACAGGTAGGCATGGCTGGCCTCCTGTCCAGGGCCCACATCCCCGCAGGGGCCCACTGACAAGACCCTCCTGTACTTGCTGCTGCTCTTTACCACTGGATCCTTCTTCTTCAACTGTTTCTTGCTTTGGTCCAGACAAGGATGCTGGTGAGAAGGAGGAACAGAAGAATGCCGCTGCTTGCTTGCTCAATGTCTCTGCCTATCCAGCAAGCGAGTGCGGGCAATGATGAGAAAGAGGAAGAGGAGCAACAGCAGCTGGTTCGTAGGGTGACCAACTGTCAGGATTTCCCCGGACCTGTCCTGTGTTTTGTTCTATCCTGAGTGTCAGGGCGGATTTTCTGTAATTTTCTATCATGTCCTGGGCCAGATCTACGCCAAGCAGGATATAGCAGCATGAAAGTAGTATGAAAGCAGTATATAAAAGGCAGGAGCCACACCAAGCAGGATATAGTGCTATGAAAGTGGTATATGGTCTGTGTCAATGGGCCCCAACAGTTGTCAGTGCACTTCAATACCGCTATAAAGCAGTAGTGCGGCTCCTGCCTTTTATATACCACTTTCATACTGCTATATCCTGCTTGGTGTACATCTGGCCCTAGAATGACACGCTTTCCCCTTTAAGGCCTCCATTAGCATGGCAGAGGGGGGATGACGTGCTTTCTGGAGGTGCATCATCCCCTCTCCCCCCCCCCACGGCTCCAATCGGGACCTTAAAGGGGAAATCGTGTCATTCCTGAACATTATAGAAAAAGCCCCAATTAGAGTGGGGAGGTGGGTGGAAAAGCGGGGATGACTTGCTTCTCCCTCCAATTGGGACCTTTAAGGTGGTAGGGGGAATGACATACTTTCCGGGGGCCCCAGAAAGCCACATTCCCACCCACCCCACACTGGGTGTCCTCATTTTTGGTTTCCCAAATATGGTCACCCCAGGTGAGGAGGTAGACTCACTGAGGGAGGGGGGCAATGACGGTGTTTTGTCCAAAGCCCTTCAAAAAACTGGCGCTGTCACTGAATTGACGTAGGAAGCCGCTTCATTATTTTTGCTTATTTATTAAACATATTTACAAATTGCTTTCTCTGGAACAATATTAAAATCCATCAAAAGCCTGACAAAGCAGTGCAGTTTTTACTGCCCATCTAAAATGCCGTAGAGGCGAAGCCAATCTACCCTCCCTTGCGAGGGGATTCCAGAGTCGAGGTGCTGCTACAGAGAAGGCCCCGTCTTGTGTACCTGTTAGCTTAGTCAGCCTTGGTGGAGAGACATGCCACACAGCCTCCAGTGAAGGCTCCCTTGCCCCGTGACTCCAGCCATTGTGAATCAAACCTGCTCCTTTCTGCGTAGTCTTATCTGCTCCCATTTCTTATCTATCTTTCAAGAGCTAAGAAAGCGAAGAGTCTGGTAATCTTTCTAGCTCCTCAAAGCCTTCCGTTATCATGCATCTAGAAAGGATCATGAGAAAATCTTTGATTTAAGACACAAGATTACGCGTCCCTGGGAATTGGAGCCTGAAGTGGCTACTGTGACCAAGCACACTTTCAGGGCCTTTAAGTCTCTCGCTGAATTCTAGGAGACTTGAGCAGGCTTACAGGATTGTGCCCACAACTTGAATTTCTAGAGCACTTTCTGGAGTGCTTTAGGATCTTAAGGTGTGCTGCTATAGTTAGCAAGGGGGAGAGGAAAGTAGCACCTTGACACACGCCATGCCAGCCGCAGGAGGCGGCAGACGCTTAATTTCGCAACGTGATAGAAATGATAGCCCGGGGCATCCCTTTCGTTCTTAATCAATGGTGTCTGAAGAATTTCAGTGCCCATATTTAAGTATGAGGCCATCAGCTGTGGAGAAGGCCTAACACAAGAGGACCCTTCACGAGGTCAACGATTCAGGTCGTTTCCCCTAAGAATACAGATTCAGCTCCCAGCCAGCCAAGACTTGACTTGAACTAGATCCTGACTCCTCCTCCTCTGGTTTAGAAGCAGCCGAGGGGCTACCTGGATTGGGGCCATGGTATTGGAGGAGGCAGGATTAACCCTTTCTCCCCTGCAGAATGTTTAGGGTTTAAACAGTTCCCTGAATTTGCTCTTAGACATGGAGAGCTGAAGAAAACAGGTCCCCTATATCTCTCCCCCTCCACACACAGAGAGACTCCAAAGCTAACAGCAGTTTCTGGATAGGTTTGGGGAGGGGGGAGCACTGGGGGAAAGTGTTAACCCCTCCCTCCCCCAGCACCATGATCCCAATCTAATTCTGTGGCAGTTCTTAGACAAAAGAAGAGAGAGAGAGAGAGAGAGAGAGAGAGAGATGTCAATAGATCTGATCACAGATATTCCATGTTACAACTGAAATGCCTTCAAAAATGTATCGTTTTCTGCAAGCAATAACTCAGGCCTCCTAGAGTTATTCGAGCAAATGAGAGTTAGAGCAATAGGCTGCACCTTCTCTTTTTAGCCAGGGTGAAACAGAAATCCTGGGATCTGTTGGTCTCTTCTCTGTGTCACCCCTTCAGCCCTCTGTGCCCCCTGCCTCAGTCTTCTCCTCTGTAGGTGAAAAAAATACCCATTCCCTTCCACCTTTCCTCACGGGGCTGCTTTCCATACTGCCAAACCTTTAGAGCAAGGCCCAGAGAGCCAAGTGCAGGGCATCTTTTTGTCCACCAGGACTACATGTAATGATGGGTACTGGATTGGCAGCTGCATGCCAGATTCTGGCCAATGATTCTGTCCCTTTCTTGGTCCCAGGTGACTCAATTGTCCGTCCCTTTGCAAAGCATTTGAGCAGATGGCTCTCTTCACTCTTTACAAACAAGAGGGCCAGTTCCGCCTTTCACTGCCAAGATATAAATACTGAGGGGTCATTATCTCTCCCTCTCCTCCCCTCTCAATGACTTAAGTCTTTCTTGCAGCCAACGTCATGCAAGACGGCTATATTTATATACCGGCATTGCTTTTGCCTGTTGAGCTGCTTATAATGAGAAACTTCAGCTCTGCAGGCGTCTACTCAGCTAGTTTACAATGAATATCTGCTTACAAGAAAGAGGGATGTTGGTTTGGTTGAATGGAGCTTTTGAAAAGTAGAGAAACCACAGGCCAAAATTAAGTGCACATTTAAATATATGTTTGTTTTTAAAGTTGGGGGAAAAACAAGGATCTCATGCTCCTTTGAAGCCCCATAAGGTTAGGGTTAGGTTTTTATTATTATTATTATTTTGTCTTTCCTCCATTCATTTGTTTCAAATCTGTCCTCAAAAAATCTCCTTTTTCTTGGTCTTCAATACCCCAGCAGAAATTAAGCCAAAGAATGTCTGTAGATCATGCTTTGCATGGAGAGGCTTTCAAGTTTGGTACTTAGCATATTTAGTTAGAAAAGGATTTTTGGTAGGGATGAATAAAAAATTCCTTGGGTTTGCGTTAATGAGAATTTACTAAATTCTCACTTCGCAAACTCACACATAAGCCAGAACACCGTTTGCCATCTGTGAGGGGGCAAAGAAATGATGCAAAGCAAATATATATATATATATATATATATAGCAGAAAAAGGTGGCTGAGTCATCAGTTTAGACTTCCCTGAAAACTAGGGTGACCAGATAAAATCCAGGTCAGGGCTCCTGTAACTTTAACAGTTGTAGAGAAAAGGGAATTTCAGCCAGTGTCATTTGTATGCAATTAGTTCCGGGTGAAATTCCCTCTTCATCACAACAGTTAAAGTTCCAGGGGCCCTGCCTTTTTTTGTATATGGTCACTCTAGTATAGTGCCTGCAGCTTTAACTGTTGTGATGAAGAGGGAATTTCACCAGGAACTAATTGTATACAAATGACACTGGCTGAAATTCCCTTTTCTCTACAACTGTTAAAGTTACATGAGCCCTGACCTGGATTTTATCTGGTCACCCTACTGAAAACGAACTTCTGAAATGAAAAGTAGATCATATTGGTGGTGGTTTTTAATTTGCTGCCTTATTAATCGGGGCCACCTTTCAATCGATTAAAAGTTTTGAATCAAGCAATCCCTTGCAGCCTTAATTAACAAATACAGTTATTATTAAAGCTGAGGAAGGCAAAGTCCCAAAGAGGAATAGATCTCAAGGGCATTCTAATTTAAGAAATAATTAACAGCAGAAAGCTATTCAAGCAGCTTCCCTCAATTTTCACCTTCTGCAAATGACATCTGGTCAAAATGTGCCACATATCTGCAAATCAAACCCAGCGGCGCATGTCTCGGGCTCAGCCAGTTCTTGTGACACATCTCATGAGTGGAATAAGCATCCCTGATGACAGCTGTCCATTACAAAGCATATGCAAAAGTGTGCTTTAAAAAATAAAGAAACTCAGGAATACTGTATTTCACTCTTAGCCAAATATAATAAAAAAATTATTCAACTAAAACTCGCATGATCAATAACTTGAATCTTTTTAGAGGGATATTGATAGAAATTGGTCTTATCTTTGGCTGAGTAAGGGGCATGATAGAGGTTTAGAAATAATAGAGAAAGTGGCTAAAGATAAGTCTCTCTTTCTTCCTATCTCTCAACACTGGAACTTGAGGCCATCCAAACAAAGTGATGGGTGGATCCATGACAAAAAAAAAAGAGAAAAAAAAACTTCACACAAGCCATGATTAACTTATGGAATTCACTGCCACAAGCTCTGATGAGTATATCTTTAGAAGGGAATTAGCTAAATTCACAAAAGAGGAGCAGTCTATATCAACGACTTTCAAATTAAGAAGTCACCTGCCTCTAAAAAAACCAGTTGCTGGGGCAGCAGGAAGAGACGATTATTGCCTTTAAGGCAGTTGTAGGGAACATGATGCCTGTAGGCACCAATGTACTTCTGGACATCTTTCTTGACAGCTGCCAAGGTATCCTGTCCCTCTCCCACTTTTTTAAAAAATTAACATTGGCAGCTGGGATTGCTGTGC
Source organism: Anniella stebbinsi (assembly GCA_029215795.1). Classification (NCBI taxonomy): domain Eukaryota; kingdom Metazoa; phylum Chordata; class Lepidosauria; order Squamata; family Anniellidae; genus Anniella; species Anniella stebbinsi. The sequence goes on from JARDYH010000001.1 coordinate 4,242,392, forward strand.
AATAGGTTTCTGTCGTAGTTGCAAACTGTAGATGCAAAGGGGTTGTTCAGTGTGTTCTGGCCCAGAACCCAACTCTGCCTTGTACTCGGTCTTTGAGGCAGGTCACTTGCCCTTTGCCATGCCTCCCATGACAGCCATTTTGTGCTGGTGCCTGTGGCAGTTTCTCAAATTGCCAAATATGCCCATGGTCCCCAAAGGTTGCCTGTCCCTGCTTTTAGGCAAGAGGAGGGGAACTGTGGCCCTCCAGATGATGTTGGACTCTCATTACCCCTGGTCATGCTGTTTGGGGCTGATGAGATTTGTAGTCCAACAGCATCTGAGGGCCACAGGTTCCCCATCCCTTCTTTAAGACCTGCCAGTAGGTTTCCCAGAGGCTTCTGGTCAGCTGTTGTTTGGAACAGGAAGCAGGGATAGCTGGACCTTTAGTCTGATCCAAAAGGGGTCCTCTTATGTTCTTCTAGTCTCCCCATGTTGGAACTGAACAGACCCAGGGCTGTTTAGCTTCAGCTAAGATTGCTGCATCATGTGTTGTCTATGCTCCGGGTCTCTATAAATAGCAACTCTCTAAAAGCCCCTAGTAAACAAATAGACATAAGGGAGAAACCATTGCTTTGGATATGTTGGTCTCAAACTGATGTGAAGTTGTTTTAAAGGTCAGAAACTAGACAGGTGAATTGCCCGTGAAAGACACTGGGGAATAAGTATGAATCCGAGAGCACCAAGAGGAGAGCATTACTAACAGTATTCTCACCTTGCTCTGATTTGCCAAGTAGCATCCACATTTACCATTGATTTACTCTGATAGACTAACCTGTTGACCTCCCAGCTTTCATCTGGCCTTCCTGATATCTTCACCTTTCTTTTATTTTCATCTTTACAGCTGCAGCTTTGACAGGTTTCAAACTATCTTGTCTCCACATTTTGGCAGTCCTGGAATCAGGGTTTCAGACCTTTCAAGATCAATTCTCTTCCTCTCTCCAAGACCCCCTTTCCACCTCACCCCCTGAATCATCTTCAAACCCTCGACATCCCTCTCCTGCTTTCATTTCAAGACCCAGGAAACACATTTCTGGCTTTCTGAAACGCTCTCTTTGTGAAGAATTGTGTCTTGCATCTCTCCCTACTGGCTTTCATTTCTTAATGGTGTCGGACAATCAGAGCAACCTCTACAGCTCCTGCTCCCTGACTTTGCTTAGCCAGAAACCTTGTTTAATCAGAGATGACCTCCACCTATCCCTGTCCCCAGGGGTCCTCTGATAAGGAGCTGCAAACTAGTGCTTCCTGAAATTACTTCCATGTCTTTTTCAGCCACCCTCATTCAATTTCATAGAAAAGAAAGGGCTTTCGAAAAGAGTTTCAAAGGAGAGGAAATTTGGGGGAAATTCTCAAGGCTTGTGTTCAGAGTTCTTGTGCTTACCTGACTTATGAGGTGGCTGAGGAGTGTGACCAATGTCCTGTTGTCTCTCTCTGCAGCTGCAACTAGGGCTGTCACTTTTTCTCAGGCATATCCTGAGATTTTTCTTTGCTTACCCCCACTAGAAATAAAAGGGCACTTTGAAGAATTTCCCCAGATTTTCTTTCCCATTTGTAGTGGGTTTCATCTTCCCTCTCCACTCCACCCAATGTACTGGAACAATGCTAGGTATGGAGTATTGCAGAGGATGCAAAATGGGGGCCAGTCTGGTTTTTGTAGTGGCAGTACAACCCCCCCCCCAAAAAAAACCCCTTACAACGAAAGAAATGGTGCTACAAACCTTGCCAAGAATGAGCCCTACCTGTGTGGAATTGTGGGAGACTTTCTCTTCCCCATAGAGAAATTGGGTGAAATTGTCCCCACAGTTTCTCTGCCCACAAATAGGGTGGTGAATTTCAAGAGGTCATTTGCACATAGATCTTCTGCAAACCCGTTCTGGTAAGGCCTGTCGCTTCTGTATGTTGTGCTCAATGTGAGGGCCATGGCGGATCTGTCCTCAATCACCTGCGATGAGATTTACTTGGAAGTATAGCCAACGTGCGCAAAATTACAACCTTGCATATTATTTCTGCGGAGCCTCGGGAATATTTTGTAAAGTAACGTGAAGAAAAAGAGAGGTGCCTGCTCTGAGGAATGGATAGAATAATTTTCAACTGAGGAGGTGGAGGACAATGGCCTCATCTACACCAAACAGGATATTGTACTATGAAAGAGGTATGAAAGTGGCATATAAAAGCCACCTGTTTTTCCCCCGGTTTGCCTTCGCATTTTTTACCTCCATTTCCTCCCTTTCACTATTGTAGCTATGCCGGTCACACGTTGTGTTTATTGCACTCCGAGAGTCCATTCTTTCCGGTTTTGGTGCTGTCGACTCGCATGACGTTGTGCCTGTCCTGCACAATTCTCGTTTTTTCCTCCATTCTCTTGGCTCATTTTGTACCTGGGAAAGTCCATTTCATCTTGGAAGTATGCAATGAAAACCCAAATGTAAACCAGTAAGGTTTTCATTGCGCACTTCCAAGATGAAACAGACTTTTCCTGGTCCAAAATAAGGCGCTAGAAGTGTGTGGGGGGGGGAGCGAGAATAGTGCAGGACAGGGACAACATCATGCGAGTCAACAGCACCAAAACCGGAAACAAGGAAATATGACAGTGCGCTAAACCCAAAGTGTGATGGAGCTCCAAGCAGGATATAGCACTATGAAAGCGGTATATGGTCTGTGTCAATGGGCCCAAACAGTTGTCATTGCACTTCAATACTGCTATAAAGCAGCAGTGTGGCTCCTGCCTTTTATACACAGCTCTCATAACACTTTCATAGTGTAATATCCTGCTTGGTGTGGATTGGGCCATAGTCTCCTGGTTTAGAAAAGAAAGTTGTCCAGCTTGTAATGTGCAGGGCTATTATGAAACACACATTCTCTCTCTCTCTCTCTCTCTGAAGTTCTTCTCTGGCACACATTAGGTATGTTTGAGGACTCCTTTGTAGGGTGGAGATCACCAACTTTTCACCAGGGCCTCATCTACACCAAGTAGGATATTGCACTATGAAAGCGGTATGAAAGCGGTAGATAAAAGGCAGGAGCCACATTGAGCAGGATATAGCTGTATGAAAGTGGTATGAAAGTGGTATATGGTCTGTGTCAATGTTCCCCAACAGTTGTCAGTGCACTTCAATACCGCTATAAAGCAGTAGCGTGGGCTCCTGACTTTGATATACCGCTTTCATACCACTTTCATAGTGCAATATCCTGCTTGAAGTAGATGAGGCCAATGAAAGAGAGAAAAGAAGATAGAAGTAAGGGTTGGCAGGGAAGCATGGGCACATAGCAATTAAACATCATTAGCCTTAATTTGTGTGTGTGTGTGTGTGTGTGTGAGAGAGAGAGAGAGAGAGAGAGAGAGACAGAGAGAGAGAGAGAGAGAGAGAGAGATCAAAAGATCACTAAGGGATATTTCTTCCCACACAATCCTGATTAGAAACATACAACCTTTCAAAAACCATCTTCCGAAGAAGGGACATCATTTTGGCGCACGCCACCTCTGTCTTGAGTCTCTTGCAATAGGATGCTAGACGGAGCACAGGAAGGGTGAGAGCCTGATCACATCTCTTGTGCCACTTCTTTAAAAAGAAAAAATGGGGGAAAGAGTGATCACTAATTTGTAAACTTATCCTTCAAAAGGGGATTGATTAATTGCAAGCTGGGGAAAGAACTCCCCCCCCCCCAAATTGTTTATTTTTAGCAAAATCAGTTGCTTTAATGGTATTTCTAATTACAAGAGTTCTGTCATCTTGCAGACAATAAGATAGCTTTTTAGGTATTAAACTCAGCTGAGATCTGGATTAACTTTGAAGTTCAAACAGCAAACACTCCATGGCTGAGGAGCAGTGCATAATTTTTAGCTTGATGCATAAGCCGCAGATGCAAAGCGTAGAACCCTTCAGGGCGCAGAAATTATTCTGCCCATGAATTTGAAATGTACATGTCAACCTTAAACAGATGAACAGATCAACTCATCCGGACCTAAATTATGCTGAGGGCTATTTATGGTTTAGAAGTGTCTATGGGCAGGTACATTTTCAAGGTAGTTAAAAACAACAACATTGTTAGGTTTTATCTCTTACAAAAATATTATACAGTCCATAAGGCTTAGCTCACAGAAATGGCATAAAATTTGCAAGACTGTGATTATGTAAAAAATTACTCTGGAAGTGCAGCAGGTTATTTCTTCAGTGATCTTGTTATATTATTCTGTATGTTGTTGTTGCCTTATCAACTATTTCAAAATAAATATTTCAAAATAAAATAAAACTTCATGGGAAAAAAGAAAATAACTAAACAAACAACAGATGAGGTAGTCAGCTTGCTTCTGGACTGGTAGGGTACCTGCTTTGAATGCAGATGGTCCTGGGTTCAATTCCTGCCATCTGTAGGTTGGACTGGGAAAGATTCCTGACTGATGCCATGGAGTGCTTCCTCCTCCCAGGGTAGCGAATTCTGGGCGTTATGCAAATCACCCAACCTGGAGCTCGTTCATCCCCCCAAATTCCATCTCCAAGTTTGTTCTCAGTCAAGTCTGTACCAGATTGCAAGCTATGGGGTTTTGTTTTCGTTTTCACACAAAAATCCATGCATATTTCCCCAAATATATGCATTGAAATGTATGCGGGGAGGCAAAGTGTGCAGGCATGCTGTCCTGGTGGCCCATTCAGTTTGTCTGGCCTGGCTAGGCTGTATCAAGGCCAGACTGAAATCAGAGCCACCGGCCCCCATTGTCCAGTTTAATGAACCAACCAATCTGCCCCCCCCCCCAAAAGGTAAGATTTCTGCCTCAGACCCTGGCGAGCCAATTAGAATAGACAATACTGGGCTGAATTGTCAAATCACCTGCACTGTTGTAAGGTAGCATGCTGTTTTCCACACCGTTCCCATGCGACATTGTCAGGTTTCCATTTCAGCCGACGCGATGATGTTTCATTTTATTTTTTTCCCCTTTCCTGCTTAGATGACGCCATTAATTGTCTTCCTTGAGATCAGATTGCCGCCGGCCTATTTAGATTAACTTCATGGTCAGGATAATGGGGAGGATGTCATCTTCAGCATGCGTTTTATCTGAATATCACTCAGATACAATTGAAGTTCGAAATCCTGTCTGGTGGCAAACTGTGCCGTCAGTATAGAAATGGTGCACTTTGACTGAATCACTGCACGCACTTTATCAGTGTGGTGTATTTAATTTGTTGCTGCTAATGATAACATGGAACATTTATTTAGCACAGTTCAAGTGGCCATCGTGCCTTGCATTAACTCAGAAATCCCGAAAGCAGCACTGTAGCTCAGTGCTAGAGAGCCAGGGTGGTGTAGTAGCTAAAGTATTCATATCAGGGCCGTGCAGAGCTGGTAACATGCCCCGGCCAAATGGGAAGTGTGCGCTCCCCCCCATTTCAAAAAAGGAGGACAACATAGCCACCCCAAGGGGGCCATGTGCCCACCAACATGTCCGTTCTACATAACACCTTCATTTTAAACCTGTTCTACAAGACCTCAAGGCACATATATCCCTGCCCCGCATGCAGCGTATGACCCTCTGGAGCTTGTAGTCTGACCGTGGTATTCACGATGGATGGCTTCTGCGCTGTTTCTGCAATGTGGGCTCCTCGCTTCTTGATGGGCCGCTTACGCTATGGAAGCAGTAGCGTAAGCTGGGGGGGGGGAACCTCCTCATTGGAGTGCCCCATCAAAATCGTGGGCCCTGGGCCAACTGGCCCCACTGCCCCCCCCCCTCTGCACGGGAGTTGGGAGATCCGGGTTCTAGTCCCCACTTGGTCATGGAAGCTCACTGGGTGACTTTGAACCAGTCACAGACTCTCAGCCCAACCTACCTCACAGGGTTGTTGTTGTGAGGATAAAGTGGAGAGGAGGAGGATTATGTCTGCCATCTTGGGGCAGGGGAAGGCAGGATATAAATGTAATAAATAAATAAATAAACGTTCACCTCCATGACTGGCTGGGAGCTTCTGGATTGGCCCTAAGAAGCAGGCTAATATTATGGCCATTTTGCAGAAGGAGGACTGAGTCTGTCAAGATAATGACTTGCCTTAAGTCATGCCTAGTGGATTATGCCCATGGGGAGGTTTGAACCCAGATGTCCTCAGCTCACACTCTTACACCCTGTGCTAAAACACTTCAGAAAGGTCATGTTTTTTGACATTGCCTTTCATCAAAAGGAGAATAGCGATCACGGGACAGGTGATTTGCTGATGTCGCTGCGGGGAAGTCGATTTGTGGAAGAGATTTGGCTTTGGAGTGTCACCGTGGTTCATTTTGCATCCCTTCCAGCAAAAGGAAGGCTCGTGAATCAGAATCGAGGGTGGAGGGCTATAAAAAGAATCCATTGTTAATGAGCCAATAAAATAGCTTTAAAAGACAGATTGCCCGAACCCTCCTGGCCTCCACATTTGCTGTCTATAGAAAGAAAATATTTAATGGAGAGAGTGCCAAATATGGAACGGCTCTTTCCAACAGCTCCCTGCGATGAGAACAATGACAGCTTGAATAATAAAACTGGATATTCCCCCCTCATTTCTGAACCAAACAGTAAAACCTCCTTTTCTCTAATTTTATGTGCAAAAAGAAAAGAGAAGGTAACCCCTCCCCCTTTATCCAGTCTAACTCTTATTTGCCCACTTGTTTGAAGGTCTTTCTGCAACAGGACTTTGTGATTCTGTCTCATATTGCGGGGTGTGGGGGCGTGGGGGGGAGGCAGGTTGCTGGCATTCCTGGAATCCATGCAGTTGGGCCTAGCATCTGCTATTCCACCATAACCATTCTGAATATAATGACCTCTCTTTATTCCCCACTGTGGTATATTTGCCAGCATTTGCAGTGCTTCCTGCTGGCAAGATTTGGCCTTGAAGTCCTGGGTTCCTCTTTTTGCTAAGGCCCCGGCCAGCTATCTCGTGTTACTGAAAAGCAGAGGATCGCTTCCAAAGCAATCCTTTACTCCATGGAGGGAGGGAGATACACAGGGACAAATATGCATAGGAAATTTCCAGGGCAATCCTATGCATTCAGAAGAGACTCACATAGTAGACAAGGGTTGGAGCAATATATTAGAGCACATGTTTTGCATCAGGAGCTTGCTGTGCCATCAGATGAGCCAGTGTCAAGGGTAGTATGGGTGGGCACCTGCCAAGGTCCTACATCACTGCAGGTGCCTATTGACAAGGCACCCTTGGAGTTCCTCCTCCTCTTCACCAATCTGCTTGTTCTCTGACCCAGATAATGGTGGGAGGATCAATAGATGCCACGGCCTACTTGCTCACTGACTCTTTGCCTGTCAATCCAGCAGGGGGGGGCATCAATGAGAAAAAGGGGGATGAGGAGTAAGAGCCGCTGGTAACAATGGGGGGGGGGAGAAGGTAGGCTCATTAAGGGAGGGGGGCATGGAGGATGTCTCACCTAACGGCCCTCAAAAAAACTGGAGTTGACAATCAATAGACTTCTCTGGCCCCTAACATGGTGATGGTGACAGAGATGGGGAGGTCTCCCATCATTGCCCGTCTCCTTCCTGGTGTGTTGCTGGCTCTTGCACTGACTATGTTCCAGGTACAGAAGCATTAGATAGCATGTGGATTTCCAGGTGCCTGACATTCACAGTAAGATGCTCTGCAGATCTCCATTTCTCAGAGAGTTCGCATCTGGGACAATGATAAGTATGATTGTGTGTAAAACCTGCTTTCTTTGGGCTGCAACACTGATACCCATTCAGAGACTCAGATGGATGCATTTGACAGGTTTTATTTCTAGCCCATGAATAGCTGGAACTTCCACCCAGATCCATCCCCACAATAGAATTTTTCTCCCCCTCTCTATAAGTTTGGAACGCTGTTATGCAAGAAGCCAGTTTCAATTGCGTGAAAGAAAGGCCTTCAGAAGCTAATTCTAAACAGCAAAAAAATCTCAGTCTTTGAGCATCATTTTCATTATTTATGGGGACGGAAGTTTCTTCTTCTCTGGCTCTGCATGAAAGAGAGATGGAGGTTTTGTTCTCAAGAGGAACTTTTTCAAAAAATGGTGCGGTTGAGGATCAGATACAGATACAAGGCCACTCACTACAGGGAAGGGTCATGGCTTTGTGGAAAAATGTACTTCCAGCTGTTTTTGGAGGAGAGTGGTTTGGCTGGAACTTTGATGTTGGCTCCAGGAGAGATATAATTCTTTTGTAAGTCTCTAAGAAGTAAAAGGCATTGCAGTACTTGCTTTACTGAACCTCTACGAACACAGAAATTAATATAACCATAAAGCAGCTGGTGCGGAAATGCAAAATGAAAATCATTATGTATATTCTAGGGATCAATCAAAAGAGTAGAATTTATATTAATTTGAAGAGGTGTGTGCGCACTTGCGTGCAATTCATGCACAGCCATTTATGCGTGCCAAATTGTAGAGGAAATCAATAATTCCATTGCATATGCATCATGCCAGCTACATCAGTCAATTACAATGAAAGTCAACACTGGTAACAGGAGAGTATCCTCAAATGTACAGCAGGCTAGATTAGAGGGGCCAGACCAAGCCAGATCAGTCCTCCAACATCTCTCAACACCATTTCTCAATGCACACCCAGAAACTGCCATCTGTGGTGCTCACCTCATCCTGCCTTGTGGAAGAGCTGGGCCTACCTAACTGACTAGGCTCAGTCCCAGGCTCAGGCAATATGTTTTTTTTGTTCAAATCTTGGTGTCCCTGACAACAGCAATAAACAGAACTGGCTTTTGAAGCCATATAACATTTAGCTTAACAGGCACTGGGCCTTTAATTACTGCTGTTTTGTGCACAGCTTCGTGCAGAATGAATCCAGCAATATTAGAAAAGATCCTTGTCCTCCCAAACAGGAACTCTTCTCCTCCTGCCTGCTTTACCAAGAACCCTTTGGTGCCTTCCTGTTCTGTTTCATCCAGTGAGCCCTGTCACAGAGAGGGTCTGGCATGGTTGGTCGTTGTGAATTCCAGCCTCAGCTTCAGTGGATTCCAACCAAGCAGGAATTAGGTTTCCTAGAGAGACAGGAAATAGAGCAGCACCATGGAGAGCTCCATGTGATGAAGGGGGCTGGATGTTGCTCCAACACACAACAGATTGGGACTGAATTTAAAGCCAATATACCAAATGGACAGGTAAAATACCTGATGCTTCCTATATACAGAATCTTTGGTGTTTTTCCTATGGTGACAATGAGAAGAGTGCATGGTAAAACTTTTTACATGGACACCAAGTGCTGAAGCACCTATTTAAGGAATTCCTTGGTGGGACCTCCCGCTCATTCTTTCATTGAACTGTCTGTCCTGGCATTGTTGGAGCAGAGGTTTTGGTCCTTTGCTTCTAAAGACAAAGGTTTCTTCTTTCAGCAGAGAGGAGCATTTTATCATTTCATTTTTCAATGTATATTTATTTCAATATCCATGTGGCGTAGTCCCATGATACGTGATTGATTTCATTTAGCAATGCAATTCCTCTCTGCTGAGTTATGTGTAATTGTGTAGACATGGGCTCAATTCAGACAACACGATAGTCAATGGTGGGTTGACTAACCCTAACCCTCACACTAACCCTAGGGGGCATTCCCCACACAACATGGTTATAAATGATCAACTGTGGTGTGGATGAAGATCAGTGCTGAGTTGACTATGGCAGCATTCGGATGACACAATAGTCAAAACAACTGACAATTGTTTCCCCCACACCAGTTGTTTATTGTGTTGTCCGAATCGAGCCATGGTCTTTCTTAAAATGTTTTATGGGCTTGTATAATGTATGACGGGATGTGGCATGTACAGTCACCAAAAAGTATTACTGTACACTTTTCACTATAATTTTCTTTCAGCAACTCAATAATTCATTTGAACAGGATGATGAGTACCAGACTGAGAGTTTAACATTGGTCATGCTGGATAGTGAAACAGTTTTCTGCAACAGTACCTTTATAGGCCCAAATGTGGAAGTGAAGGGAGCTTTGGAGCATATACCTGTCTACTACCAGTTGCATATCTGTTTTAGTAAATGCAGCTTGCATTCTGCAAGCATCAATACCTTCCTGACAACTATTGCAAATCCTCATGCCCCAGTCTGAGGCTGGCTTAAGTAATGTGAAGGGGAAACTTCTGTATCCCTTCATTATAGTTCGGCTTCCTGTTTGTTGTTCTCAGGGAGATGTTGTATTTTTGTTGTGCTTGTATTTAATTTTCATAGATTCCCAATCCTACCCCATTCTCCAACCTCAATGGGCTCCCAGAGCAGGTCCCAGATGTGAGTTGAGCAGAACAGGCCTTGGATCGAAGTGGGAGGAACATTTAGGCCAGCGATGATACTGGTCTGATAGTAAAACACACCAACACAACCCAGGAGCCTGTAGGACTTTGGATATGTCAGAGGACTCCGATTTCAGTGTGCTCTGTAACTGTAGAAGTCATGTTTCTCAAAACCTCTCGCTTTATTGGGAGACAATAAAGAGGTCTGCCACGTAATCCACAAAGCTTTATTTGGGCAATAAATACCTCTTCCCACCTGAAGGGACTTCTAGGAGCTTCTCTCGAGACAAAGTTATGCAAACTAAGTGAGACAATTGTCCTTTCAAGAAAAAGGAAAAGCCTTTTCCCAGAACGCTTTAACTTCAAGGAGGCTGGATCTGAAGAAGCCTTTGGTGAGAAGCTAGCTGGGCCGACCTTCTCTCACCTTCCTTTAGCTCCACCTATTTTAGTCTGTGGCAGATTCTAGGATCACCTAGGCTTTCAGTGCCCTCTCCCTCGGAAGAATCCTGAATTCTCAGAGCTTGTGAGTTGCTTACACTTTCAGAGATAAGGTCTAGCGAATGTTCATTCCCAGCAGGTGAAGAGTCCATGAGAGTCGCCTCTCCCACTCCCTGTATAGGCTGGTATGTTTCTGGTGCCATCTCTTCTGCATTGGAATCTGATTCTGGTTGATGGTCTGAAACTCCTTCTTCCAGCCTAAGGGAAACAAGCCTAGCCCTGACAGCCTTACACATATATATGGATTCCAGATATATATATATATTTTGAGGTGGAGTTTGATGGGTTTTCCTACGCTCAGCCCCTGCTTCCCCAACTTCATTTTGATTCCTACTGTGGCACCCGACTCATTCTGCAGCAAGTTGGGACAGTTCACAGATTTTCTGGGAATTTTGTACATTTCAGGGGGAAAGTTCTGCAATTTGTACAAATTGCTCAGACATCTGTGGAAATTGCAGAACCTTCCTGAAAAAATGTGCAAAAAAAGTTACCAGACTTTGGGGAGCAGCCCACAGTTGGATTTGAGACACAAAGCTAGTCGTACAGAACTTGGTCAAGCCAAAAAAAGAATGGAATTTCCCAGAGATGGAAATATACATCCATATAATTTAAAACTTGAGCCAAGGAAGATTAAGAACAATCTGTTGAAACAGCATCAAAAAGCATCTCCAAACACTTGAGCAAAGAAAAGGGATGCCATCTGGTGCTTAAAAAGCCATTCCAAGATTAACACCAGGCAAATCTCTCTTGGAAGGGTATTTGAAAGATGGAGCACTAAAGGCTTTGTTTTGGGGCATCACCTGCCTTGCCTCCAATAGCAGGGGGACCTATAGAAAGGCATCAGAGGATGATCTACATCTGTGGAGGTGTACGCAGGAGGAAACAGTTCATGAGGTCCACTTGTCTACCATTAGACATTGTTTCCCCCAAAAGAACCCTGGGAAATGTAGTTTGAGGGTGCTGAAGATCCCAGTAAGAGAACTACAGTTACCAGGGTCCCATAAGAAAAATCCATTATAGCTAAACCAAGCTCAGTAGGGGAGAATTTGTGTTTATTGATTAAACGTCTTGGGAAAGATCTTAGGAAGCGAATGAGTTGCAAGTGCGCCCATCATTGTCCTGAAGTTCAGGGCAAATGGAGTTACATCACTGAAGTCAAGGGAGTTTAGACTAGGGATGTGCACTGGATCGGACCCGATCCACGATCCGAGTCCGGTCCAGTGGGAAATCGGATAAATTATCCGATTTCCGATCCCGCAGCTGGATCGGCCGATCCAATCCAAACCGGTCCGAAAAGGCTCCGAACCGGTTCGGCGGATCGGCGGATCGGCGGGCGCCCACTGGCGCCCACCGCCGCTTCCATTGGCGGGCGCCAGCGGGCGCCCGCCAATGAAAGTGGACAGCGGGGGGGGAGGAGGGGGGCGCTTACCTTCTCGGCCCGTCCGCTCCCGTCCGGCACTAGCAGCTACTACCAGCGGGCTCCGCGGCCTGCTCTAGGGTGGCGCGCCGGGTGATGTCATCACCCGGCGCGCTACTCTAGAGCAGGCCGCGGAGCCTGCTGGTGGTAGCCGCCGGCCCCGGACGGGAGCGGACGGGCCGAGAAGGTAAGCAGGGGGTGCGTGGAGGGGAGGAGAGGGCGCGCGGAAGGGGGAGGGGGGCCCTTACCTTCCCATCCCGGCGGCTCCCGTCCCGGCGCCGGCGCCTACTACTACCAGCAGGCTCCGCAGCCTGCTCTAGGGTGGCGCGCCGGGTGATGTCATCACCCGGTGCGCTACTCTAGAGCAGGCCGCGGAGCCTGCTGGTAGTAGTAGGTACCGGCGCCGGCCGGGAGCCGCCGGGCCGGGAAGGTAAGCAGGGGGTGCGTGGAGGGGAGGAGGGGGCACGCGGAGGGGGGACGGGGGCCCTTACCTTCCCGTCCCGACGGCTCCCGTCCCGGCGCCGGCGCCTACTACTACCAGCAGGCTCCGCGTCCTACTCCAGGGTGGCGCGCCGGGTGATGTCATCACCCGGCGCGCTACTCGAGAGTAGGCCGCGGAGCCCGCTGGTAGTAGCCGCCGGCGCCGGACGGGAGCGGACGGGCCGAGAAGGTAAGCAGTGGCGGGGAAGGGGGCTTACCCCCCCCCGGAGCCGTCCGCTTCTATCCGCTGGCGCCCGCGGGCGCCCGCGGATGGAAGCGGGCGGCCCCAGGGGGGGCAGGGAGCACGGGGGAGGGGGCTTACCTGCCGGGGCCGTCCACAGCGGACGGCCCCGGGGGGGGGAGGGAGTTAGGCCCCCCCTCAGCCACCCGCCGCCATTTTTTCCTCATAGATTTGCATTGCAATGCAAGTCTATGGGGAAAAAAATGGCGGCCGATCCAAAATTTTACAATTTTTGGGTCGGGATTGGACTCGATCCGGTCCAGGGGGACTCCGATTTTGTCCGAACCGGTCCGGGACAAAATTGGAGGTCCCGATCCGGGTCCCGATCCGATCCGGGGGGTCCGTGCACACCCCTAGTTTAGACAGCCCAGATGGGCAAATCATGTGACGGAGCTGGAGGCAACTTTGCTGATGAGCAATGTCAGGTACAATTTCCGGCTGAGGAAGAAAATAACAGAGAATAGTTCTGTAGAGTCTTTTTTTTTTGTAATGTCTATTCGGGAATGAAGCCACAAATTCGAAGTCATGGGCACAAATGCCTTCTAACATTTTGAAGGTGAAAAGAAGGATGTGTGTGTGTTTGGAATGCCTCAATTCACACCAAGAACTACAACTTGCTTTCCTCCACTTGCTGTAAGTCATATCTTCTCTCTCTGCAATCGCCTGGCCTGGCTTTCCTAAGAATCGGATGACACTGATCCTTTGTCTTGAATCTTAAGAACGTTCAACAAAATGTTAGGGGTGTGCACGGACCCCCCGGATTGGATCGGGACCCGGATTGGGACCTCCAATTTTGACATGGATCGGTTCGGACAAAATCGGAGGCCCCCCAAACCGGATCGAGTCCGATCCCAATCCAAAAATCGTAAATTTTTGGATCGGCCGCCATTTCCCCCCCCCCCCCATAGACTTGCATTGCAATGCAAGTCTATGAGGAAAAAATGGCGGCAGGTGGGTGAGGGGGGGCCTAACTCCCTCCCCCCCGGGGCCGTCCGTTGTGGATGGCCCCAGCAGGTAAGCCCCCTCCCCCGCGCTCCCTAGCCCCCCTGGGGCCGTCCGCTTCCATCCGTGGGCGCCTGCGGGCGCCCGCGGATAGAAGCGGACGGCTCCTGGGGGGGGAAGCCCCCTTCCCCACCACTGCTTACCTTTTAGGGCCGTTTGCTCCCGTCCGGCGCCGGCGGCTACCGCCAGCCGGCTTTGCGGCTTGCTCTAGAGTAGGGCGCTGGGTGATCACCCGGCGCACCACCCTGGAGCAGGCCGCGGAGCCCGCTGGTAGTAGCCGCCGGCGCTGGACGGGAGCGGACGGGCTGGAAAGGTAAGCACCCCCCCTCCTCCCCCCCGCTGTCCACTTTCATCGGCGGGCGCCCGCTGGCACCCGCCAATGGAAGCGGCGGTGGGCGCCAGTGGGCGCCCGCCGATCCACCGATCCGCCGAACCAGTTCGGAGCCTTTTCGGATCGGTTCGGACTGGATCAGCGGAGCCAGCTGTTGGATCGGAAATCGGATAATTTATCCAATTTCCCACTGGACCGGACTCGGATCATGGATTGGGTCCGATCCAGTGCACATCTCTACAAAATGTTTGATCCCACAAGGGATCTGTCTCGACTTAGCATAGAAGAACTGTAAAGCCAACAGCGCTTGGTCTCGTGAAAGGCACTTACAGGAAGGGAAAGGCAATGGAAGCAACGTGCATACTTGCATCGGAGTTGGGATCAGGGATGTGTGAGTCAGCAAAACGTGACCTCCACCAGATCCACCAAATTCCACCTCAAAGTTCATTCAGATTTGTGTTCAGATCAGAGAGCAGGCTTTGGACTTCTTTTCTCTGTTTTCATCAAAACGTGTGTGCATTGCAGTGAACATTTTCCCAAATGTACACATCAGTTGTGTGATATTTAAAAAATGTATGCTTTTCCCATTGATTAAAATGTGTTTGTGTGCATTTTTCATGCACATTTTTCAAATGATGCCAAGCGATAGATTATATAGATATTTATTTTTATTTTTATTTTTTTTATTGTGAATTTCAAAAATTACAGAACAATAAAAACAAAAACAAATAGTGAAAAAAGAAAAAAAAACATTACATATACAGAGATGTCATCATTTTTCATCTAATGTTAAAAGAGAGAGAGAGAGAGAGAGAGAGAGAGAATTATACATTATACATTTTGATATATACAATTATATATCAAAAAAATCAGACCATATAGCCATATATTTATCCATTCACAAGTTGCGCCTTTATATCACCCATTCAAATGTTGATAAGGTGCCTATCTACACAGTCCCTTGGAATGTTTTTTAAATAGTATTTTAAAACGTTCCAAATAGGTGCGTTCTAAAATGTCTTAGGCCACATTACTGAGTACTCACGTTACAGGAGAACAGTCTTCTGTCTTTAAAGCGGTGTGTGCGGTCACACACTCTTCTGCCCTGTCTCTTTCTCTTTTGTTTTTACAATGAGTTTAGGGCAAGGCATTGTGGGCGTTGTAGTTCAATCACCCACTTCTTTCTTTGTTCCTCTGTCATTCCCTAGCGAGTATAGGGCTAAGAATTGTGGTTGTTGTAGTTCACTGGTCCACTTCCTGTTTCTTCCCCACCAATCAACTGCTCAGCATTTGGGCACCAGTAAAGGAAGCACTGCCCCCATGAGTCACAAACGGTAAGGAAGGACACATTCTTTTACTTAAAACGATTTATTAAAAGTGAAACCGTTGTATATAACTGAAGTGAGTTTTAAAAAACCTCAGATATACAACGTTATAGGGAGTGCGTCATGTGGCCCAAAGAGTTTTCATAACCCTTATAAAACGTTAAAACCTAGCGTGTAGATTGGCTCAAGGTTATTAATTCCTCAATCCATTGCATTATGGGATGTGAGCATTTATCCTTCCAATATGATAGTATAAGTCTTTTTACTGTCATGAGGGCTCTGAAGATCCATTTGCGCTGACCCTGTGTTAGTTTCCAAGAAACTGGGAGGTAGTTTAAAAGGGCATGCACATCCTTCCATATTAAAGATTGATTCAGGACAAGATTTATCCTTATTTTAACCTCCTCCCAAAAGGAGGAGACTACTGCCAAAACATATGAGTTAAAGAAGCATTAGGTGCATTACATCTCCAACAATTATGCACATTAGAGAGACCCTTGTTGAAAAGACGTTGTGGGGTCCAGTAGCCCGGAACAGGATTTTTTTGCTGAATAAGACATAGCCTAAGATCCATAGAAGCTTCAGATACAATCTCTAGGGCAACAGTCCATTGATTGGGCAAAATAGGACACTCCAATTCTCGATTCCAATCTTGACTTAAACTATGAGTATTGTATTTATTTACTACTACTAAATATTTATATATGTGGATCAACGTGTCTGCTCAGCTACTATAGATATAGATATATAGATATGTCTGTTCCACTAATTACATTGCAACTTCAGAAATGAATGGACTTAAACCGGAGATCATTTTCAAGTATGCAGTTGGGTCCAGGAGATGCAAACTGAGTAATTTCAAGTCAAAACAGAACTGAAATTAATTTCTCAGGTATCCATTCTTCGCACTGTAACTCAGAGCACTTGCTTTGCATGGAAAAGGCACTGACAAAGGGCAAGCCATGGGGAAAAAGGGGGCAGGTTCTGTTTTGTTCCAAAAAAGACAAATAAAACTAAGTCGTCCTCCCCACCCCGTTCTCCTTTACTGCATCGAAAACCCATTTAATGAGATTTTTATTTCCACGACGACATTCACAAATTATCTAATGATCTCATAATGGGAGCTGAGGGCGCACGTGTGCCTATTTGTAATGCCATAGGCTCCAGAATTGCGTGACAGGCCCTGACATTCAGATTAAAACTAATTGGACTTGCAAAATTCATCAGCTTCTTGCAAAATGAATGTCTCTGCCCAGAAACATCTCAACTTGCTTTGGTTGTCTTATTAGATCTTAGAAGCCAGACCAGGCAGGGCTGGCTCAGATAGGACTTCTTTTATTTGCCAAAACGTCCTGATTTATTCAAGGCATGAGATAGTTTAACAATTGAGTATACTGAAAGGGCTGCCCCCTCATCCCCGTTTAGGAGAGCAGCTTTCACTTAAAAAAGAAAGAAAGGAAAGGAAAGGAAAATCAAGACACTAGCCCTCATACTTATGCAAAGAAACTTAGAAATGTACAGGCTACATCTCATTTAGTCTATAGATGGGTGAATCCCTGGTATTTTTATTTGTGCTTTCTGAGCATTGGGGCCTTGTTTTGTTTTTCCAACATTCTCAGAAGAAACAAACAAAGAAACAGCTGATGCCTTTTCCAAATGTTCTCTGGAATAACAGAAAGACCTGGTCCATTTCAAATGCTATTCCTCCCCACACAATACACTTTCCTCAAAGCTTCCAGCAGCAGTTACGGAGGGGGGAACCCAAAGTGAGGGTTGGACTAATGCAGATCCACACTCATGTGCTGTAAGTGGGATGACATTCTCGAACATCCCTTAAAAAAAATATCCAATGTCATCAACGACTGGACAATGCAATGAAAGATGCCTGACAACCTGCAAAACACAGATGGAGCAGATTGAATACAACCTGTACATCCTTAACCTCAGGGCCTACTTGGGCTTGGAAGTTCTCAGTGTAAAGTTCTCTGGGAATTGTAGTTTATCAGGGCTTCTGGGTCCTGGCTCTTTCGAATTCAGAAACCATGTCTGAACACAGTGTGTGATGTGAAGGCTACCATCTTGCACACACGTGCTTAGGAAAAAATGGCCCTGCATTTACCAAAGAATTATAGAACTGAGCCGATATTTCTCAGAAAATATTTTTCTGCAAACGTTTCTGAGCATTTTCTTTCTTGCTCCTTCCTGAAAAACAGAGGCATTTTGTAGACAACTCTCTAATCCTTTCTCCAGCATTTTCTGGTGATGGCTGCCATTCCTCAATGCCCCAGAATGATACTTCGGGGCGGGTGGGGGGGGGGGGCAAAGCAACCCCATCTGGTTAATTCTGGGTGTTTGTTTGTTTTCCCCCCAAGAACCCTTAATCAGAATAATGTTTTGTCATCATGTCGGGTCCCATAGGGGACCTTTATGAGAGGTAAGGAAAAGACAGTTACTACCCACTACCAGGAGTTTCAGGTCAGCAGTGAATTTTGCCCCCTGAATTTTGCACACATTATAGCCAAATTTTTCTTCCTCTCCCACAATACTAGAACCTGGGGGTCCTTATCCCATGAAGCTGATTGGGGGGAGATTTAGGACAGATAAAAGGAAGGGCTTCTTCACACAGCGGATAGTTAAACTATGGAATTCGCGACCACAAGATGTAGTGGGGGTTGGATAAATTCCTGGAGGAAATGACTATCAGTAGCTACTAGCCCTGATGGCTATGTGCTACCGCCAGTACCCAAGGCAGTAAGCCTACATGCACCAGTTGCTGGGGAATTTGGGTGGGAGGGTGATGTTGCACTGTGTCCTGCTTTGTTGGTCCCTGGTCAACAGCTGGTTGGCCAGTGTGTGAACAGAGGGCTGGACTAAATGGACCCTGGGTCTGATCCAGCAGGGCACTTCTTATATTCTTATGAATTTGCACAAATTACAACCAAATGTGCACAAACCTGGTTGTAATGAGCACGCATTGCTGAGAAATGTGTGCAAATTGCAGAACTTTCCCAAAATGCACCCCCAAAAAAGCAGCTTTGGGAGTTCAGGAACACCCTACAACTCAGCTCCCAGATGCAAAGTAAGTCATATATGCCATAGAACTCCACTGAGCCAGAACAGAACTGGATTTCCTAGCAACGGGCATCCCTAGAATGCATGTCCTTCAGGCTCCTTCTGGGCAATCAGGTGTCAGGTGTGGTTTGTGATGGAGACTGGGAATGATGGAGCTGAACAAAATGTCCTTTCAGTTCCACTTCCAACCCTCTCATTCTCCCGCTAATTCAGCTCTTCATTAAAAGCCTCCTGCCATCATTTTGTACAAGGGCGGCGGAAAGAGTGTCGGTCTTGTCAGATTCATTGATTGATTTACCCCCCCCCCCGTTTAAATCTCTTTTTACATCTGCGCCGTGTAATTCAGAAAGCAGTTTATTCTGAGCAAAGTCCAAATTAGACTCTGACATGCCGAATTCCGTTTGAGAAGGATTTTATTTTTTAATGCACGTGGAAAGAAAATTATCTCCTCTGGGACCTGATTGAAGTGTAGGGAGGGGGGGAATGGCAATACGACTGGAGGAAGATGTCTGTTCTGCTGATTTTCAGAGCAAGCCTAGCAGACTGGATGATGGGAGTCTATAGTGTAGCTTCCACCAAGACCAAAGTCCCACTGGGCTCACACCAGCAAGGTTGTCGGTGGGCTGGCAGCACTTTCCGTGTTTTTTCCTCCCTTGTCTTTCACTGGGGTTTTGTTTCTTCTGATTTTCCTTCACATTGGGAGAGGAAATAACTATGTCAGCTCCAGGGCTGACGTACCCTCCCCACACTGTAGGAGCATATTAGGAAAATGAGACTAGTTTGGACCCCATGAATCAAATCCTCCCCTGCCCTCTTTTGGCTGATACGGCCACTGGAGCAGCAAGGCTAGCAGAGTTTTCCCCATCCCCAGCTGGGATGCTTGCAAGAGCAAACTACCTGCACTACCTGTGTGCCTCCCTCTCAGTGCTTGGATACAGGAGTCTGTTAGTCCTGTGGCACCTGGGAAACCCTTCCGGGGACCATAGGTTTGTAGCCCTAATTGGTTCTGAAATGGATGAGGCTGCCTGTGGTTACAGATGGATGGAAGTCAGCGAAAGTTCTCCTAGTTCCATAAGTAAACTTGTTGCATCTCAAGTCCACATGGCAGGCTTTGGTGTTTTGTTTTGGCGTGAAAATCTGCTTGCATTTTCATGCATAATTTCGAAAATGTATGTCTTGGTTGTGCACATCTTTGAAATGGAAGCGTTCTTCTCCATTGATTAAAGCATATTTGTGTGCATTTCTCAAAAGTACTCATTTTTTTCATGCACATTTTCCAAATATACACATGTGGTTGTTCACATTTGGGGGGGGGGGGGTCCGTGAATCACATTGCAAGCTCAGAAATGTAAGGATTTCAACTTCAGATTGCATCTGAGTCCCTGTTTGGTTTGGAAGATGTGAACTGGCTAAATCCTGATCAAAAAGGAATGAAACCTATTTCTCATACATGCCTAGGATGGCATAGACAACCTTTCCCACACCATGCCCTCCTCCCAAATTGAGGCTTTAAAAGATATCATTCCCAGCTGCTCACTGAAAACTCATTTCATTTAAACAACAACAAAAACTATTTAATCATCTTATGTCAGAAAGCAGGTGTAACTTTGTTCTGGTGATGCTGAGCGTGTGATTAAAAATCAAAGCAAACGCTTGAGTTTTCTCTCTATTCTTTTTTTTTAGTTAATGTTTAAATACATGTCTTCAAACTTTGTTCTGTGCCAAGTGGGTCTCATTTTTTAAAACAAAAACCAGCAGAGTTTCTAACTTATTAATAATCTCGAGGGTTTTAAAATTATATCACTCTATCCTATTTTTCAACTTCAGTGGTTGATTTATTTGAATGTCACTTTTTATTTTATTTTCCTTTTAAAAAAATTCAGGTTTAATTGTTCATTTCTACAGTGGAAGTAAAAGAGGGAGAGAGAGAAGGCAAGGAAGGAAGGGACCCCTTGAAGACATCCAAAAGGAAGAACTCTAGAATGTTCTGTCTGTTAGCCTGGCAAGCTCTCATTGGCCTACCGTTGATTTACTGGACCTCCATGATAAAAGGATAACTCTTGACACAACTCTTGCCGCAAGACTTGGGGAGGGAAAGACACACAATGGATTTTTAGTGCACGGGACTTCAGTGGAACCCTCCAGACATTTTAGGACTACAGTTCCCTCATCCCTTATTGTGGGTCATGCCCACTGTAGCTGATGGAGATTGTCGGTCAAAATGTCTAGAACACATGAGGTTGCCTGCTCCTGTTTTCAGTAAAAACAGGTCCCTTCTAGGGCATCCAAATGTCCACATGGTGCTGGCTAGCTGTTCTTTTCTGAGGCAAATTGTGGATCAGTAGCCCAGGATGCTTGATTGAGGAGAGTGAAAGGTTAGGGAATAGCTGGAGAACTCTCTCCTCTTGTGGAGTTTGAAGAAGGCAGCCATCAGATCTTGGAGAAAATGATACTTTCTACCTATTCCTAGTCTACCTATTCCACCCCAGGTGTGTGTTAAGTGGCAGTGGTTTGGAACAGAGGTGGACACACACAGAGAGAAGCTATGGGTTTACTGAAGGCTGAAGAAACCTGAGGGACAGGGGTTGTATGGCCCTTCCTTGGAGTCTGACAGGGGATAGCAAATCCAAAGCCAGCTCTATCATTAGTGAGGTGGCAATCTGAAAAGAGAGCAAACTATCAGTTATTGAATGTATTATTATGGTTGTATTTTTGCTGCCAGGCTTGGCGGGAGACACTTGTGGGATTTGCCATCTCAGGGGCCAATATAAGTTGCCTGGTCTTAGGAACTTAGGAACCTCGACTTGGTTGGGTGAGCGCCATTTGCAGGAAATTTGCTGCCTTATAGGAGTGTGCATGCTGCTTGCCTCCCTTTGTGTTCTGCTTGTAGCTCTCTAAATAAAACAAATATTGCAAAACCACGATAAGACTCCAGTGAGCTCTCTCCTCCAAAGGAAACCAAACTGAGGGTACCATGTGTCTTGCTGCCCCTGGAACTTCCCACTGCTCAGGGAAGTGGAGAGTATGCTTCAATATGACGCCCTAAGGATTTTCTCAGGGAAACATGACTGCTTCATAACTGTGTTGTTGGTTTGGTTTGGTTGTTGTCATTTTAACAAAACATCCAGATTAGAGGTTTAAGTGGGTGTCATGTTCTATTATCTGTGCAAATTGGCAGCAACGCCAATTCATAAATGAAATGAGTTTGACTTGAAATAACCAATGCAATTGCCCTGATGAGGAATTGATTTCCCATGCATAGCAAGTCCCAAGGTGCTTTGCTGCATTGATTTTAAAGGTTGTTTTTTTAAAAATAATAATATTGTAGCACAATCGTTTGGCATGAGCATTTCCATTTATCTCTCGATAGATGAGCAGGAATCGGTTTCTCTTTTAGCGTTGTAGTCATGCCTGTGTCTCTGATGAATGACGTATGGTAACTTGAAATTTCACAATCCACAGTCGCTTTTTCTGATGCTCTCTTCCTTCTTTGCACCCTGCAGAGAAATCTGGGGGATGCTACAGGAAGGAAGAATAAATGCAACTCTCCATTCTTCTGCTAGCTCTTAGCAGGCTAGTAAAAAGAATTTCTGCCAGACTGAGTTGATAATATTGAGCTAGATGGACCAACGTTCTGAGAGACCTGATTTTCATGTAACAACAACCCATAGTATGGGTTGACATTGAATCGTAGGTTGTTGTTGATTTGTGGGTTGTCGTTATATGTGAATCCTGCACTATGGCTTAACTATGGCTCAATTCAGATGACACGATAGTCAATGGTGGGTTGACTAACCCTAACTCTAATCCTAGGGGGTACTCCTCAAACAACATGGTAATAAATAATCAACTGTGGTGTGGATGAGGATCAGCGCTGAGTTGACTATGGCAGCATTCGGATGACACAATAATCAAAACAACTGACGATTGTTTCCCCCACACCAGTTGTTTATTGTGTCGTCCGAATTGAGCCTATGTGTTGTTAACCATGAGCAACCCAGAGTTCACCACCTAATAACAAGCCATGGGTTGTTCATAGTTAACAGGCCATAGTTAAACCATACTGCAGGGTTAACACTTGTCAACAATTCATGATTTAATGACAACAACCCATACTCAACCCATACTCTGGGTTGTCATTACATGCGAATCAGGCTACTCGTTATAAGGCAGCTTCCTATGTTCCTATGGAAGCTTTCCTCCTGGAACAAACAGTAGGTATGGGATGGACTCTACATAGTCCCTTGGAACGTTTTAAATAGTATTTTAAAACGTTCCAAATAGGCGCGTTCTAAAACGTCTTAGGCCACATTACTGAGTATTCACATTACAGGAGAAAAATTCTGTAGTCTTTAAAGAGGTGTGTGCGGTCACACACCCTTCTGTCCGTCTCTTTCTATTTCATTTTTACAATGAGTTTAAGGCAAGGCATTGTAGGCGTTGTAGTTCAGTCACCCACTTCCTCCTTGATTCCTCTGTCATTCCCTAGCTTTCAATGAGTATAGGGCTAAGAATTGTGGGTGTTGTAGTTCACTCGTCCACTTCCTCCTTAGCCCCGCTTTCTTCCCCACCAATCAACTGCTAAGCATTTGGGCACCAGTAAACGAAGCACTGCCACCATGAATCACAAATGGTAAGGAAGGACACATTATTTTACTTAAAACGATTTATTAAAAGTGAAACCATTGTATATAACTGAAGTGAGTTTCAAAAAACCTCAGATATACAACGTTATAAGGAGTGTGTCATGTGGCCCAAAGAGTTTTCATAACCCTTATAAAACGTTAAAAACCTAGCGTGTAGATCGGCTCCAAGACTATGGCTAAAAGTCCCCACTTCCCCTACACCATGGTCCTGATCCAGTTTTCTGCCCATCGTGGCTTCTATGTATTAAAATACCCACAGGCGCAACTCACAATCATGCAAGAACGTATGGCGTGATCAAGGTCTACTTTGTCTCCTAGTGTTGATTGCTCTAGGGGAGACCCTTTGTGTTAAAGTCTGAGAATCCTTGCAATATAACAAACAAGCCAATAAATGCATCTAATGATTGATTTGCAAGCAGAAAAAAACCAGATGGTTGGAGAAGCTTGAAAGCAAAGCAAACTAATTTCCCCCCTCCACCCGCTGTGGTATAATAGAAATACTGCAATAATGTCACTACTGTTTCAATTTTCTCTCCCTCCCCCCACCCACTCCCCCAAGCTCATTTTGGAATCATTAGTTGACAATAGAGTGGGATGGATTTTGCAGTGTGTCAGCAAAAGCCCCTGTTGTAATTGAATGGCATTCAACACACGATGAAGGGTCTTGATGTATATCGGGCTGCCGTTGACGTCAGTCGGCATGCGGAGCAAATGGCTTTGGTAGGAATGTGGTCGAAATCTGTATTGCAATTTGAAGCCTTTGTCAACTTCAGCTAGAAATAAACCCAGCTGCCAATAAATTCAAGCGAGTGGCCTTAGGGAAAACATCAAGGCATGGTAATTATTATCTTACCAAAAAAACAACAACCAACCAACCACCCCGCAAAACAAAACACAAAAAAACACTCTAAACTAAACAAAACTCTCTTTTATTTTTTATTTTTTTTTAAACTCCCATGATTTCTTGGTTTTCAGTTTTCAGTAATCAGCTCAAAGTCCTGCACATGTCAAGCAAATGACATCTGAAAGAACGAGGCATCTTTAGCATGGAGAAGAGAAGATTGAGGGGAGACATGATAGCACTCTTCAAATACTTGAAAGGCTGCCACACAGAGGAGGGCCAGGATCTCTTCTCGATCAACCCAGAGTGCAGGACATGGAATAATAGGCTCAGGTTACAGGAAGCCAGATTCCATCTGGACATCAGGAAAAACTTCCTGGCTGTTAGAGCAGTATGACAATGGAACCCATGACCTAGGGAGGTCGTGGGCTCTCCCACATTAAAGACATTCAAGAGGCAGCTGGACAACCATCTGTCAGGGATACTTTAAGGTGGATTCCTGCTTTGAGCAGGGGGTTGGACTCGATGGCCTTATAGGCCCCTTCCAACTCTACTATTCTATGATTCTATGGTTCTATGAAAATGAAGATGAATGAAAAAGTATGGGCACATACAGGTTGTATTCTTCATGGTCAGAAATCTGACATTCCTGGTAGTCACTGGAAATCTTGCCTTTGCCAAGCTGGGATGAGCAAACACACACACACACACACACACACACACACACCATATTGCCACATCAACTTGCTCTTTCTTGGATTGCTGGTTGCAATGACAAGGTCTATTTCATGTTCTGGGATTTGACTGAAGAGTTGCCATCATGGCCCAATGTTACTGGACACCTGCCAAGGCCTCTCACAGCTGCAGGGGGGCACAGCTGGCCACTGGCGCTCCCCACTCTGCTCCTCCTCCTCCTTTCTCTTGCTACCTGTTCACCTGCCCTCTCTGAGCATACAAAGAGTGATGGCACGAATGAGCAGAAGAAATCATAGAATCATAGAATAGAATAGTAGAGTTGAAAGTAGGGGTCTATAAAGCCTTCGAGTCCAACCCCCTCCTCAATGCAGGAATCCACACTGTTGCTGTCCTGCTGCATGTGGGAGAGCCCACGACTTCCCAAGGTGATTGGCTCCATTGCCATACTGCTCTATCAGTCAGGAAGTTTTTCCTGATGTCCAGCCGGAATCTGGCTTCCTGTAACTTTATTCCGTGTCCTGTAGTCTGGGATGACTGAGAATTGATCCTGGCCGTGTGACAACCTTTCAAGGACTTACAGAGTGCTATCAGGTCTCCCCTCAGTCTTCTCTCCTCCAGGCTAAAGTTGCCCAGTTCTTTCAGTCTCTTCTCATAGGGCTTTTGTTTCCAGACCCTCCTCCTCCTCCTCTGAACCCCCTCCAGCATGTCTGCATCCTTCTTGGCATGTGGTGCCCAGAACTGGACACAGTACTCCCCTGGCCTTGTGCAGGGTAGACCCAGAAGAGGAGGGCAAGTGAATGAGCAGCAGGGACAGTGGTGAGAAAGAGGTGGTCCCACTCTGAGAGGAGCCCTGAATAACTATACCTGGGCCTTGATTCCCATCAACTCTGAATCTGTCACTTTTTTTTTTAAGGCATGTCTAGTGAAATGACTCAAAAGGCCTTTCAGGTGTTATGGATTGCATGCCTACCAAATGTTGGCTTTCTCTCTATTGCAGGAGTAACTCAACAACATTGATATGGGAGTGAGATGAGCCCTATCCAGGCATTTTTAAAAGAGTGCAGGCCAGTGTGGTGTAGTGTTGGACTGGGAGTCGGGAGATCCGGGTTCTAGTCCCCACTCAGCCATGGAAGCTCACTGGGTGACTTTGGGGCCAGTCACAGACTCTCAGCCCAACCTACCCACAGGTTTGTTATTGTGAGGATAAAATGGAGAGGAGGAGGAGGAGGAGGAAGAGGAGGAGGATTATGTATGCTAACTTGGGTTCGTTGGAGGAAAAAAAGCAGGATATAAATGTAATAAACAAAATAATAATAATAATAATAATAATAATAATAATAATAAATACATCCACACCAACATCCAGAAAGCAGTCATACTTAAAACATGCTCAATTGTCAGGAAATTCCTGAATCTGTAAAAGACAGCATGACTTGGCAAAGCCCGTCACGTCCGTCTAGAAAAACCGCCACGAGCGAGAAAAAGATGAAATAATAATAATAAATGCAAGGAAGGGGAGCACACTAGCCTGACCCCTCTCTTTGTGTGTCTCTTTTCCCCTCTACAGCCAGAGGCAACATTCTGAATATTCTCTGCATTACTAGAAGGCTGACTTTCCAGCATTTCAGATTGTGTGGGGAGCGTTCATAGACAGAGGAGGTTCTCCTGTTCAGAACGTCACCCTCCGTAAGTAGAGGGTGATGAAATACATGAGAGGGGGGCCTAGCATGCCCCCCCATCCTCACGTGTTTAGGCTACACACTTTATGAAAGGTTGAATGAGGCTATAATGGGTGAATCATTCCGATTTGTATATGTAACAGGGAATTTCCATCTGCCCTGGCATGCTCGCTTCTTGTTCTGGAGGGACTGATATTTATCCGGTGATTGAAGAATGTGGTAAATTGATCCAAACCCATTGAAGAGTCCTTAAGATTCTTGTTTGCTGGAACCAAACAAGGCCGCATCGCTCCTGCCACAGGTGGAAGGCGCTACTGCAGGGGAAGAAAAACAACAGTAAGAAAAAGAGTTTAAGGGACGGAAAGGCGAGGAATACAACAAGAGAAGGATTTGAGGTTTAAATTCCTACGGCGCTGGACCTCATCCTGTGGTTTGAACCTTCCCGTGTATATTGTCTGTCCTTCATTTTCTCGATATTGGCATCCACGTTTTGGTTGGACCGTTGATGTTTTTGGCAGGAGGTTTTACTTAGTCTTCTGGGTTTTCTGTGCATGTGTGTTTTTCTGTAAATTTGCGATAGGCAATCGGTGTTGAAATGTGTTTAGGGTCTGCTGACAAATGCAAGTGCTGTAGCAGATCACTAGGAGGTCAGGGTCGGTCAGCTAAAAACAGAAGACGAAGGATCCAGCGGAGCTCACGGGAGCGGGGAGGGTGTTTGTGAGCCATTGTGTTGCAAGCTCTGAATGGAAGGCAAGGAAGAATTAGCACTTGCAGTAGAAACAGGACAATGTGTACTCTCCTCTCCTCTCCTCTCTCTCTCTCTCTCTCTCTCAAAAATGTGTGAAATTCTACACCAAGAAAAGGTAAATTCTGCCACCTGTATAAATTATACAAATCAAGCCTATTCACGTGTTTTTTTTTACATAAATTATTCTTCCACCTTTTTAAAAAAAAACAAAATAGTTTTTGCATAATTTATTTTGCAAATTCAATTCATGCAGGCATTGAAACCCCCTCCCCCCTATTTAACCCTTGGTGAATAATGTCCAGCCACCTCTTTGGATTCTGAGATTTTACTAGAATTGTTGCTGTCACACATGAGAAAACAGATCCTTGCAGGAAACAACGCTTAGAAACTTGCTCTTAAAAAGGAGGAGGAGGAAATCAAAATGAAATGGCAGGAAGCCAAATTCTATGCCCAGTACTACATTTTGCAGGCTTTCAGTACTCCCACAGTATCACAGCATATAGACATCACTACATAAAGCCACTAATAAAAAGTGAAACATTCAGACTGCACATCTGGACACGTCATTGGGGTCCCTGGTCAAGGCATGGATACTTTACACCTCCCCACACATACACCTATTTGCGCACGTCAGCAGACACACTTACATATTGGTCTTCACTTTATATAATTATTTCTTTAAATTATTTTTTCTAACCTCCTTTCAAAACGGCTTTTCCAAAGCGGCTTACAACGGAAACATATAACGGAATTACAATGAAGCACAAATGAAAATCAAATAAGAATACTAAAAAAACACACATTGCAGTACTGGGGGGGGGGGTATCAGCAGAAAAAAGAAACCCCAGCAGAAAAAAAAAACCCAGCAGACTCAATCATAACATTGCAATGATAATAACATGTTTTCAAAGGCCCTCTGAAAACTGGAAGGGAGTGAGCTTGTCCATCCTCTCGTGGGAGAAAATTCGGCAGCAGTGGCACCAAAAAGGTCCTCTCTTTGGTTCCTCCCCAATCAGAACATCGTTAGAGATGGAACGTAGTTGGATGCATTTGGACAACACAATAGTCAATGGTGGGTTAATAGTCAACTCCGGGGTTGATTATAGAGGAGGTACTCCATACACAACATGTTCCTACACAACTGTGGAGTGGTTGGGCTGGCATTGAGTGGACTAATAGTCAACTCGGCGTTTGACTGACACAGCCCATGCACCTCTCCCTGCCCTCCCTCCTCTCTCAGTCCTCCCGGTGCTATCCCAGCAGCCATTGCGAGTTCTGCTGGCTGGACTAGAGTGGCAGCCGCCACTTTGGTCGCTCTTGCCAGGGGACTCTGTAGCCAGCTGAGATAGTCTGCTCAACCCTGCAAAATAATCCACTGAGCCCAACAGACAACACGCTAACCAACGGTTGTGCAGATAGTTAACTCTGCAGAGCATTGGTTATCTCCATTGGTTATTTTGAGGAAACAGTCAACTGTGGGGTGTTGTTTTTTCTGACAGACAACACAATAACCAACTGTTGACTATTTAACCAATGGTTGACTACTTAAACCACCATTAGCTGTTGTGTTGTCCGAACGCAGCCAGCAAAGGCTTTCTGAGGCCAGTGTTGAGGCCAACCACTGAGGCCAACTGGTGATTGAAGGAGGGTAATTCATGTGCTTGTGAACGTGTGACTGTTTGAATGGAGTCTGGGCAATCACATCATCGGGCCACATGCCAGCAGTGAGGTGGCCCTGACCACTTTTGGATGTGACTCCGCTCACTGCTGCCATGCCCCCCCTCCCTAACACATTTGCTAGGAACCAGTTTGGCCTGCGGGCTGACAAAGCTTCTCCAACACTGGGCTAGAGAGTTCAGGGCCATCATGTAGAAACTCTTCCCAAAAATCCAGCACCAAAGCTGAAGCTTCTGTCTTCTTCACCAACTTCTTTCAAACCCCCCTTTTCAGCCCTGCAATCCAAGCAGGCAAGATTATATATATATATATATATATATATATATATATATTCTTCCCTCCACAACCAGTAGCCACCAGCCATCAAAGGCCATTAAGAAAATCACCTCCAGCTAGTAAAGTCTACCTCTTTCTGAATAGAAGGTCATAATTTGGGATCTCCAAAGAGGACACTCACAATGATAATAACGCCCTTTGAATTAATGGGCCCAGTCATGTGCAAAGGCCGTAGCAACTCACCCCATTTTAATCAGATATCCTCATTTAAAAAATCAGAGAGGAAGTCTGGCTAAAGATGAATATCTGCTGCATAGTGGAAACAGCAAGCGCTTAGAGCTCAGGCTTTCATTGGCGTTTCAAAGGATAAGTTCAGATATATTATGGACATTGGGAAGGTCACCTCTGGATAAAAATGTACGGCTCTTTTCTGAATCATCGGAGCTTTTGGTGCTTGAACCCTTCAGGAAGTTACAGGCAACATTTGCTGAATCATAGCAGTTGATTCATCATTTTGACATCGGGCAGGACAGGAGAGGCAATTTTGGAGACTTTCTTTGTTTAAAGCTTGCTTTTATCCTTAAAGGCATCAGAATTGCCCCCTGAACAAATCATCCTTCTTTCGCTTCCCTTAGTATTTTTTTAAGGGTAGTTGTCAAAACTTTTCTCACAGTAGGGACAATATTATTGTTCATTTAAACTTCGAAAAGTACTTTTTATACTTCAGAGTTGACACAAAATATCCTTCCCCACCTTGCTGCCTTCCAGAAGTGTTGGACTCAACTCCCATCATTGGTGCTGCTGCCTGGGGATAATGGGAGGTGTAATCCAACACATCTGAAAGGTCCCCACTCGGGGAAGGCTGGCAGAAAATATATGCACGTTTGAGTACACTTCCCTCATTATTCTGCACATCTTTTGAGTTGCAAATTCCATCGCAAAAGTCTGAACAGTGGAGATTTGAGTGCGCACACACCCCAATACTTAAATCTAAATTTGAATGCAAGCATGCATGCGGACTAACAGCCCCAGACAGAGTGAACACAGGCAAAAGTGGCGCAGATTGGAAATGCATTGTCACTCGTCTGTCAGCGTTTGTGCCAAACCTTGCAATGTGTGTGTGCGTGTGTGTTTGTGAGTAAGTAGTTTGTGTGTGTGCGGCGCAAATGTGTCCAGAGCGGTACAGGAATAAGTGTGGGGGAAGAGAGAGCCAGGGGCAAATTCTAAGAAAGCAGAAAGCAACGGGGCGTCCACCAGACGCTACGGGAAAAGACATCCGCAGTGGCCTTGTTCCCTTGGGCTTTTCTTGTAAAGGCTGCTGAGAAACAAATTACAGAGAAAAGCCTGGGAGATATAAAACACGTTACTTACTGAAGGGCAGCACTCCAGGCAGGGAAACAATTACTTGAGTCACACATGGAGGAGGAAAGGAGTGTCCGAAGAGGTCTGGCTGCAAACAGCAAAAGGGTGGGTGCATCTTCGACCTGACTTTAGCTATGATTGAGAGGCACGTTGAAGATTTGAACTGTTCGTGATCTTTTATCGTGTGTCTGGATTTGTTCATATGGTATATTATCATGTGAACATAAGAGGAGCCCTGTAGATCAGGCTGAAGGTTGAACTGGTCCAGCGTCCAGCTTGTCACTTCTTCCATGGGGACAGCCATAGCAAAGAACACAACAAAAAGCATTGTACTACTTTAAACACCGGTGCACATGCAATAACGCAAGTGTCGGTTGATTCGGGCCCGCTTCATCGGATGCCTTCAACTAGGGGTATGCACTGGATTGGGTCTGATCCATGATCCGGATCCGATCCAGGGGAAATCGGATACAATTATCCGATTTCCGATCTCACCGCTGGATCGTTCGATCCAATCCGATCTGATCCGGAAATGTCCTGATCCAGATCGGATGGATTGGAGGATCGGCGGGCGCCTACTGCCGCCTGCCGATGGAAGCGGACAACAGGGGCAGGGGGCTTATCTTCTGGGGAGGTAAGCAGGGGGGAGGGGGGAGGGGGGAGGGGGGTTGTTTTCCTGCAACAAAATAACATGGACTCCCCTTCCAGAAATAAGGGGTAGGAGAAATTCGTTCCATTTCTCCATCCCATTTCTGCTTGTTTATTCCGCTCGAAAATCCATGCATATCTTCATGCGCCTTTTTCAAAATGTATGGATTTCCATTCACATATTTCAAAATGGACGTGCTTTGGTGTGCACTGTTTGAAATGTACAGTTTTGTGAGCATTTTTCTTTCATTTGCAAACAGCATTGCAAACTTTAGAAAAGTTCAGCTTCTGATGTTTGGGTTGCAACGCCAAGATTCATACAAATGTTCTTTGGCCAGTTGGAACTTCCTGGACTTGGACGAAAGAATGGGGAACTGCATGTCTTGCGGCAATTTTGTACAAGCCAAAGTGAATATATTTGCATTTTGATGGTATTCAGAAAGAGAATATCTCTCCATTAACAACCTGTCGGTCAGCTTGATGTCTCCTCCCTCTTGTGTTATTCCTGGCAGTGAATTTAATAGTCTCCTTGAACAAACTGCAGGACAGGAGTTGATTCTCCCTTTCAGACCTTGCAGTTTTTAGAGGAGGTTATAAATGAATTCTTCAAATCTTATGCACTTCGACACTTGCATAGAGAGGACTGTAAGCGCTTCCCTCTGCTGCACTAAGACGTTCCAAACATTATAATTAAACTTCTCTTTCTACTCTCAAGAGTATTGCTGGTTACAAGGGAAAAAATGCCCCAGCCACAATCTTGGCAGCAATTTCCATTCTGCACTAGAAGTGGCTCATCTGTAAATGACTGGTGTTCTTTATTAGGATTTATTGCATATATTTACCACCCGATAACCAGAGCTCTCTGAAAGGTACACAGGTAAATGATAAGTATAAAATACAAAACAATGGACATCGGGGAAAAAGCGCTGCCTTTGCTAATACAGTATTTAGGCTGAACATATGAAAAGGAGGACAGGGCTCATGTAACTTTAACAGTTGTAGAGAAAAGGGAATTTCAGCCAGTGTCATTTGTATGCAATTAGTTCCTGGTGAAATTCCCTCTTCATCACAACAGTTAAAGTTGCAGGGGCCCTGCCTTCTTTTGTATATGGTCACTCTAGTATAGTGCCTGCACCTTTAACTGTTGTGATGAAGAGGGAATTTCACCAGGAACTAATTGCAAACAAATGACACTGGCTGAAATTCCCTTTTCTCTATAACTGTTAAAGTTACATGAGCCCTGTCCTCCTTTTCATATAGTCAGCCTACTAATACATCCTTATTCTGTCTTTCGGCTTGGCCTGAACCGGCTTCAGCCCAGCTGCAGCCGATTCTTTTTGTAGACCGTTATCGCTCGAGGCCAGCCAGCGAATTGGCAGCCAGTCTTGACGTTTGGATGTTGGCTTTTGTTTTAAATCATGTGGTCTGTTGAATGAGGCTGAGGAACGAAGATGAATACAGACGGAGTCCATTACAAACGCATTGATGGTGAAAGGTGGCTGTCTCAATCCCAGTTAAGTGGGTACCCTCACTTTGTCATTTTTTTGGTGGGAGGATGGAGATTTAATGAAGATAACAGGGTATGTGTGATATGCCAATGAAGTCTCCTTTGTGTGTGTGTGTGTTGCACTCACTTTACTTATCTTGTGGCTAAGGAGTGTGTACAAGCGTCCTGTCTTTCACTGTACAATCTCCTCTCTGCACATGCTTTGGAGACAAGATGTATCCACAACCACCCCTCAGAAATCATATTTATTTGGAAGACCCTGGGGAAGGTGCTGAACCCTAAAGAAGAACAACTAGAGCTGAGCTTTTCTCAG
This sequence comes from Anniella stebbinsi, assembly GCA_029215795.1. Classification (NCBI taxonomy): domain Eukaryota; kingdom Metazoa; phylum Chordata; class Lepidosauria; order Squamata; family Anniellidae; genus Anniella; species Anniella stebbinsi. The sequence continues at coordinate 4,275,434 of JARDYH010000001.1, forward strand.
AAGACATTTTTCTTAGAAATGCCCTGAGATTTTTCTTCTCTTACCCCACTAGAAATAAAAGGCCACTTTGCAGGATTTCCTGGCATTTTCTTCCTCATTTTTTGAGATGGGTTTTGCCTTTCCTACCCCCAATGCTCAGAACAATGCTAGGTATCGTGTACCTGATATTGTGGGGAATGCTGCTCCCAAACTGTGGAATGGCCTGCCGGGAGAGATTTGTCAACTTAACAGTCTCTCTGACTTTAAGAAAGCCATAAAAACTGATCTCTTCCAGAAGGCCTACCTAGTTGAATTTTAAGATGGCTCATTATTATTTTAATAATGTATTAGCTTTATATGTTTTTAATACTTCATTAGTTTTATACGTTTTAATCAGTTTTATATATTTTATGACATTTTGTATTTAATGTTGTTCCCCGCCTCGATCCAGAGGGAGAGGCGGGTAAGAAATGAATCTATTATTATTATTATTATTATTATTATTATTATTAGGCTGCCAACACAGTTGCTACTGTTGCCACTTGCAGAACCAGTGGGAAAAGATCCAAAAGAATCCCTTACAAAAACAGGAAGGAAGCTGTACTACAATCCTTGCCAGGGGTGAGCCCTACCTGGGGGAAAGCGTTGGAGAATTTCTCCTCCCACTGGAGAAATTTGGTGAATTGTCTCCCCAGTTTCTCTGCTGACAAACAGGGTCAAGAATTTCAAGGGGTCATTTGCGCACAGCTCCATTTGGCATGCCGAAAACCCCAGGTTTGCCTTTAGCTAGATGGATCTGAGGACCAGATCTCTCAAATGGAAGACACCTTCAAAGAGAGGACTATCCTCTGTGAAGTAGGATGCATGGCCACCACAGTTGTCAGTCCTTCACAGGACTTACGATCTTGGACAGGTTCGCACTTCTTCCACGAGTGACGGGGACCTGAAAACCAACTGATGCCCTGCGGCCTGGAGGCAATATGTCACTGCTGGCATTTAAATATTGAGTAGTCTCAGCACTCTTCCAGGATTGAACCATGGGTTTGCAGGGAGAAAGCAGGCAACTGGTTTTATCATCAGGCCGGCAGCTGGGTCTGCCCACATGTCTGTGCAACATGTTTATTTATTCATTTGTTTATTGCATTTCTATACCGCCCAACAGCTGAAGTTCTCTGGGCGGTTTACAAAAATTAAAACCATAAAGACCATTCAAAATATAAAACAAATGACAGTATAAAACATAGTATAAAATGCAATCTACCAGCACAACCGGGATAAAACTGAGCAGCCATGCAGAAATTAATACAGTATTAAAATACAAATTTAAAACTGCAAAGTTTTTTTAAAAAATTAAGTTGATAAACCATTAAAATACTGGGAAAATAAAAAAGATCTTCACCTAATGTCTGAAAGAGCATACTGTAGGTGCCAGGCGAACCTCTCTAGGGATTTCGTTCCACAGCTGGGGTGCCACAGCAGAGAAGGACCTCCTCCTGATAGCCACCTGCCTCACTTCCTTTGGCAGGGGCTCACAGAGAAGGACCCCTGGGGATGATCTTAGGGTCTGGGCAGGGACATATGGGGGGAGGCGTTCCTTCAGATAACCTGGTCCCAAGCTGTTTAGAGCTTTGAATGTTAATACCAGCACTTTGAATCAGGCCTGGACCTGGACTGGCAACTTATTTAGCTCTGGCTAATAGGAAGTCACTTGTCTTGTAGATGGTTGACTTTTACACCCTGCTTAAGTTTACTGTTCTGTTCTTGCTTCCTGTTGTGAAGTAGGAGAGAATGAACAAGAGAAATTACCCCCTCTGCCCACTCACCTCCAAATTGCCTACCTGTTGTTGAAGCTCTGCACATCAACATTTGGATTCTCCGAATTGCAAACTTCATTATTTCAAAATGTGATTCTGTTTTTCTTTAGGCTGGGCTGGTATACAGCCTGGCAGTGGTGTAATGTAGCCAGGGCATACAGGAATGCAGCAGGGACACTTTTTTATTATTATTTTCAGGGATGCTGATGTCCGAATCTAGCACCTTGGCCTTGAACAGGCAATTGGTCGAGAATTACGACCCATTCCCTTTACAACAGACCTGCTTCCAGCCGATGAACTGGCGTGTTGATATGGATCAACACAGCTGCAATTTTGGACTCTCCTTGGGGGCGTGGCTCTGGGGAATGTCATGATGAGTGCCTGCACTTCCACATTTGCCACTGCACATGGGTAGGGATGGTGGCATTAGACCTCCCTCTCTACCTGCATGCTGAGTCCCCAGTGCTCCTTCCCTCTTGCTGGATGGGGAGCTGCACCATTGAATTAGGGAGAGAGACCATAGGGATGCCTCTGTTCGCACACCATCTTCCCCATTCAGAATTGGCTTGTGAGAGGCTGCTCGACAGCCCTTTGGTCATCTGGGAGCCGTGTGGTTCTGCTGAAGGAGATTCACCAAATACGTCATCTTGGTTTCAGAAACTGATTCCTCATGTCCATTATTATGGTTTTTCTTCTCAATACTTTACTACTTTGAATTTAGCTCACAGCAAAGAGGTCTTTAAAGAGCGGGTTTATAGTGTTTCTATCCAAATGGATCTCTGTGCAGTTGCAAGTAATAAGATAGCACCTTGGTTTGCAGAGACTAAGCTTAAATTCGAATGTGAACCCTACCTGACTCTAATTTCGAATCCTCATCTTAGATCAGCCCTTGCACGATTAAAGATGCAACAAACGGAGACAGAAGTTCTAGAAGGCGGTTTTAATAAAATTCCTTATACCTCGAGACTCTGCCCATGCTGTAGTGGCAAAGTGGAGGATCTGCCTCATTACTTGTTCTACTGCCCTATCTATTCCCAAATTCATTCTAAATATTTAGTTTGTTTCCTTGAGAAAAAGTCCAGCTGGTCCGATTCAGAAAGAGTACACTTTTTGTTTACATGTGATAGCAACTGCCCTATTGGCATTGACCAACTTCATTCTTACAGCGCAAATGTATAGAGCAAATTTTCTGACCTTGCAGAATGTATGATTTGTCTTACCATTGTTTTTACCATACTTGTTGTAAAGTGTTATCTATCTAATCTGCTGAAGGAGATACATACCGGGGTGACTTCCCCCTGCAGTCTTCCCTGGAAGCCCATGAAAGAGGTGAAAGGTGGGCATGGGGGAGTGTGACCATGGCAGGGAATGATGGATTTGAATCCTAGAATCCTAGAATAGCAGAGTTGGAAGGGATCTGTAAGGTCATCGAGTCCAACCCCCTGCTCAGTGCAGGAATCCACCATAAATCACACCTGACAGATGACTGTCCAGCTGCCTGTTGAAGGCCTCTAGTGTGGGAGAGCCCACAACCTCCCTAGGTCATTGGTTCCATTGTCATACTGCTCTAACAGTCAGGAAGTCTTTTCTGATGTCCAGCCGGAAGGCAGGGATTTGGGCATGGTGCCCCCTGTGGGCACATGGAAGGCCTCTGAGGGAGGAAGGTTACACCAAAATGCTTTAAATCTCTCTCTCTCTCTCTCTCTCTTTCTCTGAAACCATATCAGTGTGTGCACATGCCTCTGTGGGTTGTGGGTTGGGGCCCAGAAGATGCATGCCATAAGATATGTATCTCAGAGGCCAATCTTAGACACACATGCGCACACACATGAGTAAAAGGATGCGTGCCTGCACTTCAACATTAATTGCTACCCCACTGGAGTCAGGTGGGCAGGGATTGGTACTTGAGTGTCAGATGTCTGCAACCCAGTCGGCACGTTAGCCAGCGTGCAACGTTTGTGGGTGAACAGAGTGCCGGGTTGCACAGGAGGAAGCCTGGCTTGAGAAACGGGCTGCCTCGCAGGGCCCCATAGGTCGTTCAGGTGTGCTTTGACAATGCCTTTTGCCCAGCACCCCTGTGAATACTGTCTTACAGCACAAAACATATATTTAGAAGGTCTTTTCAAACAGTTCTGGAAAGCTCCCATGTGTACAGTTGCTCCCTGGAGAAATGTGCCCTGATAGAACAGGATTTCCTCCTTTTCGATATTCCTTTATCCACAATTCCCTCCCCACCCTGCAAAGCACAGGCAGGATTTCCAACCCACCTCCTTGAGCTCTGTTCTACGAGAGATTGTGGCGTCATACCGATGTCTTAGAAACACGAACATCTTAGAAACTGTGATATGACAGCCAGGTGGTTAATTATATATGAAAAGGCATTTTTTTTAAAAAAAAAAACCTTTAAACTGCGTCGGTGATTCCAGTGCATCAGGTATGTCCGGTAGCCTTCACCATCATGCTTCAGTTAATTCTGTCAGATTGTATCCTTTACAACATCATCCATGCGCAGCCCTTTCTTCATTGTTCTTGACAACACATGTTTTTTGTACAGCGTACAAAGTGGTCAGAGGTGATAGGAGGAAACATAATCCACCTCTCACTTTTCTTTTCTTGTCTTCCTCTTCTTCATAAACCATGGGGGTTCACAAACGTGGATGATGTCTGATGGAGGACATACTACCCAAGCTTTGAAAGGGGGTAATTAATGGTTACATCTAGCCTTGTACATGCCTGCACTCCTGGTAAACATAAAGACAGTTTGTACACAGAGTTAAAGCAAACGGGAAAAAAAACCAGACCCAGTATTTTCTAAGAATGGTGGGAATTATCTGTGAGTTTTCTGCTCCCATGGTGAAAACTGCCATTGCAGATATGTGTCCCGAACAGGTATCAATGCCTGGTGCAGGTATCAATGCTCCAAAAGAGACAAGGGTGGTGTTGGTTTAGTCTCTTTCCTTGGCTAGATCTACACTACTGCATTATAGCGATATTGAAGCGCAGTGATGACTGTTGGGACACAATTCCCATATGTTGCGTTCATAGTGTTCTATCCTGCTTTTTATTCCAAATTCATCATGATTTGACACAAGGTGTAGATGTGGCCTCTGGATGTTTCTGTTGCTTCCATCCATGTTCGTGTTGTGAACATGGACAGAATTGTGAACATGAACAGTCAGGTTTGTATTGGGCCAAGCCATGGTTTGGCATCTCTTCTGAACCAGCACACTATGTTCGACTCCTGATATCTATACATCTGAGTTTCCAATATCTTCCTTGGTTTGGAATCGTTGTCCTTGTTTCAGATTGCATACGCATAGCTTCTCCCTTGACATTTTCGCCGGAGCAACATTTTACTGGTTCGCCTTTCCAAAGCCAATTACTTTTTGTTACTGTCATCTTTAACGGCTTATCGGAAATGCTCTAAACTGATTTTAAAACCAGCAGCACTGGAAACAAAGCACACCAGAGCTCTGTTCAGCGGCATAGTCCACTGTCAGTCTTGCAGGATGTGGTTCTCCCCTCCCTGACATCTCTGTTGCAGGCAGGGCAACATACATTGAATGCATCTCAGAAATTACTATAATTGGGTTGGAATGAATGGTGGGCCTTCAGTGCATGATTTCATGGTCAGCTCATTACTTCATTGGCTTCTTGTCATAAAGCTGGAGACGAGGAGGTCTGCATCCTTAACGGAGGCACAACAGGAGGAGGCGTTCGGGGTAAATCATTTTCGATGAGGTCAGATCTTTAAAATTTGGTTCTTAGTATCTATGGCTTGCTCTCCAAGGTGCTGAGCCACATCCCCAAAATAGGTTCAATTGGATGGTTCCTTTAGAGTTCTGGCTTGTTCTGACTGAAACCCAGAATGGATTCGGAGCTCCACCGAAATCAGATCCACCAGCCTCCATTGGTACCATCTACGTACCTTAAGTATTCATTCATTCTTACATTTATATCTTCCTCTTTTTTTTTCTTGCAAGGAACTCAAGGTAGCCTACATGGTCCTCCTCCTCTCCATTTTATCCTGACAAGAACCCTGTGAGGTAGGTCAGGCTAAGAGTTGGAATGTGGTCCAGAGTCACCCAGTGAGCTTCCATGGCCAAGTGGGGACTGGAACCCAGATCTCCCGAATCCCACTCTAACACCCTCACCACTACACCATATGGGCTCCCATGTGCAAAAAGAGTCCAGTATCATTGACTTTGACAAGCAGCTGATCTCCAGTTTTTTCAGGGAGAGAAAGTCTTCCCCCTTCCCTGTTACTTAATAGTTTTAATTGGAGATGCTGTAGGCTGAACCAAAGATCTTGCACTTTATTGCTGAGCTCTTGTTCCTTCCCTCTCTTGGGGGGGGGGGTCGGGTCTAGATGAAGCAGTGGAGAGGAAAAGTGAAGGCAGCAATACAATGACATGTGGTTGGAAATGAGTGTTACTGAGCTAGGCAGTGCCAAGACATTTCTCTGGGTCTATTACAAACTTTCAGTATGGGTCTTTTCCTCTGCCTCGCCATCCCATTTTAAAAGTTAAGAGGATTGATTGGGATCCTTTCTCTTCTTTTAATCCCCTTTGTTTAAGCTGCTTGTGTTTCTTGCTGCCTCATTTGTATCTCTAGCCAGAGATGGTAAAACGACACATTTGTGTATTAATTATGTACCATTGACAAATGTCTTTCACACACTGGCTGCATTCAGACAATACTTTAAGCAATTGGAGGTGAACAATCGTCAGTTGTGTTGCTTTTTGTGTTGTGTGGAGGGTAACACACCGCTCACATACTACTGACGATATGCTACTCCGCCCAAATAAGCAACTGAGAGAAACAACTGGCTTGCAAGTTGTTTAGCTCGAAGCCAGTTGTTTAAAGTGTTGTGTGGAGGGGTGAGTGTGTTAATGGCGTGTGGTGAGTGGGTTAAAACACAAGCCCATAGAGGCAGGTGGCAAGAGCAACCAAACTGGCGGCTGTCACTCTGCTACAACTGGCACAACTTGCAGAGGCTGCTGGGATAGCACCGGGAGGACTGGGGAAGGAGAGAGGGAGGGGAGAGGGGTGGGGGCTATGTCAGTCAAATGCCGGGTTGACTATTAGTTCACTCAATGCCAGCCCCAACCACCCACAGTTGTGTAGGAATACGTTGTGTGGGGAGCACCCACAAAATAACCAACTGTGAGTTGGCTACTCAACCCACCATTGACTAATGTGTTGTCCGAATGCAGCCACTGTTTCCTGCAGGCGACAGCTTTCTCAGCAAGGCTGGCCCTGCTGTTAGGCAGAGTGAGGCGGTTGCCTCAGGCAGTAAATTTTGGGAGGTGACAGCAAGATGTTGGAGGGCAGAGTTGTGTGCCATTTGGCCTGTCCTGTGCCCCCCAAGCCTATTCCAGTTGAGCTTTGCTTGAGGACTGGGGTCTTCCTGAGCTCTGACATAGTCCTGCATCAGTCCAGGTCCTGCAAACAGCTAGGTTGACCCTATGGAAAGGAGGACTGTTGTGCAGAAAAGGGAATTTCAGCAGGTGTCATTTGTATGCATGCAGCACCTGGTAAAATCCCCTCTTCTTCACAACAGTTAAAGTTGCCCTCTTTTGTATCTGGTCACACTAGTATAGCTCCTCCAGCTTCAACTGTTGTGATAAAGAGGGGATTTCACCAGGCGCTGCATGCATACAAATGACACCTGCTGAAATTCCCTTTTCAATGCAACTGTTAAAGATACAGGAGCCCTGTCCTCCTTTCCATATGGTCACCCTAAAATAGTTAATGTGCAACTTCAAGACACCAGTTCTCCCCTCTTATGGCTCATCATCTTTAAACTGACTGGACAACCCTTCAAAGAGAGGGCTGTCCTCCATAAAGCAAGACACATGGCCACTCAGTGTTTGATTCCCTGTGGTCATACTATTATTATTTGAGATGGACCATACTTTGGTGGTAGAGCATGTATTCTGCATGTAGAACATCCCCAGATTTAATATCCAGTTAAAGGAGGGGTAGACAACTTTTTTTTCTGTTGAAGGCCTGCCTCTCTCTCTCTCTCTCTCTCTCTCTCTGTGCCAGGGAGCACATATCAGTAGTGAGCAGGGCCAGAGCCAATAGTGAGTGGGTTGCCCCTCCTCCCTCTCTCTGGCTGCAATCAGACAACACATTAGTCAATGGTGGATTGAGTAGCCAACTCACAGGCTGAATTCCGACAACACATTAAGCAACTGGGAGGGGGAAACAATCATCAGTTGTATTGACTACCATGTCATCTGAATGCTGCCTCTCTCTTTGCCACTTCCTTTGTCTCCGTCCTCTTTGTTCCTACCCACTGGGTTTGCCAAGGAAGGGACAGAAAGCTCTTGGCCGAGATCTGAACTGATCACATGCAAAGGGCTTGCATTAAAGGGTCTCTGGTTGCAGGTGAGTTGAAAGACTCTCTCCTCCTGAGATGCTGGATTGTTTCTTCCAGCCTCAGTAGACAGCACTAGGCACGATGGACCAATGCTCTAACAAGGTATCAGACACCTTCATAGTCCTGTGTGCTTCATGTATGTTAATGTCTCTCAGCTCCCTGCTGGAGTGTTGCCTCTCTTGCAGCCTTCCTGGGAACTCGCTCGCTGATGACGTCGACAGACTGAATGTCCAGACGGGTTGATCTTTAGCCAGTTTGCTATAAATAAATAGCCTCTTTCCAACATTAGCTGCATTGACAGTAGGTGGGGCAAAGCAACGGGGCTTGATTGCCTCTTGGCGTTTTGCTCAGTGAAGCATAAACATAACCCCAAAATGATTTCCAAATGTGTTCTGTGGCAAGACTATGTGCCAGCTGCTGCAAATGGCTCCAAACGTCTCTCAAGTTTTGACCCTCTAACCTTTTCGTGGGAGAGAATACTGCGTGTTTAAATGGGAGAGTATAATCATGAAATAAGACATGCATTCCCTGCAAAGCTATGGAATTTAGAGGGCTATAAAAGTGGCAGCTCTTAATTTTGAAGGTATTTGGTTTATGTTGGATTATTAACCTCATCTAACCAGAGGGTTTTCTAAGCAACGTTTTTCTAAACCGGAGCTGGGGGTGGGCAGGCATGCCGAGCAGAAGGGCTTTTAAAATGCGATGTTTACTTATGAAATTTACTTTTAATTCTCTTGACTCTTCCAACTCTGCTCAATGTTTAACAACTTCTAGCCTGTTTTGTTTCCCTTTCAATCTGTATGCGATTAGTTTCCATGCTAATAGTGTCTTCTGAAAGTTTACTTGCTACTGGAGGGAGGTAACTGGCCCCTGTGCCTCTTTAGAAATCAAGCCCCGTTTTGTCAAACTTGAGAAATGGGATCACATGATTTCTGCTCATGTGTTGGAAATGTGGATATTTCAGGGACTTTTGTAATGACAAAAAAAGGGAAATAAAGACAGCTGAATGTGAATTCTGGGTGTGTAGTTGCAGTCTACCTATCTGCCAGGAATGCTACTGAGATACTGTAGACGTGGCTAGCTTATTTTGACTGGCCACTAGTTTTGTGTGTGTGTGTGTGTGTGCCTTATACATTTTGTAACGCTGCAAGAGAAGGGCTGTGGCACAATGCTAGAGCTTCTGCTTGCATATGGAAGGCTACAAGTTCAACCCCCGGCATCTCCACATAGGACAGGAAGATCTCTATCCTAAACCCTGGAGAGTTAGTCTGGCCAAGATAGAGCCAGATGGGCCACTGGTCTGACTCTGGCCTCATCTACATCAAGCAGGATATTGCACTATGAAAGCGGTATGAAAGCGGTATATGATATCTGTCAATAGGTCCCAACAGTTGTCAGTGCACTTCAGTACTGCTATAAAGCAGCTGTGTGGCTCCTGCCTTTTATATGCCGCTTTCATACTGCTTTCATAGTGCTATATCCTGCTTGGTGTAGGTGAGGCCTCTGTGTAAACCAGCTTCCTATGTTCCTAGGAGGCTCCTGGAAGCCACCTCTTCAATTGATGCTGGGAAATCCAGTTCCACTAGTCCATGCAGTGGGTGGGGTTATCTTTCATAGGGTGGCCATATTTGGCAAAACAAAAAAGAGGACACCCAGTGTGTGTGTAGGAAAATGCAGCTTTCCGGGGCCTCTGGAAAGCACGTCATTCCGCCCGCCACCTTAAAGGCCCCAACTGGAGGGAAACGCATGTCATTCTCACTCCCCGCCCCACTCCAAGCAGGGCCTTTTCTATAATGTCCGGGAATGATGTGTTTTCCCCTTTAAGGTCCCAATTGGAGCAGTGTGTGTGTGGAGGGAATGATGCACCTCCAGAAAGCACGTCACCCCCCCCCCCCCCATGCTAACGGAGGCTTTAAAGGGGAAAGCCTGTCATTCCAGGACATTATAGAAAATTACAGAAAATCCCCCCCTGACACCCAGGATGGAACAAAAACCAGGACAAATCTTGGGAAATTCTGACAGTTGGTCACCCTAATTGTCGTCCATGGCTTAGCATCCTTGCTTTGAGCCACCTGGATGGTTCTGTGTCACTGTTCCTTGCCTTACATTGATGCCTCTCCACCCTGGGGTACAAAGTTAGTTCCTGGCATGCTCTATTCTGGATAGGGATGAGGGAACCAGGGATACATGAGATTGCCGAAATTATCTGAACTTTATTTCAACATTACATTTGGCTCCCTTCCTTTTGTGTTTATAACCTGTGTTTCTGATCGTTTGAACGGGAAGAGTCGTGCATTTTGAGAAAGTTGTGCATTTTTCAAGGGAATGTTTTGAGAAATCGAGTTTGGGAATCTACAATCGTTTTTGTAGAAGATGCACTTCCATATGCATTTGCAATCAGGGTTGCAAATGGGGTATTTTCAAGCAATTTGCAAACTGAAACAAAATTCATACACCCCAAATTCTGGATGATTTGTAAGGTGGTTACAGATCCTGACTGTTACTTCCTGACTGTTAGAGTGGTACGACAGTGGAACCAATGACCTTGGGAGGTTGAGGGCTCTCTCACACTAGGGACATTCAAGAGGCAGCTGGACAGCCATCTGTCAGGGATGCTTTAAGGTCGATTCCTGCATTGACCAGGGGGTTGGACTTGATGGCCCTATAGGCCCTGTCCAACTCTACTATTCTATAATTCTAAGCAAGAATCTTGCTTTTTTGGAATTGGTAGGATGGATTAGATATCTAATCAGCAACTCCCCCCACTGTTTTTTTTAACAAGCTATTCCAACTGAACAAGAGGAAAAAGACCAGGAATGCTGGGAAAAGACCAGCAGTACCCAACTATCTCTACCTTTGATGCCAGCTTTAGAAACCACAAACAGGCATATTTCTCTTTCCCTACAGTCTCTCTGCCTGAGACCCCAGAGAGTTTGGGTAGAAAATACAGTGAGAGATGGACAAATATTTTGCTGTGGTGTAAAGGCAGTTTCCTAGGACTGATTTCACCCACGAAATCTTTACCAAATCAGACAACAATGGTCTCTTTAACCCCTTCAAAACAAGAGGCAGAGCGCATCGTTGGGACACCTGGCTGTTCAGTGGCATTTCCCTCTCACTTGGCGCATAAGAGTGATCCATCGAGGTGCATCAACAAAGACAAAGGACTCTGGCCAAAGCCTTTGTTGCTGGCAGAGAGGCAGTTGAAGACTGCTTGGCCTTCATCTCATCTTGGGAGACAGCAATTAAGTTGCATACATGTGCGGGGAAATGTTCTCATGCTTGGGGGGGGGGAGGCAGAATCAGCCCCTTGACCAACAGTTTATTTATTTATTATTGTATTTATATCCTGTTCCCCCCCCCTCAAAGTGGCATACTCTGGCCTAATCTACACCAAGCAGGATATTTCACTATGAAAGCAGCATGAAAGCAGTATTTGGCAGGTGTTATGAGCCCCAACAGTTGTCAATGCACTTCAATACTGCTATAAAGCAGCAGTGTGGCTCCTGCCTTTTATATACTGTGTTCATACCACAATATCTTGATCTAGATCAGGCTATAATCCTCCTCCTCTCCATTTTTATCCTCACAACAACAACCCCATGAGGTAGGTTGGGCTGAGAGTCTGTGACTGGCCCAAAGTCACCCAGTGGGTTTCCATCGGTGAGTGGGGACTAGAACCCGGATCTCCCAGCTCCCAGTCCAACACTCTTAACCACTGCACCACAATGGCTCCGGTTGTGACACTGGTTGTCAATCCACTACATTCCACAACTTTTAGAGTTGAAATTATCCATGATTGAAGAGAATCATTGAGAGTTTCATTCCAACTTGGGATGGAATTGTCCATAATCCAACCTAGATCAGCACAGGACTTCCTCTTTCCTAACATCAAATGTGTCACAGTGGACAGAAACGGATGCTATGTTAGTTCCAGGAAGCAACAGCCAGTTGCCAGCATCTATCTTTAGAGCAGTGATTCCCAACTGATGTGCCACAATAGGATGGCTGGATGTCCATAAGAAGCAATAGTATTGAAATAATTAAGATGGATGACAGCCACAGAGGAAACTTCTTCACCTCTGTATGAGTTGCTGCTGTAGCCTTCCCCATCATCAACTGGGATAATGTAATGCATTAATTTGTATTTTATCATAAAATTCACACCACCTGTTCATTAAAACGTCCAGAGCTACTTACAACATAGTAGAGAGTAAATGCAATAAATACAACAAATTATGCATTTTTACTCTGTAACATATCTGGACTGGGTTTGATTGGGTCATTCAACTGCTCCTGAAGCAGAGACTCAGCTGCCACTGATGTTTAAAGGAGGCTGCCCATTTTACCTCCGTCTGACTTGTTCTTGCCTCCTTCCAATCCACTTTATCTGGGATACGTCATTCTGCATGTGCTCTGACTGGTCATTCAGAGACATAACAGAATGACCTCCTCTCCCCAACCCTCCAAGGAATTTGCAGCCAGTTTTTAAGTACTCAGAACTGCAACTCATACAGAGGAACACAGGAGGAAAAGCTTTTCCATGGATTGGGGGAAATCTTGGCCAGTTTTTCCACTCTAAATAAAACTGTTCTGTATGTAAGAGCCAAAATGGGTGAGCCAGTGTAGTGTAGTGTAGTGGAGTCAGAAGATCCGGGTTCTAATCCCCACTCAGCCATGGAAGCTTACTGGGTGATTTGGGGCCCATCACAGACTCTCAGCCAAACCTGCCTCATAGGGTTGTTGTGAGGATAAAATGGAGAGGAGGAAGAGGAGGAGGATTATGTACGCCGCCTTGGGTTCTTTGGAGGAAAAAAGGCAGGATATAAATGTAATAAATAAATAAATAATTTTAATTCAGGGTGGGTAACAATACTTTGCAGCTCTTGAGAAGAATATCCCAGGCACATCAGCAAACCCACCTCCCAATCCTTTGGATGGTGAAGTTTTAATTCTGTGCTTTGTGTGTCAAACTGCATTTTTTATTTATTGCCAAACTGCATTTCATTTGCCCCAGAATTTCATTCTGTCAGACAAAGCACAGCACATTAAAAAACTCTGACACCATCATCATCATTACCTTCTCTCCATTGTTGCAAATGTGGTTGAGTAGATTGGGAGATCTGTGGCTGAAGGTTCCCTCCCCCCACCCTTTTTTAATTTTGAGAGTGTAGATCAGGGGAACTATTTTTGGCCCTAGGGCCCAAATGGCCCCGGGCTGGGGCATTGTAAGCATATACCAGCAGTTGGCAGAGGCATTGCCCTGAAGTGGGAAGAGCCACTTTGCAGTCCATCACATCTGGAAGACGACAGGTTGGAAAAAGATGCACGAAAAGAAGAGTATTCCAAAGCTCTGAAATAATGGGCAATGGATCTCCGTCTTAGTCCATTCTTCTCTGCCTCCTTTTTCTTCTCTTCATCATGGTATTGTCACCCAGGAGTGTTTGAATGATGACTTGGCATCCTCCACTTTGGATTCAATTTAGAGAAATTTTCTGGCAAGGGTGAATGGTTCTTTTAAACACTAGCATGGCCTCCCGAATCTCTAAAAATAGATTTCATTGTTTGCTGTCAGTTGGGGGACTTTAATAAGTGGAATGCAATGAATATGTCACAACGTTGAGCCAGAGAGGTGTTTGGCTTCCAGCTCGTTAAAAAGCAAAATAGCTTTGTTAGAGAAAGCAACGGCGGGTTAGGGTTATACAATAAACGCCTTTGTATTAGTCGAAGAAGAGCAAGCTGTGATGTTTTTGCTTGGCCTAAAGGAAAAGCAGCTGTTCCACACTGGAAAGAGTAATGTGCTCTTTGAAATTTAAAAATGCGCAATTCGAGGCGAGATTTTAATGAGCATTGAATGATCCAGATACGTCAGGTGTTGGCAACAGAATGATGTTAAATTAACCCATTTGGGTAGATCAGCTTAAGAGAGTTGAATTTTTATTTCACAAATTGGATGAGGGCGGAAGTGAATGCCATTTGAATCATCATCATCATCATCATCATCATCATCATCAATGGTTACATTAGATCGTTGACTTCATGAGCTTAAAGGGCATCTCATTCCTCCAAGAGCATCAACGTCTTTTGTGGGTACTGCAGCATGTATAACTTCCGAACAGATGCCAGGGTTTGTAGTGGCTGGTTTGATGAAAGAGCTGCTAATGACTTCCATTGCTCCATAAAACTCCACTGCTCCTCTGAGTGAGCACATGGAAGGCACTTTTTTTGGAGCAGCGGGAGAGATTTAATTGAAAACTCAAAGCTGAGGTGGAGTCGGTACGCCTGATGCCAGGGACGGCCTTGTGCGAGGAAGCAGGACTCTCTGCTGCAAGGAAATGTTGGCTTTGGAAAGGTGACTCAGGCAGCACCTGACATATCTGAGCACGTCAAGAGCTCATTCTTCTGAGGGGCTCATTGTCTGCCTCATTGTCTGCCTCATTGTGGGGCTCTCCTATACTGGAGGCTTTATAGGGGCTGTCAATCAGTGGGGTTGGTACGATTGGCCCTCCGCTGAGGCCCACATTTATGCAGGGGACCCACTGCCAAGTGAAAGAGGAGTAGGCAAAATTGTAGAGAAACATCACTCAATGGCTACTAGTCTATATATTGCATCTGCCTCAGGCGGAAGTGTGTGGTCATGGCTGAAGGGCGGCAAATTGGCAGATGACACATGCATAGGATTGGTTCCAGGCTAACAATGCAATGCCATAGATTTGTTTTCCAAAGAAAGTGTCACTGAGTTCAATGGGCCTTACTCCCAAGAAATTGAGTATAGGATGAAGAGTTGGAAGGGATCTCTAAGGCCTTCAAGTCCAACCCTCTGCTCAATGCAGGAATTTACCTTAAAATATCCCTGACAGATGGCTGTCCAGCTGCCTTTTGAAGGCCTCTAGCATGGGAGATCCCACCCCCCCTCCAGGTCATTGGTTCCATTGTCGTACTGCTCTAACAGCCAGGAAGTTTTTCCTGATGTCCAGCCGGAATCTGGCTTCCTGTAACTTGAGCCCATTATTCTGCGTCCTGCCCTCTGGGATGATTGACAAGAGATCCTGGCCCTCCTCTGTGTGACAACATTTCAAGTATTTGAAGAGTGCTACCATGTCTCCCCTCAATCTTCTCTTCTCCAGGCTAAACATGCCCAGTTCTTTCAGTCTCTCCTCATAGGGCTTTGTTTGCAGAGCCCTGATCATCCTCGTTGCCCTCCTCTGAACCCCCACCAGCTTGTCTGCATCCTTCTTGAAGTGTAGTGCCCAGAAGGTTGCTTAATGGAGCTGGTGTTACAGTTGTTAAGAGTACTGGACAAAGTAAGGCGGGAGGGTAGGTGGGTCAATTTGAAATGCCCATCCAGGCAAAAAGCTTCTTGGGTGATGTTGCTCCGGTTGCTCTTTCTCAGCCCAACCTACCTTGCAGGGTTGTTATGAGGATAAATGGAAGCAGGAATGGGGAGAAGAACCTCATGCGTGTCTTTCTTTTGAGGAAAGGCAGAATACAAATCGAAGAGCTGAACGGATTTACAAATTCCCTGGTTATTTTTTGAAATGAGCCATGCTTCATCCAGCTTGGCGATCAATCTCTCGGGAGTCTTAGTGGTGTCCAGTTCATAACCCGTGAATCAGATGCAAGGCTGCTTTCTTAAGCAGAGGGAAAGCTGTTTGCAGCCCCTTCGGCTTCTCACTGCAGGCTTTATTCTAACGTTCTCTGCAAAACAATAAGGTCAACAAAGCACAGACCATTAATGAAGGATCATCCCAACACTAATGGTTTTTTCTGATGAAATTGGATTGCACAGTTTTCCCCAATCAGGTGTCCTCCAGGTGGGTTTGGACTACAGTTCCCATCAGCCCTGTCTAGCATTGGCCGTGCTAACTGGGAATGATGGGAGCCATACTCTAACATTTGCAGAGT
This sequence comes from Anniella stebbinsi, assembly GCA_029215795.1. NCBI lineage: Eukaryota > Metazoa > Chordata > Lepidosauria > Squamata > Anniellidae > Anniella > Anniella stebbinsi. The sequence goes on from JARDYH010000001.1 coordinate 4,291,520, forward strand.
GCATCAGGTTTGGGAAGGATAGGAAAGAAGCATTTTTAGGAGCTCTTGTTTGGTTGGTTGTTGCTTAATTCAAAATGTCTGGTTTGCCCAATAGAGGGGTGGGTGAAATTGAACAGACTCTTTCAATTTCAGTGCCTGGTGCTGTTGTCTCCAGTGGAGTCTGGTGGCCCCGATGTGAGGGAGGCGGTGAATCCACTCCACACCTTGGATTGTACCTTTCTGAATGGTTCTGACTTTCACCCGGAGCAGATTCACCACCCTGCTGACATCGGAACCACCAGCCTCAGCTGGTTGTCTGTCTTTGGAGATCTCTTTATTTCTCCAGTTTTTCCAGCAACCTCCACGCTTTCCCTGTTTACCGGATGTCACCTTGGTGAGAGGTTACACACTTGAGCATAACCATTCCGACATTTCCCCCAAATGCCATGGCAACGGATTGCAATGTCAGAAGTAAAGATTGGAAGGAGAAAATGGTTACAGGGAGCAAACAAACAGAGTGTGAAGAAGGAATGTTTCATTTCCTCACTGGATTTTTCTGACATCTTTCTTCTATACCCTTCTTGCTTTCTGGAGTTGGTCACTGAATAAAGAAAAGGGAAGCCACAGAAGCAAAGTAAGGGGAGGATTTGTCAGATGGTGACCCAAAATTGCTTCTAGGTTTTCTGAGAATTTCATTTATTTCTGAAGCTGATCAGGTATGCAATATAAAGAGAGTCCTGAGAATAAAGGCAGAATTGGTCCCTGATGATCCGTAAGGTTCCATCCATTCCTAGAACTAGGAGCCTCCTTGGGTGTTGGGGAATTATTCTCTGAACATGGGCCTAGAAGGGAGAACCGTAGGCCCATTTCTCACATACAGAAGCAAAACCAAGTTTATTTATGTATTTAAACGTTGCATTCATTTCTTTGAATGTTGAAGAGGACTTTAACCATGTTCTTCAGCTGAATATTAAACAATCCAAAGACCAATGAATTACAAACCTTTTGTCAAAGTTTAACTATGGAACAATTAATCCCTAGGCACAATATATCAGGATATACAGACCAATACAGTCAACAATTCATAATAAGAAGGCAAATATACATAATAGATAATCATACAATTATACATAAATATCAATGCATTAAAAATAACAACCTCTATAAATATTTCATCAAGTACACTGTGTTTGTTTGTATTGCCAGCTAATAATCTTATGGCCAACTTTTTGACCAGTTCCTGCTCTTGTGCTTTTAACAGCAACTTGATATGCTGACATTAGCTAGAGATTATTCTTAGCTCCAGGATATAACAAGCTTCAGCTGCTGTTTGCTGAAAATCGAGCTGCTGTTGATGGCAGAAGAGCAGGCCAAGACAGCTTTTTCAAAGTCAGTGGCAATAAATGCATATTAGAATATAGCCTTTTTAAAAACTATTAGGGGACCTGATTGCTTCTGCAGCAGGAAGGACTAACCCCCCCCAAAACAACCATTCCCCTATTTGTTTATTGATATATGATACCAAGGGGAGCAGAAAGCTGCAGTTGGCACAGATCTGTATTCCAGGCACACAAGCTGAACTCATAGAAATCTCAGATATGATCGATGCTGATCTCCAAAGGATAACTGGCTACAAGTTTTTTTTTACTCAAATTGGATTGAGGTTCTACTCGGATGATACGTGACCCCTGCCTTTCCCCCCATTTAATCCTTAATGCATCAGCCTATAAATGCAAAGACACATAAACAAAGAAAAGTAAAGTAAAGCAGAACAGCTGACCAGAGTCTTGCTGAACATGTGGGTTTCCTTGGGCTACTGGAGAGATACAAGCAATGCCATATGCTGGAGTCTGCCTGCTCAACTGTATGTGGTTTGCCCCTAAAGCCATCAAGATACTAAGACTGAAATGCTTCTGTGTCCTAGAAGTAAGGTCCATTACTTATCTACTTACTCTTCCTTATGAGAAGGATCTGCTTCATAGGAAGAGCTCTGAGAAAATGTGAATGAATAAATATGACAATTTCAGTTTTTCAGTTTTTCCCCAGTCTTAACTTCAGTTCATCCTAAACTTTTGATATATTTTTTTCTAAATTTACCTGATGTTTTTACTCCCATTTCTTCTTATACAGCTTTCTTTAATGCAGTTGTGCTGGGGGGGGATCTTGTTTAGCCCCTAAGTCACCTCGATTATGGCAGTATTCTTTCTGGGTCAGTGTTAGAAGCACACAAAGACCTCCATCACACCTAATTTCCCCCCTGGTTTGCCTCCACGGTTTTTTTTAACCTCTGATGCAGGAGCACGTCAAGCTTATGATCCCTTTCACCTTTGTTCCTTTGCTCTTCCATTCCATTCCACCCCACCCCTCCCCTTCTCTTTCTCCCTCCAGTCAGGTCCTGTCAGATGAGTACTTCAACCGGTGTGCCTTTCTCCCCTGCAAAAATGGAACAACATTTTAGTCTGGTTCTTTGGGGGCATCAAGGGAGTACAATCCTGTCTAAGCAGAGATTCGAGCATTGAATGATTTTTTAAAAATGCTTTGGAGCCTGGGATGCAAGGTTTGGATTTTTATATTGAGGCTTGGAGCCGGCTGCTGGGAGAGATCGCTTTTCCCTGCCCGGAACTGATGCAATTCATTCAAGCTCCCAGTTCCTTTAAAACTACAGAGGGGTTTAGGGTGCATTGAATGTGCTTAGGGAAAATAATCCAGACTTTAAGCATTCTAGGAAAGGCTGGGGAAGAGGCGGGGTGTCAGCAGGACAGGCGTGGCGTCATGTGAGTACCATGCTGCAAATCCTCACACCAGGCATGGCGAGAGTGCAATAAATTGCTGGTGTGATGAAACTCTGAGACAGGAGACAGACAGATGGTGACAGACAAGCAAACAGACACATGCAGAGCAATATGGGGTATTATAATTTTGACCTACTTTGCAGGGTTGTTGTAAGGATTCCTGCGATAAGGTTGGCAAAGTGCCTGAACCCTTGAAATATGTGGTAGCGAAGTGCTACGATTCGTAGATACTTGGAACCGAGGATTCTCCTCCAGGCTCCTCTGTGTCTTGAGGGGATGATAGATAATATCTGTGGCTTCCACAGGCAGCATGCGGTTTAGTTATGTGAGCCCTGGGATTAGGCAGAGGGAGAGAAATGCCTCTCGATGCTTCATCATTTCGTTCCTCAGAACGATCTTTCAATTAACACAGAGGCAAAGCTGCTAAGTGCCAGGGCATGGTGGTGGTGCCGTATGGCAGAGCAGCCGGGTCCAATTAAGGCACATGCATAGGCTGCCAGAGACGCAAGCCGAAAAGTTTGCAAAAATTCTCTCTCTAAACTGCTGCCGCCCCAGCGATTGGCAAGCCAGCACCCCATTGACTCCACCCTTTCCACGCCTACATTTTAAAACAGAAAAAAGGGGAAACATTGTTACAGAGCATTGTGGCATCACTGAGAGTCTCCAAAAGCAACCTGGCTTAATGATCTAAAATGGTCCGTCCGCCCTAGTTGCCTGTCTCCATTGATGGCCTGTACAAGAACCTTCTGAGAAACTGTGCAAGAGACTATTTTTTCCTACCTTCCAAAGGGGATGACAGCATTGTTGTAAAAAGCATACAAGCATGTGTGTGTGTGTGTGCATGCCGTGTTCAGAGGAGGAGGATCAGGGGTCTGGAAACAGACCCTTGAGGAGAGATTGAAAGAACTGGGCATGTTTAGCCTGGAAAAGAGAAGACTGAAGGGAGACATGATAGCACTCTTCAAGTACTTGAACGCCTGTCACACAGAGGAGGGCCAGGACCTCTTCTCCATCATTCCAGAGTGCCAGACACCAAATACTGGGCTCAAGTGACAGGAAGCCAGATTCCGGCTGGACATCAGGAAAAATTTCCTGACTGTTAGAACAGTACGACAATGGAACCAATGACCTAGGGAGGTCGTAGGCTCTCCCACACTAGAGGCATTCAAGAGGCAGCTGGACAGCCATCTGTCAGGGATGCTTTAAGGTGGATTCCTGCATTGAGCAGGGAGTTGGACTCAATGGCCTTATAGTAGGGCTGTGCACACACCCCCAATTTGCCTCGAGGGCCATTTCAGAGCCCCCGAAACAGCCCTGATCTGACTCGAGGTGCTTTGGGGGTAGCTCACTTTGCCTCGGTGCTAAGGCCGAGACGAGATTCGGGCCCCTCAAGGCGATTCAGCCTGGCAGGTCCCTGGGTGCCAGCTGCACAGCCAGTACTCAGGAAAGCCGGTAGCAAGGCCAACAGTGAGTCCATTGGACTCACCTCCCTCTCCCGGCTCTACCCACTCACCTGCTGCCACATTGCTGGCCGCCATCATCGCCGTTGCCCACCATCGCCCACCATTATCGCCATCGCACGCCGTCATCGTACGCTGCAACCAGGAAATGTGGTGCTCCAATGAGAACCAGCCCTAACCCTTCCAACTCTACCATTCTATGATTCGATGATTCTATGACCGTATTTATGCCCCCTCAGGCATCAGATATTGTGTGTCATGAAAGGTGGCCAAGGCCAGGGAAGTGGCCATGCAGATAGGAACAAGCAACCAGCTGAGCTGGCCATCCAGGCAAGTGGGGAACAGGCCAGCCGGCAGGGAGGAAGGGAAGAATGCAGGTGCATGGGGGGCAAGGACAGAAGACACCACCGCCACCAAAAATGGCAGCCAGCCCTCCTGGCAGGCATGAGGTAAGGAGAGCAGGGCAGTTTGCCACTCTTCCCTGCTCTGCGGCCTGCTGCGGGTACTTGACCCCACCTAATAGTGGGGCGGGCTCTGACCAGTGGTGCCAGAAGCTCTGAAACAGCTTTTAGAATATAGCAATGCATCACTTTTCTATTTCTTCTATAGTGCACAAAACCACCATGTCGTACCTTCGCCATAGAGTTGTGCAACAGACCCATTCATTTCTTTCACGCATTCACTTCTGAGTTAAGGTCCCTGAGCAACGATATTCATGGAACACTTTGTTCCCGAACAACATTTCCTCTTGTTACCTAGTGCAATAACCTTTTCCTGTATGTGGAATGACAGAACTGATTACTTTTTAAATATCTATATCTATATCTATCCTTTCTTCTAGTCAAATATTATGAAGCTGGGAAAAATGGAGTGCTTTGTTATTTTTCTTTCTATTTTTATAAGGCCTTCAAGCGGTGTGAGTGGTTCACACAGCAGGGTGAGAGCATTGTGCTTTGCAAAGGACATATTGGCAGTCAAAGGCATAGTGACGTTAGATGAGCTAACAAAAAATATGATGAAATTGTGGTGAGGGCCCCTTCGATGCTTCCAGTGATAGGTGCCTTAGTCAGGTTATAGATCCGTAAGCATGATTGTGGAGTACATACTTGTTCTGACTCAGCCTGAAGGTAGCATCTCTGCTTTTTCCAAGAAGAGGAGAAGAAGTCAGAACATACAAATGGGTTCACCAGGTCAGACCAAAGGTTTCTAGAGAGACTGTGACTCAATGGTAGAACACACAGACTGTATGCAGAAGGTCCCAAGTAAGCCTGAACTGAAAGGTGTCTCTGGAGAAGTTTCAGCGCTAATTCGTGCACTGGGGGTGGTTGGAAAGAGGGCCAGTCCCATGCCCTACATAGCAAATTTTGGGAGGCAGGGAATGGAATTACGTTGGTCATGTGGGCACCACACTTCAAGACAATCTGGAGCGTGTTAAGAGGAGGGCAACAAGGATCATCAGGGGTCTGGAAAAAAACCCTATGAAGAGAGATTGAAAGAACTGGGCATGTTTAGCCTGGAGAAGAGAAGATTGAGGGGAGACATGATAGCATTCTTCAAGTACTTGAAAGGTTGTCACACAGAGGAGGGCCAGGATCTCTTCTCAATCAACCCAGAGTGCAGGACACGGAATAATGGGCTAAAGTTACAGGGGGCCAGATTCCAGCTGGACATCAGGAAAAACTTCCTGGCTGTTAGAGCAGTACGACAATGGAACCCATGACCTAGGGAGGTTGTGGGCTCTCCCACATTAAAGACATTCAAGAGGCAGCTGGACAACCATCTGTCAGATATGCTTTAAGGTAGATTCCTGCATTGAGCAGGGGGTTGGACTCAATGGCCTTATAGGCCCCTTCCAACTCTACTATTCTATGATTCTATGATGAACTAGACTAGGAGGAAAAGCCAAAGTTACTCATCAATAGCACCATGGACAACAGACTGAGCAAGGCACACTGTTCACCTGGTCACAGTCTTCCTTAGTATGGCAAGATATACTGAGATATTTTAAATTATCACTATTTTTACATTTGCATCTGTACCTACAAATTAGCACATGGATTTCATGCAAATCTCTGTCCTCTTTTTTGGCACTATGTTTCCTCTTTTTTTGGCGATTCATAAATGGTCACCCTAGGTGGAAGTTGCAGGGGGCAAAACTCGTGACCACTATGGCAGAAATTAACAATCTGTTGACCTCCAGAAGTTTTAATCTACAGCTCTCCTAAGACCTAGCCAGCATGACCAATGGTGAGGAATTATGGGAGTTGTAGTCCGAAATGTCTGGATATCACTAGGATAACTACCCTGTGCTGTATGGGGTGTCTAGCTGGCTGCCCTCCTAGGTCCTTGGAGAGGGGGGGAAAGGGGGTCTTTTTGGTAGGCAGAGAGGGGAGGAGATTGGAGAGGCCAGGATATGAGCTATCCTGAAGTCTCTTGGGCCTCCTTCCCTCCCTGTCCAAAACGCCCCAGCAGGATGGAGAAAAAAGCCCATCTAGCAAAAAAATGCAACTCCCCTTGCTCTGCATAGGATGGACATAAGCCTCCAATTTCAGGGGCTTATGTTCAAAGAGGGCACAATCCATAGGATTGCACCCTATGTCAATAAATATAAAATGAATGGCAGCTAATAATAAATGAAATAAATGAATAATTTAAAAAATCGATCTCTTTTCATTTAGCAATCCCTGAACACTGAACATTTTACTATGAAGAACCTGCTGGACAGAAATAATTCGAACACATTTACCCCAGTGCCTTCCAAGCTGACATATTGCAGTGCTTTGCACCATCGAAAGGACTGTATCAAAACCAGCTGCAAAGCCTTGATATGCCTAAATTGCAGAACGTCAAGCGCCACTTCTTTGACCCATAATTCAAAAGGCCGCCCTTAATCAGCCTGTTCAATGGGGAAGCGTCTTTGGCTTACTAGCTGCAGAAAGAACCAAGTTGCTTGTAGTTAATGCTGCTGCTTGTGTCGAAAAGCGAAGGCTGTTTGGAGAAAGGAGCTGTGATGTATTAGGCTGGTTGGACCTCGTCTCCCCATGAGACACGCTGAAGTGTTTGGGGCTTTTCTTTTAGTTGAGGAAATAAAAACAACCAAAAAGAGAAAGATTAGGGTTGGACAGATAACTATTTCCTTTGGCAGATATTCAATCTGAAGTCTGTTCCATGCAATTTATGCATCAGTCTGCTATTTATTTTATTTTATTTAAACACACACACACATACAAACACACACACACACACACAGAGAAATGTGCATTGGTTTTCATATTCAGTTTCCCTTAACATGCATTTCGCATGTAACTTTCCATAATATTCACATTTTTTCTACACAATGTTTGAGGATTGCAATGCAAAATTTGGATAAGGGCACCGTCTGAAGATAACTGTGTTCTAATCCACCTCTTAGACCAGGAACTGAAAATTAGGTGGGTTGGTTTGCTTTAGGAGATATATGACAGGTTTATGAAATGATGCATGGGTGGAGAATGTAGACACATATTTTTTTTTTATATCCTTCTCTCAAGATACTTGAATTTGGGCTCGTACACAAGGTCGGTAACTCCAGTATAGAGAGCTGCACAGGCATGCTGCAGCACTCCATCCTGGCCACAGAGTTGGGCCTCTTGACAAGAGCCCCCTGCAGTTGTTCCTCCTCTTCAGCACTATAACCTGTTTGCTCACTGGCCTCTTGCTCCAGCTGAGACCACAGTGCCAACTTGCTCATTGCCTCTTTGCCTGGCAAGCAAGGAACTGGTAACAAGAATGAGGAAATGGACCGGCAGGATCTGATGATGATGCTGGTGAACAGCTGTGGGGTCCATTGAAGGTGTCTTGACCAAGGGCCTTCCAAAACTGCCTGGCCAGTTGTGTGGCACTTATTGCCAGGGAATCCAAGGTCTTCCTTCCTTCCTTCCTTCCTTCCTTCCTTCCTTCCTTCCTTCCTTCCTTCCTTTAAAGTTCTTTGTAGATATGTTTTCATGTTTCTCCCACAACCTCATTTCTGAAAAGAATGAAAGCTTCAAAGTGCATAATTTTGGAAGAGGAAACTTTATCAAAAGGAAAGTGGAGACCTTACCTAAAGAAAGCAAGAAAAGAGTTTAAAACGGGGGTGGGGTGGGGTGAGGACAGGGCTGGCTCCAGGTTGTTGAGGGCCCTGGCCAAGATGCCCTCAATGTCACCATCTTCTCTTGCTCCTCCTCCTCTTTCTCGTCTTTGCTATCATGTGTTTGCTAGACTGGCAGAGAGTCAGGGAACAAGTAGAGAGTGGCATCTACAGCTTCTCTTTCTCACTGGGCAGAGTGCGAGGAGGAGCCAGTGTGGTGTAGTGGCTAAGGTGTTGGACTGGGAGCCGGGCGATCCGGGTTCTAGTCCCCACTTGGCCATGGAAACCCACTGGGTGACTCAGCCCAACTTACCTCACAGGGTTGTTGTGAGGATAAAATGGAGAGGAGGAGGATTATGTACACCGCCTTGGGTTCCTTGGAGGAAAAAAGGTGGGATATGAATGCAATCATAAATAAAATAAAAATAAAACAGCAGTGTTGCAATGGGGATGAGGAGGAGTAACTCTTGTCAGGGCCCCCTTGCTGAGGTATGGGTCCTTGGCAGGTGTTTGAGGCTAGCCTTGAGTCAGGAGACCATTGGCACCCCAGCATCAGCCTCTTGGGGCAGTTTTTTAGTGCTGGCTCCATTCCTCCCAATGCAATGATAAAGGTGTCTCCAACCAAGCTGCGGCATCTCAAGCCCATTTCTGACTGCTTCAGCTTGTTGTAGACCCAGAACCAACTTTGCAGAGAGACCATCCTTTGTTGAGGAGTCAGGTGCTAATGGTAGAAAATATCATTCCCAGCCTGTCACAGGGATGCTATAAATGAAACGGGAGCGCTGCGCGAAAGGCAAGAATTCTATTTCGTTGCATCAGAGCCGAGATGAGGACAACGACAACAAAAATTATGGGGACTGTTTTAATAACCAGGGGGGAAATGATGGATGTGATAACAAAAAAAAACCTTTGATTGCAATGTATCTTCCTCTATGTTCTCCTTGTTAAAAACATTCCAAAATCCCAAAGATACAGATACATATACTTAAGGCAAGAGCGGGGATCCCCTTTTCAGCCTGAGAGCCAAATTCAAATTTGGAGAAGCTCTCAGGGACCTTATTTCTAGGGGTGTGCACCAAATCAGGTCCGATCCACGATCCGGACCCGATCTGGCCAAAATCGGATAATATTATCCAATTCCGATCCCCGCATCTGGATCGTCTGATCTCATCTGATCCGATCCAAAAAGACCTGATCCGGATCGGAAGAGATTGGAGGATCGGACCTCCTCCCCCCACTCACTCTCCTTACCTGCTGGGGCTGTCTGCTGCCGTCCGCTGGTACCTTCTACTGAGAAACAGGTTTCGTGGCTTGTCTCTCAGAAGTGCGCCGGGTGATGACATCACTCAGCACATTACTGAGAGGCAGGCCGCGAAGCCTGTTTCTCAGTAGAAGGGGTCAGCGGACGGCAGTGGACGGCCCCAGCGGGTAAGGAGCACGAGTGGGGGGCGGACAGGGAGGGGGGAGTTAGGCCCCCATTCACCCACCCCCATGTTTTCCTCATAGGCTTGCATTGGGGCAAAGCTGTCTTTCCCCCAATGCAAGCCTATGCCGAAAACACCTAAAATGGCATCCGATCTGAAAATCAGACTTCTGATTTTTGGATCAGGATTGGGTCCAATCTGATCCAGAAAGCCTCTGATCCAATCCGATCTGACATGCCAATCCCGGTTCCAATCCTGGTTCCGATCCGATCTGGAGGGTCCGTGCACATCCCTACTTATTCCCTTATTTAGTGCTATGAGGACTGGAGCCTTGCTTTACCTCTAGAGGAGGTACCAGAATGGCTGATGTCCACTTGTGTGAAAGAATGAGAGCTTATTGATGGTAAATGGAAGCAGATAGTAAAAGCAAAGACAAGCTTCAGAACATAAGAAGAACCTTGCTGGATCAGACCAAGGGTCCATCTAGTCCAGCACTCTGTTCACACAGTGGCCAACCAGTTGTTGACCAAGGAACCACAAGCAGGACACGGTTGCAAGAGCACCCTGCTGCCCGTGTTCCCCAGCAACTGGTGTATACACACCTACTGCCTCTAATACTGGAGATAGCACATAGCCATCAGGACTAGTAGCCATTGATAGCCTTCTCTTCCAGGATTACACATGCCCCTCCATTGGTAGATCACAATCCCACCCTGTGGTGTTGCATTGTCTATTTTCCTGAGCAGGTGATGCACCTTTCCCTGTGCTACCTGTGAGAACAGGTAGCAGATCAATCTGCCCTAGATTTTATAGGACTTGTCTTACTGAGTTAAAGTCTGTCACAAGATACACACACATTCCTCCCTCCCCTCACCAAGGGGGGAAAGTGGGACGTCTTAATTTCTTGGCAGGAAAGAAAGTTTCTCACAGCAAAGAAAAGAGTTTTCTTATCAGAAAGAAGGTACAAACTGTGCAAGGCAGCTCATGTGCATTATCTAACTTTTGCTAGTAGCAAAAAGTGATGACCTTCAATGTGCAGCTCTGAAAACCAACTCTAACTCCATTATTCTTGCCAACTGCTCTACCAGATAGGTATAGATATAGACTACACTGCATATGACTCTGTGTAAGTTCACACCTGACTGCTCACCATCCTTCTGAAACAAAAGCCAATACAGCTTTCCATGCTGTCTAATAGCTTAACTGGGTGGGGACACGTCCTCATGCCTGAAAAATATAGTCTTCCTCCCTCGACACACTTTCTAAAGCCCTGGGAGGTGATTTATAGCTCAGCGATGCAGAAATATGTTTCTTTCATGATAGGCATTTATCTTTAGTGGTCTTGATATATAGTCATACGCAAGTGAGCTGAGGTATTAACTTAGTGAACTGGCATGGGAAATGTAATTATTCTCTCTCTCTCTCTCTCTCTCTCTCTCTCTTAGCTGTTCGCTGTATTTGCTATTTTGTGTTATATTTCATGCCTTTTATTGCAGTGGTCTCCAAGCCAAGTGTGTCTGCTGGATACTGTAAAAGTGTGTGTGTGTGTGTGTGTGTGAGAGAGAGAGAGAGAGAGAGAGAGAGACAGAGAGACAGAGAGAGAGAGAAAGAGAGAGAGAGAGAGAGAGAGAGAGAGAGAGAGAGAGAGAGAGACAGAGCAATCTGCATATATGTAAAATAATGTTTTTGGGTCCTCTCATACTATAGCATAACCAAAAGACAGAAACCAGGGGAGAGGGTATACAAATGAAGGGATGAATAGGGTGACCCTATGGAAAGGAAGGCAGGGCTCCTGTATCTTTAACAGTTGTATTGAAAAGGGAATTGCAGCAGGGGTCCTTTGCTTTGTGTCCTGTTGAAATTCCCTCTTCATGGCAACAGTCAGTTGCCTGAGCCCTGCCCTCTTTTGTATCTGGTCGCTCTAGTATAGCTCCTACAACTTTGTTGTGATGAATAGGGGTGCTGCATGCATACAAATGACCCCTGTTGAAATTCCTTTTTCAATACAACCATTAAAGTTACAGGAGCCCTGTCCTCCTTTTCATATGGTCACTCTAGGGGTGAAACAAATGAAGGGGACTGCTTGATTTCCAGAAGCTGTAAAATATAGTGCTGAGTTAAAGTATTCTTTGTGGTCATTGGGTGTAGGGGAAAATAATGGAGAAGGCTGACCAGGTGACCAGTCTGTTGTCCAGGTGCTAAATCTTGATGGGCATCTTCAAGGCAACATTAAGTCCTGTGGATTCTTCCTCCTTAGGGTACATTAACTTTAAACTCAACTTGGACAAGACAGATCCTCAAATAGAGGACACTTTCAACCAGAGAAATGTTTCCTGCCAGTTCTCCAAATCTGAGGACTGTCCACAATAAAGTAGCACCTCTGGCCACTCTATCCACCCCTAACATGCCGCCTGCCCCCGCTAACTGCCATTGGAGCACCAGGTTGAAGAAGGCTGCATTAGGGGATGCTCAGCAGATGTGTAAGAAGGACAGCTTTTTGTAGGAAGTGGCACTTTGCAAACCATGCCACTATTTAGACGCAACGGCTACTGGTCCTGATGGCTGTATCAGAGGTAGTGTGCCTCTGTACTCCAGTTGCAGGGGAACATGGGTGGTGGGGCACTGTCGCTCTCATAATAATAATAATAATAATAATAATAATAATAATTTATTTCTTACCCGCCTCTCCGTCTGGATCGAGGCGGGGAACAACAACATGATAAAATACATAAAACTGATTAAAACATGACACATATTATTAAAACTGCATAAAAAATCCTAAAACATCCTAAAAACATCCTAAATGTCCTGCTCATGGGTTGCTCATGAGCTGCTGGTTGGCCACTGTGTGAGTGGAATGCTGGATGAGATGGACCCTTAGACTGATGCTATGTTCTTTGGGCAAAGAAAGATGGTGGACATCAACATTCATGCCATGCTCAGGCAACCAGGAACAGCCACACAGGACAGGGCTGTGACATTGTGGAATATGGCTTAAACCCAACAGCTGCATAGCTTGAGAAGTCCAACGTAATCCAATCTACCCCTTTCCCTTCTCGGTTGTGAAATCATTGCCAAATCATCGTTGTGCAAACTGGGTATTAGTCCTGGCATATTTAATCTAATTATGCCACTCCTCATTTGGATGACATTTCCCAGTTCTTCCTTCATCGAGTTAACGAATCTGGGTGGGTTTTTGTTTTTTAAAAAAATCTTTCTGTTGTTTTGCTTTTATTTTTTTCTACACAAACAAATGTCTATCTGCATCCCTCAGTTGCTCAGGCCAATCGCAAAGTTCAGTGGAGGAATTCTTCCAGTTAGCTGCCCCTTTGCAGCAAACATGAATGTCTCTTCCTAGATCGCTGCCCTTTATCCATGCCTGCAAATGCCTCCCTTTGACGGAAAGCTGTTACGCATTTTGCACTAATTGGAGTGCAAGAGTGCTAATTAAAGCCCTTGTCTTGTCGCTGCCTGTAGATTTCCTTACATTGGTTCCATTAAGTTGTCCATTAAGTTGTCTGTCGCTGACACCCCATCAAGGATTGGGAGACTTCTATGGGTGCATGATTCCGCCCCCCCCCCTTCTTTTTCCATTTTCTTTTTCAAATCTAATTGCGATTTTGGGTTTTTAATAAATTCCATTCCTGGCCTTAGACAATTCATCATGTTAAGAAATGGTTTTAGTGTTCTGTCCACAATGATGACATCCATCATGCCATAGAGACAGCTCTATCCGCATTCAAATGAGGGTTTGTCAGAATTTGGAATTGCAGGAATGTCTTCTGAAAAGTGAGAATACAAAGCTTGTTTGGAAGACTTGTGTGGTACAGTCCTCTGGGGACTGTACCACTTTGGAACGTAGGTGTCGAGAGATGTTTGTTTGTTATACAATATTTATACCCCAGTCTCTGGCATCACCAATGAAAAAGGTCTAAGAAAGGTCTCCATGCTCCAGAGCTGTCTCCAGTCACATTACACAGCAGTGGACTGGATGAATCAATAGTCTGACCTAATAAAAGGCAGCTTGATATGTAGCAGTAGTGGCCTGCTTGGATGGCTACTGGCTTTGACTGAAACCTGGAATTGATTCACCGCTCCACTGGCATTGGAGTCACCAGCCTCCACTAGGACAGCTCTATCTATCTTATCTATCTATCTATTTATCTACCTATCTGCCTACCTATCTATGTCACACCATCTGATGTGGGGAGCCTAAATTGAACTATTGCCTCAGGTGTGGTGGAGAAAACCACCCCATTATTATTATTATTATTATTATTATTATTATTATTATTTACACTTATATACCACCCCATAATCAAAGCGTTCTGGGCAGTTTACAAAAATTAAAAGATTTAACACTAAAAAGTCAATATACAAAATTTAAAACCATAAACATTGGCAGTTTTGAAGTGAGATCCAACTGAGAGTGCTCTGTAACCCCCCTGGCATATTAGCCTTGCATCTGAGTCAGGCCTAGGTGGCCATGAGTCCTATTTTTCACTATCCCCTAAATAGATGAAGCACCTTGGATAGCTTCTTTAAAGTTCTGGCTGTTTCTGATTGAAGCCCAGAATGGATTCACAGCCCCACAGATATTGTAGCCCCCAATCTCCACTGAGTCCAGCCTTCCTTCACCTGGTTTCATGCCCCCAATGAGTTAGGCTACAACTCCATCATGGGCTAGCTGGATTCACATGTTGCTTTTCAAAGTGGGGGACACTGGGGTTCCTTGGAAGTTTAGCTGGTTGTGTGTGTGTGTGTATCTCAGTAAGTTGTAGTGAATGTCTTGTTCACTATGACTGATCTCCTCCATGCAATGCAGGGGAGCATTGGGGCACCTTCTCCATTGGAAACGTGAATGGTGAGGTCCCAGAATCAAGCCTACTCATCCAAGAACAAACAAACAGAATTCTCTGCCTTATTCTATGGTTTCGTGGCAGAACTTCCAGGCCTTCCTCAGTAAATGGCTGCATGTGGCAAGATTCCCTGGAATGTAGAAAGCAGTGATTGATTCATGGGGGAGGGGGAAATTGGAAGATCTCACCACCACCCCATTTTACCCTGACAATGGCCTCATTTGGTTGACACTTTAGGCAGCAAAGGAGGGAATAGGTAACACACAATACCTTATTTCAGAGGTACACCCCACATTACATGTTGCCTCTCCCTCTGTTGCACAGCTGAAAGTCCCAGCATCCTCCTTGGCAGCTGGTTCTCCTCCCTCCCTCCTCCCTCAGTCCTCCCAGCCCTATCCCATCATGCATTGCAAGTTCTGCTGGTTATACAGGAGTAGTCAGGGTGCTTTTGGCCGCTCCTGCCAGAGAACTCTATGACCTCCCGGAATAGTGCACTCGATGGGGGAGATTACACAATGGAGTCAGCCACACAACATGTTAATCAATGTAGGGTGACCAACTGTCAGGATTTTCCCCGATTTGTCCTGTTTTTTGTTCTATCCGGGGGGGGGGGTCTGTAATTTCCTATAATGTCCTGGAAAGACAAGCTTTCCCCTTTAATGCTGCTATTAGCATAATGGGAGGGAATGACGCACTTTCTCCTCCTCCACTCCAACTAGGGCCTTTCAGGTGAGGGGATGTGACATTCCCCCACACATTGCTGCAATCAGGGCCTTAAATGGGGAAAGTGTGTCATTCCCAGACATTATAGAAAAGGCCCCAATTGGAGCAGTGGGGGGCTGGAATGATACCCTTTCCCCTCTTCCACTCCAACTGGACCCTTTAAGGTGGCGGGGGGGGGGGAAGCTGCTTCCCTCCCACACTGGATGTCCTAATCAATGTCACCCTAATCAATGGGTCTACAGATAAGCAATGGAGCAGCACGTTGTTTTTTCCCATTGTTTAATTCCAGGAAATAATGTATTGTGAGTTGTGTGCCTGTTGTGTGTTGCCCCCAGACGACACAGTAATGAACACAACAGACAATTGCCTCTTTACCACCACCACGACCCGGTTGATTATTGTGTCATTTGAACCCAGTCTATGAGTTCCTTCCCATCTCTCCATGGCCTTCAATAAATAGTAGCTAAGATATCCCTAACATATGGCAGTAACTGGAACACATACGCCTACACCCCCCTCCCCATGATGTGAGTACCAATAGAAAGCTTCAAAATCATCCAACTATCAAAATGAACCAAGCTACTATTGTGCTAGCTTTTATTCCATGATTAATTTTAAGCCATGGTTGAATTTGTACCCATCTGGGATGGACAGCAAAGGCGAATGTCGTTGGGTTACGATCCTTCTCGCGAAAACGAATCTAGAACTGTAGATTCAAGTACCTCTGTGCCCATGATGTTGGGGAGGGGCTGGGTGATGCCATACAAATTGCTTCTTGCTATGCTTTAGACCAAACTTGCAAATCTGGCAATTCAAAATAAGTGCATGAAATCTTACCCTATTGCTGTGTGTGATCTGCATGCAAACTGTACGACCCACCTGTTTCACAAAATGGTAGCCAAAAGAAAAAAGAGGAAGAAATGACAGGTGATGTAGATAGCTCATGTTCAGTCTTTTCCAGAATACATGTTGTTTTTTAAAAGAAATAATAATACTATAAGCTCCTTTGCTTAACATAATAACCCATCGTAGACAGTGGCTCAATTCGGACGACACGCTAGTCAATGGTGGGGTAATAATCAACTTTACAGTTGTTCAACTAGGGGGTACTCCCCACACAACATGGTAATAAATAATCAACTGTGGTGTGGATGAGGATCAGCGCTGAGTTGACTATGGCAGCATTCGGATGACACAATAGTAAAAACAACTGAGGATTGTTTCCCCCACACCAGTTGTTTATTGTGTCGTCCGAATTGAGCCAGTGGCTCGGAAGACTGATGTAAGCATTGCACCTAATAGTAAACTACTCCCACCCTATCGTCTCCTCTTCCTCCACCGCCAGAGTACATGAATTCACTTGGGTTTTTTTTTCCATTTCCTCTCTACCAATGTTTCCCCTTCCTCCTTCTCTCCCCTTCTCGCCCCTTCCCCATATCATTATAAAGTTGATTTACTTCTCTAGACTTTCTTTGGTTTTCCTTTTTTTTTCTTTTTCTTTCTCTGCCTTTTTGCTTTCCCTTTCATTCTAACTTAAGTTCATTTTGTTATGTGGTGACCGCAGTTATGGATGACGCGCCCCCGGGCACACAGGAGTATATTATGTTACGGCAAGATTCCATCCAATCTACGGAATTAAAGAAAAAAGAATCCCCCTTTCGGGCAAAGTGTCACGAAATCTTCTGTTGCCCCCTGAAGCAAGTCCACCTCAAAGAGAACGCAGAACCCGAAGGTTTGTGCTCCGACAGATCCATGTTTGTTTTCCTGTTTTGTTTTCCCCCTCCCCCCTCCTTTGTTTGTTTGTTTGTTTGTTTTTCGGAGAGTGCGTGCCTGCCCTTTGGACTGTGTCTTGTGCGTTCTTTGGCCTGTCTTTAATATAATGCAACGGGATGCAAGGAGCTGCTGCCTGAACTTCATAGCCACCCTCTGTCTATTTGCTTGCTTGTTAATGTCTGATAGAGTTGGGCCACGGGCCACGGTATGAAATAAAGCCTTTGACATAGGGGACGTTTTTAACATTATAAACATAACAGTGCTTTTTTTCCCTCTAGAGGAATACCCCCCTTTATTTCTGTCCATTCATGCCATCACACTTGCCTTTTGGCTGCCCAAAATTGCTTGCTTTTCTAAAATGGCATCTTAATAGCTCCCTATTTTCCCCCACCTCCACCCTTTCTCAGTCCATCCATCCATCCTTCCAAGGAGTTGTCCTCCATCTTAGGTTGCAAACCTATGCATGCTTACATAGAAAAAGTCCTACAACTCCCAGCTGCTGGCTGGGGAATGCTGGGAGTTGTAGGACTTTTTTAAAAAAAAAAATCTGTCTAAACGCGTATAGGATTGCACCCGTAATCTTTCAAAAGTTTCACCGAGCTGGAAATAAATATTATCTTGCACTTAAATCTAGAGTCTCCAACACTTTTACACTTCATAAAGGCTTTTGCGCATTGCTGTAAACAAAACCACAAACAAATGTTCATAAAAGCTCTAGTTTGGCAAAGCAGGGCAAGTCGTATGTAATGCATTTCTGCTGGACTTGTGACCGTAATAAAGATTGATTGATATGTAATGCACGCCCGGTTGCATTTTGGAGAAGTTCTGTGCATGCCATAGATCAAAGTGGAATGTCCAGTGGAATGTTTCCTTTTTTATTTTCCAGAGACAGTATCAAGGTATGGGTGACCACTTGCTTGCTTATTCCTTAGAAACTGTTAATGAGGAAATTTACATTGTTGGCCTGTGGGTTTGGTATATGAGATTAAACCATCTTTTCTCCCAGACAGCTTAATTTTTGATATTCTATAATGCTTTTGTTTTATATGTTTCCTACTTCTGCCTCAATTCCTATCTGGTAAGAACTTTGCACGTTTTACATGAGCTTTCATATATGGTACAATAGCAGATGACTTTTATTATTATTTTTAAAGTGCATATCAGAGGTTATACAAATTTAGGGTTGGATCCTGTTCTGTCCTAATTTGGCTGGTGATGCTGGTACACAGAAATGTGTGGGTTTTAAAAAAAAAAAAAAAAAGGTCGCCATGATCCAAAGAAGCTGGTTGCCTAGATCCATTGTATGTCTGTGTCCCTCCAAATAAACTTACAGGGCTAGATCCAGACTGAGTTAGTTGCACTTCTGTGCCATTGGAACCAATGTGAAAAGTTAGTCATGGCTAACTTGAGTTCCGGTGTTTTTAATGGGACTGAAGTACAACTAACTCAGCCTGGATCCAACCTATTGTGTATTTATGCATACCTGCGCCATTAGTGTGCATGATGCTTAAGAATTCCATTAGCCAATTAATCCGACTCTTGTCTCAAGGAGCTAACATTTTACATAGTCTTTGCATCAACCCATTCTATAGCCAACAACTATCCTTTAGCCAAATAGATCTATGACAATGGCACATATAATGTCATGGTGGCGTTCCTTGTTTTGAATGGAAAAGCAGCTTGCCATTTTTGATGTTTTACAGGAACATTATCTGCAGGTTTGGGAAAGGAACTCAAATGAATGGTTTTCCCTCCCCCCTTCCTTTTTTTGGAGATCATAGCTAAATGCAGTATTTTCAGGGGCACAGACATGTAAGGTAAATGGACAGCTTCATAGAGATTTGAGTCAAGCAGCTAAATGTGAAGTCAAAGTGAAATCGTTCCTCAGTCACTGAACTGAACTGTCTTTTATGGTTTTTCGTTTTGGATTTACAAGTTCGAAACAGTTATTGCTCTGCCATCTGAGGTCATGTGAGTATGTGTTCAGTCAAACCGACCAGTAGCTGCAAATTCCTGCAAGTTGTAGCTACGACTGCTGGTGGCTTCAAACAAAGGTTGCATTTATTTATTTGAAATGTTTCTAGACTGCTTTTCAAGGCAGAAACATATCATTCAGTTCCATGATATTCAGAATGCTTAGTGCCTTGGAAGAAACTTGGAACTTCTAGAAAATTGCTCATTTCTTACTCTTGTCTTTTTCATTATTTTTTTTAATCTTATTAAAATTGCAGACGTGTGTTTTATTTTGTAAATGACAGACTGGTTCATCAAACTTACCTTTAAACAATAGTTCATAGTTTGCTTCATGAGCATTATATTGGGTGTGACCTCTGTTTCCTGGTTTTGGCTCCCCCACCCCATCCCAATATGCAGAGCAAGATTCATATGTGTTGCATACTGTTGTTATAAGTGAGAAATGTCTTTGTATTGGAGGCAGTCATAGTGTGATTTACAGTGGGCCAGATCAGGCCAAATATCTTCACCAATTCAAGCCATTGCATGGAGGAGCGTGTGCAGGTGTCATCTCTACCTCTACCATTTCCATATGTAGATACAGGCAGGTACTTTCTGATTGTGGGCTTATGACTTATTGGTCAAAACCAAGGGCCAGTTTTCCTATGAGGTTGTTGTGCCTCAGCTTGGGATGGGATAGAGTGGGAAGGAGGAACAGCTGAGCTTGGGAGTGTTTGGGGAGTGGCCCTTCATAGGAACAGGCAGAGGCCAGTTGCAGGCCAACACAGCTGACAGCAATTCCTAATCATCAACATCCCTATAAGAAGCAATGGAGGAATCGCTGGAAGCAATTGTTGTTCTTGGTGCTTCATCGTCATTGTTTGCATACCACCTCCTTGACCTTGCCTGAACATAACCTGTCTTCGGACCAGACTCTGACTGCTCTTTGGCACATTCCTGAACCCAGTATTGTTTGACCCAGTTGCTGACGGATACTTTTGGCTTTTGATCAAGGACTGTTTATTGACGTTTCCAGCCTGCTCATATCGGTAACGCCGGTGAATTACGACAGAGGTTGAGTGAGTCCCTCACCTCAGGTAGTGGATCCAAAAGGATAGAGGATCTTGGATGTACCCTCCTGCTGAGACAGCTATATGCCTGCTGCCACTTTACATCTCAACCTGATGCATGGGGGCAGATGACCATTCTGGAAATCCCCTTTGGCCACTCTCCTGATGTGGCAAATGCTGCAGCAGAAAAGTGGCCAGCACGGCTCTTCAGGGCAACCCTCTCTCTCTGCCCCATCTATAGCTCTGAGGACTTCTCAGAGTAAGGCATAAATTGGGCAGGCACTCCAGACAACCAGGCTGGCCGCTCTCCTGAAGCAGTAAATGATGCTGCAAGAGATTGGCTGGCATGACTCTCAGGAACAATAGGCTGATGTCTCTCTCTGAGGGGTCCTCAGAGCAAGGGATTAGCCCACCAGGCACTGTGCCGCCCATTCTCCTGCTGCTACAAATGCTGCAGCCAGAAAGCAGCCATTATGGCTCTGTGGATTGTCACTCACCTCGAGCCTCACTTTGGGGTTTCCTCAGGTTGAGACATCTGGCATGAGGGCTTTCGGAGAGGCCCCTCTGGCAACTTCCCTACTGCAGCAAATCCCCAGAGGGCCTAGCCAGCCCAAATGTCTTGCTCTGAGGGGGGGCTTTTTCAGAGTGAAGCATTCTGGGTGAGCTGTGCCTGTGCTGCTGCACACAGGCAGTCTCTAGGACCTCCAACCTGCCAATGCCTTGCTCTGAGGAAGGACACCTCAGAGCAAGGCAATAAGGGTTAGGCAGGTGGCAGAGGGCCGGGTGGGTGGGTGAGGAGGAGGAGGAGGAGGGCAGCCGTGGTGCATTCTCCCACAGTAAGTGGTAAGATTTCCTGTGCTGGCTCTGCCAGAATTACACAGTCAATCTCCTGGGGGTGGGGATGGGGTGGGAGTGGCCTGCATACTCATAAGGATGTAGTCTGCATTCAGATGTTTCCTCTCTCTGGATTGATGCACAAGGGTGATGGAGTAGGGCTAGAATACCCTCATGCAACCCTCTCTCCTCTGCCAAAACGGCAGTCCTGTTTTATAAACTTGGTGCATTTCACATTGGATGTTTTGATCATCCTTTGAAAGGATTAAATCAGCCACCCTTGCAGAAGAGTTATTCGACTTCAGGCACCCTGGGCAAATAAATGATTCTCATTGCACATTTGATGCAGCCATTCTCTTTGTTTTTGTACCCGTGCCTTCCCCTCTCTCATCACCCAGTCGAGGGGACCATTGCATCACCCCCTTCCACGTTCTTCCTGTATTTAGAAACCTACTAGAACAAAGTGGGATCTCACTAGAGTTCTTGGAGAAATCTGTGATGGATCCAAATGGGTTCCAATTTCTATGAATCCAACCTACAGATTCCACTGGGGACTGGCTTTCTCTGAGTAACATGGAATATTTGGCTTTGCAGACCAATTCTTTTAAATTTGGGGTGGGGAAATTTGTATTCGCGCTTAGTGGGACAAAATCCTTGTACATCCCTTGTACAGAATAAATAAATAAATCCAATTTCGTCATTGGGCAGACGGTGGAATGAAAGATGGCGGACAGTCCACGAAACACAAACAGAATGGGTGTAACAAAACCCGCACATCTCTAGATCTCGCTAGGGTGAAGCACCTCCAACGTTGCTACCAGTGAGTAAGCACTGAAGGATTCATCCATCTTTTGACTCCATTGTGACCAACCTTACCAGTCTCATAAGACCTCCTCCTCCCCCTACCAGAGCCGCCACTCTCAAAAGGATGTCAAGTGGAGGGATCTATATGGCTGTGTGAGCACCGGATTCCCCAGAGGTTGCTTCCCGTTCTTCTCCATTTCATCCAGGCAAAAGCACAGAACGAACATATGTGCCGCTCCACTCAAGCAGGGAATCCGGCTCTCGCAGCAGAAAGGGCACCTGAGCTACGTTTAGCAGCGATTTGTTCTCCTAAATAGTTTAAGGATACATTTCTGCTATCTTTCCAAAGACGGCGTTACGTAAGCAGAAGTGCTTTTTGGAGAACCGAACATCTGTTGCTACATGCAGAGCAGAGAGGCTAGCAAGAGGTTTTGTGTGTGTGTGTGTGTGTGTGTGTGAGAGAGAGAGAGAGAGAGAGAGAGAGTTTGCCCCCTTAAAACACACACACGCAAACAAAAACCTGCCCATTGCTTAGTTGCAGTCATATAATTATGAGTATGGCACAAAGATCATAGTTTGGTTTTCGATGTGATTCCCCCCCCCCCAACTGCTCCCTCCCTCCTTCTGCAACATTCAGTCTCCCTCCAGGCATGCGTCACCTTTTTACACAGAAAGGCAGACAAGTATGGTAGAGTCAGGGGGTGGGGGTGGTGGGGTGACAGCAGCTGGTAATGAGGGATGGCAGTCTTCAGTGATAGGGGAGGAATATGTTATGGGCACTAGGAAGCAAAGAAGTAATGCGTTTGCCTTTGATGATCCTGGCTCCCATCCAGTTGCCAGACAGGGCCAGCATCAAGGGTTTACTTAGTTGGGCATCTGCCAAGGCCCCACACTCTGGAGGGGCCCACTGACAATAGCTTATTTATTTATTTATTTATTTTTGCATTTATAGCCCACCTTTTTTTGTCCAAGGAACCAAAGGTGGCATATTACATGATCCTCCTCCTCTCCATTTTATCCTCACAACAACAACCCTGTGGGGTAGGTTGGGCTGAGAATGTGTGACTGGCCCAGAGTCACTCAGTGGGCTTACATGGCTGAGTGGGGACTAGAACCTGGATCTCCCAAGTCCCAGTCCAACACCCTAACCACTACACCAAACTAGCTTTTGTTTATTTATTTTATTTTATTTTATTCTATTTGTGATACTTCTGTACTATTTTAATATAATAAAATCCTTAAGTGGTTCATATATAAATATTAAAATCACATTTAAAATATAATATTTATATTAAAAAAAACCCAACAATTCAAATTACATAATAGTACAGAGTATTGCAAGCAGTAAGATGGAGCATCATGATTAATATGTATGGGAAAGTCTTAGCAGTGACTGAGATGGTCCAGGTACCAAGTTCTCCATATTTACAATCTTTGTGACCTTCCCTTGGGGTGCTACGAAGAACAGAGCCCTTCATACTGTAGGCACCCTGAGATAGATGCCTAAGAAGAAGATGATGATGAGAAGGGACTTCTACAGCATTATCTCAAGAACAGCAGGAAGTCAGCTGGAGGTCTGAAAACCAAAGGAAAATATGGCTTGACAGCCAAACCAAGCAGACGCCAAGTAACAGGTTGCAGTTGGAGGGAGGGAGAAATGAGGAACAGGAGTGACCCCAGATTAATGGTGGAGCACATGCTTTGCGTATAACAAGGTTCCATGTTCAGTCCTTGGCATGTCCAGCTAGGCTGGGAATGACCCTGATCTGAAATCCTAGAGAGCAGCTAATAGTCAGTTTTGGGCAACATTGGACTTGATGGACCAATGGTCTGACTTGGTAGAAGGCAGCTCCATATATTCATATATGGACCTTGGCTCTGATCCAATAGGGATCTTATGATAACAAAAGGATGTAACATCCATTCACATCAAACATAACACAATGATCAAACAAGGGATCCACTTGATGTATGCGCAGTCTCCACGGTTCAGGTCCGAGTCATCTATTGATAATTTTTATGGATTCTGGGAGATATTTATGGGCTGTGCTGATAGCAATAAAGACATTTCTGCACCTTCAGCAACTCATGGATCATGCTGGAGAGTCCTGCTAGGATCTTATGTTTTAAAGGCTATTGTACATGATACAGCTGCCACATAGAAGTCCCATTTTGGATCACACCACTTATTAGCTGTGCCCATACACTGTGCTGTTTGTTTATACTTAAGCCTCTGTGTGGCATCCATATTGCTTGCCTGGGGCTGTCCCCTGAATGGTGCAATCCGATAGCCATCCTTTATCCTCCATCACTTCAGCTCCTAAATGCTAGTAGCAATCCTATTTCCTTCTTTGTAAGACATACAACGCCCACTCCGCCAACCACAAGCTACATAAAGAAATGAGTTACATAACTCTCCCCTCACCCTGAAAAAGTGTACAGATTTCTGAATAGCATTAATGTCCAACAGCCCATTACACTTGCCAGAGCAAACAGTGCGACAAATTAAATATCCAGTGTCAAATGCTCAAATGCACCCAAGAGTTTCTGATTCAGAAGACTGTCTGGCAGGATATATATAAATTTCCTCCCAAGTTCAACACACATCAGTGTGTTGTCAAGCAAAGGCTCCTAACTTAGGCAAATTCTGAATGCTGCAAATGTTTCCAAAGTGAAAAATGTCCTTGCTGGGCCATGGCTTTCCCTGGAGTGTGGAAACAAAGATCAGATGGACAAAACACACACACACACACACACACACACACACACCCCAATCTCAACCAAGCTATCAAGGCAGATTGGTTCAACTTTGGTACCTAGGCCTTAGCCAACACACATGGGAACACATCTGAAGATATTGGCTGGACCAGAACAGGGGGATCATCTGATATCAGTGTATGTGGCGAGACTTTTGCCGTGGTTGAGTAGGAATAAGTTAGAATAACCTGTAGCCATCCCAGTTAGTCAACCTAGTAGAGGTCTAAGTGAGTTAGGATGGGAGTCAAAAGGCAGGAGACACTGTCCAGTTCTGGGAGCATGCATTAAGAAGAACATCAAAAAATGACCATGTTGGCAGGGGGATTATGGGAGTTGCCGTCCAATATATAATAATAATAATAATAATAATAATAATAATAATAATATATTTATTTATTTCTTACCCGCCTCTCCCTCCGGATGTTGTACATCAGTACAATATAAAATACATAAAACTGATTAAAAACATATAGAATTAATACATTATTAAAATCAAGACATTATCTGAAGGGTTCACCAGATTAGGGAATAATTCACAACGCAAAATCATTTATTGACATAAGAGCTGTGCACAAATGGCCTCTCCACCCTATTTGTGGGCAGAGAAATTGTGCAGGGGAGAGGGACAATTTCACTGAATGTCCCCAGGGGGAGAAGAAATACTCAACAGTTTCTCACAGGTATGGCCCACAATTGGCCAGGGTTGTAGCACATCTTCTTCTTCTTTTCAGAAGGGTTTTTGGTTTTTCTGTTTTGCCCCCTTCTATCTCCTCCTTAGGGTGCCCTCAACTTGGGAAAGAAGGAAGATGGCTTCCAGGAATGGAAACAGAAGAAGAAAGCCAACCTTGCTGAATGGAAAACAATTTATCTTCTTCTAAATCAAAGACAGAAACATTTTTTTTCTATTGAGCCATGGCTGAAGAGTCTACATCTGTGTCATGACCCCGATCCTTCCAGCGTGCAGCAGAGTACTCTGATGAGGACAAAGCTCAAAGCACAGGCTGCTTCCTCAGGAGAAGGATGGCCAATACCTCCGTCAGGGCTCTCTCTGCTAGAGAACACAGCCCTGCCATCATCTTCTAGCTCAGAGGATGAATCCTGGGCAGAAACTCCATCTCCCCAGCCTCACAGAAGTGTTAGCCTGCAAAATCAGGTGAGGCCTCCTTAACAGTTCAGTCGATTCCTTCAGTAGAGGTAGAGCTGACCACCACACTGCAGATTTTGTCAGCTTCAGTTGACTTTAGATCCCTCCTCAGACAACACCCTACTAGAATTCTAGTAGGAGAGAGTCTAGCCAGTAGGATCGACTTGAAAACAGGACCTTGGATAGCTCCATCTGCCCTCTGCTTAAGAGAGTTTCTACCTTGATGATGCTGGTCATGCCTTGAGTTATCTACCTATTTCTGCAACTTGAGCTGATGAACTTTGGGCCCCTGATATATATGGCCTATATAGAGGAACATAAGACATACCCTGCTGAATCAGACCAAATGGCTGTCTAGCCCAGCATTCTGTTCCCACAGTAGCCAACTAGATGCCTATAAGTAGACCAGGAGCAGACATGACCACAATAGCACCATCCCACTCATGTCCTCCAGTAACTGCCTCAGAATCTAGAGGTAGCATCTCATTATTGTGACTAGTAGCTGGCCATAACCTTATCTTCCCTGAATGTGTCTAATCTCCATTCCAAGTCATCCAAGTCAGTGGCCATCACTACATCCTGTGGAACCAAGCTCCATAGTTGAGGTATTGAAGACACAAACACATGCAGACAGAACAGCATTGAGGCCAACAGTTTGGGGCATCTGGCCATTAAAACACAGATGTTTACTTATTAGCTTCAATTGTGTCTATACCGACAGCCATCCTATTGCTCTTGAAGGATTTACTTTCAAAGTTGTTTGCATAGGATCACAGGATTAATCAGACACAGTTCAGGCGGAGAGCATTTCATCAGCTGCGACCGTCAACTCCACTTGTTAACTCATAATCTATGTTAACATTACATTACGGCACCCTGATGTTTCCTCCAGCCAAAGCCACTTGAAATCTGACATCCCCCCCTCAATTGAAATCATCCCCAACTCAAAGGTGTTTTCTCTCTCTCAGTCTTTGATAGAAACAGTTTAATCGAACACACATTTCTTTTAAAGTGCAAAACCCGACTGTGAGCACTGAAGCTGTTAAAAATGAAGTGTTGGGTGACCTGCCCCCATCCCACCCCAGCCGAATACTTTCTGGTAAAAACTATTTCTCCACACCCTGTCACAAGGAAAGATTTAGGTCAATAGAAAAGATAGGTACACCACCTCTGAAGCTGGAGGTAGCATAGAGCCATCAGCATTAGTAGCCATTGATGGCCTTCTCCTCCAGGAATTTGTCCAACCCCCTTTTAAAGCCATCTGAATTGGTGGCCATCACTACATCTTGTGGTTGAGAATTCCATAGTTTAACTATGTGATGTGTGAAGTACTGAACACTCATTGGCAACTATCTCTAGGACGGGGAAGAGGAATTATGGGCATAGAAAGGGAGGGTTGGTGGCAGAAGGTTAGACACATAAAATGGGCTAGAGAAGCATGGAGGGGGGAGTCAAAGCAAAGCAGCAAGACCCCCACCTGATCTTCCTTCACCAACACTCACCCTCAGAAGCTTATCGAAACACGGATCACCTCGCTCAGTCTTGCCTACACTAGAGGTGTTCAGTCTCTTTCAGCCAAGAGCCAGATTAAATATTCCAGTTATGGGTGTGGCCAAAGACAAGGGATAGATAGGGCCAAGGGCCAAGGAAGTCGTAAATTTATGCCTACCTGCATATTTTAGCTAAAAGCTTTTCCTGCCATTTAATGGAGTCTCAAAAGAGGTTTGACAGCCCTGATCTACTTTAACTTGCAGCAGCTCTCCTGGGTATCAAACGTTGCCTCCAGACCTATCTGGAGATGCTTGGGATTGAAGATGGGACCTTCTGCAGATAAAGCATGTGCTCCACCCCTGAGCTATGGCCCTTCCCCATGGGTTGGTAGGAGGTTGGAGATGTTCCTCTTGACTGATGCCCTTCTCACGCCCATCCAGCAATGATGGGTTCAGTGCCAGAAGTTAGTTTCATGGTCTCTGGTTGGAAGTACAGAGGCCCCAGCAGATGCCCAACCATGCCAATCTCTGACCCAAGTTGTGCACCTGTGCCCCATCCTGCCTATGGAAGCAAAACAAGCAATAATCCTTGAGCTGGCCTCATGAAGCTCTCTGCTCAGGACTTTCTGAATGAGTTTTCACTTTGCCGAAGGACCCAGATGGCATCGCCACAGAGCTGCATCTGAAAAATAACAATGCGCCAGCAAGCTCCTTGGCCATGTTCATATCTCCAGTGCGTGCCGGACAAGTGTTAGCTCAGAACACCCAAGCCTCAGCCAGCAAACAGCTGAATTATTTTCAACTGAGAAGTCATTTGGAATTGCAGGATACGTGACCTGCATTGTTCTTTTGCTATTTCCAAAGCATGCTACATATATCTGCCAGGAAAGATGAACGTGCCATGGTTGTTCCACAGTACTGAAGACTGCGTTTGATGTTGGATTAATTATAAGCCCAGACCAAGGTTGCCAAATCATATTCTTGGATGATGCACCGGTGCCTTGGAGTGTCAAACCAAACAGCAAAAGCCTCCCTTCCACTGTAACCGGACTGCCAGCACCATCAATCATGTGTTTCTTGTATATACGTTGGATTATAATTTTGTTACGGGAAGATTATTTGCTTGCCATTTTGAAAGATGACATGACTTGTGCTGAGTTTGGAATTTGAAGTCTGACTTTTTACTGTTTTTTTATATATTTTTGCGGAGTTTCAAGTTATTGCAGTTAATGGGAGAGCATGACAGATATTTCACAATTAGGAACAGTGTGACACTGTGGGAGAAGTGGATCCCCTCCCCAACACACAAACACTTTCATAATGCTCAAACTCTGGTTAATGCAATGAAATTGTGCAGCAGTAGATTAAAATAGAAGTGCTCAGTCCACAATTAACTTACAGAATTAGCTACCACGAGATGTGGAGACGACCCTTTGTGTAGTAGGTGGCTTTAAAGGGGGATTAGACAAATGTGTGATGGACGAGAAAGAGGAGGAGAGGTCTGTCAATGGCTATTAGCCATTGCGGTGGAGGCTGATGGTTTCGGTAGGGCTGTGATTCCATTCTGGATTTCAGTCAGAACTAGACAGAACTCTAGAGCAAGCTAAGTTACAAACCCTGACCCCAAAACAGAGTTCGGGTTGGTTCTGACTGAAACCCTGAATGGATTCACAGCCACACTGAAATCTGAGCAATCAACCTCCACTGGTCATCGTGGAACTTCAAGGCTTGGGAGCAGTCTACCTGTGAATATCAGCTGCTGAGGAGCAACACTGAAAGATGACTGTTGCCCTCATATCGTATTTGTGGGCTTCCTAGAGGCATCTGGTTGTCCAGTGAAAAACAGGATGCTGGACTAAATTAATCCTTTGGATCAAGGCATGATAGTTAGGAATAGAACCTCCATGTGAGGAGGCACTTTTACCTCTGAATACTGGTCCTTAGGGGTGGAAGCAAACGTAGGGGAGGGTTATTCCCTTTCTGCCCTATTTCTGAACTGCCCGGGGGCTTCTGGTTGGTCACTGGATTAGATGGATTTACAGCCTTGTCCGGCAGGCCTGTTTTTTACATTCTTATTCAGTGCTCCAATTTACAGCATCTAGTACTGTCTAGGTGTTTATGCTGGTGGAGGAGGGGTATAAACCCATGCTAGTTGGGGATGATGGGAGCTGTACTCTAATAATTTGGAAGGCACCAAGTTGGGGAGGGATGAGCAGTGGGTTGATGGAGAGAAGCGAAGGGTTTTGCAGAGCATTGCCCTTGCTTTAGCTTTTGTCATTCGGAAGGAATCTTCCCAAACTCAGCGCGGCTTTTAAAGGTGCCATTTAAAAGACAACTTCTGATTGTCAAATGTTTAAAGATAGATGTGCCCCCAGGCCAACATTTTCAAATTCCCCACACACCCATCTTCTATCCTTGTTTAAGGTCAGCTTATTTCCAGTTGAAGAACTTGGAGACGGAGACCAGCCCACATTTTCCCTTGCAAAACTTTGGCTAGGATGCCATTTGTGGATCAAACTGGAGCTCACTCGACCCAAGATGTGGCCTTGCTGAGAACTGGCAGAGTCTCTGCAGAACCTTCCAAGTTCTTTAACCCAGCTTCAGAGTCCATTACTGGCTTTTGAAAGGCACTTGCGATTTGACTTTTGTGTTGCCAACAAGTTCTAAATTTAGCTCTATTTGTTTGCGAGAGCTATTTCCTGTCCAGGTGCCAAGATTTCCATCTTCATTCTTTGACTGGAGTCAAGCACTCTTTCCACGTTTGTGTCCTTTGTTTCAGGGGGTCTGATTCCTCTCCAAACAATCCCATAAAGGACTTGAAGCTTTGATTGCCTTAATAAGATCCGTCGTGACTTCATTCAGGTGCTCTGTAGCTTGATTCATCTTTCAGGACGTATTAGTATGGAGAAGCTTTGAAGCTGAAAAATGCAATAGAATGCATGTCTGTAGGGACTTGATGGGGAGAAGAGAAAATGGCCTTTGGTTAAGAATTCTAGACAGTCCATAGGCGTGCGCAAGGGGTGTGCCGGGTGTGCCCAGGCACCCCCTAATGTCTCAAGCAATAATGTCTCTCAGCTGGGATCCACATTTCAAAGAAGCCAGGAGGAGGGGTCCTAAAGGCTAATATTGCCTCGTAAGACCCTCCTCTGGCCAATGTCACCACAAACCCCCACCAATGCTGGGGTTTGAGGACTGTCTCCTCATTCCGCCCCCCTCACCTGAAATGGCCCTTCGGTAGTCAGAGAATCCAAATGCAGAGTAAGACATCAATGGAACAGTGTTTAATATATAAACGAATGAAAATAATGAATCTTCAATAAATGTTCACCTTTAAAAAAATAATTAATAAACTCCCCCATGTACACACCCTAATGAAATATGCTGTGCACAGCTGTGAGAATATCCAGTTGGATCAGTCCAGTGATGGCTGAACAGATGCCTCTGGGCAACACACAGCCAGGTCATAAAGGTGAGAGCCAATCTGGTGTGAAGGTTAGAGTGTTGGACTGGAGTCGGGAGATCTGGGTTCTAGTCCCCGCTCAGCCATGGAAGCTCACTGGGTGACTGTGGGCCAGTCACTGACTCTCAACCTAACCCACCTCCTCACAGGATTGTTGTTGTGAGGATAAAATGGAAAGGAGGAGGATTCTGTATGCCACCTTGGGTTCCTTAATGCAGGATATAGATGTAATAAATAAATAAATAAATACGTATTTAATTTTTAAAAAATATTCCTCACCTGTGGTGGGGGCAAACCACACCTGTTCTTTGACCTCCACTGACTGGCATTGGGTGGGATATTGGTGTCTGTCTCATTCTCTCTTCTTCACTAGCCTAGTCTTCATTCAGCCGTGTTTAAAGGTCTTCAAAGAGTTTAGTTCTGCCTTCCACACACCCTGGTGCCCTGCAGATATTTTGCTAGTGTGACTACTTACGAATAGCCCCAAAAATGACTTTATGGTATCTTTCCATGGGCTTTAACTGGAGGGTGAGAAAGCAAGCTGCAGGAGAAATGATTGCAGGATGAAAGGCAGGATGCTCACACACACTCCTTGGCCACCTCCTTGGTAAGGTTAGCCCAAGAAATGTCAATCCAACCTATGAGAATTTCTCCAAAATGTTCTTCTCCTTAGAATCTATTTTTTTGAAAGCAATTTCTTATCAAGCTGGAAAGAAAACGTGAGAGAACTCTTAAGCACAGAGTTAATAGACACCGTTGTGCATCCATATGGAGGCAAAACAGAGGGCAAATTGTATTATAATTGTATTAAGACACGGGCAATATTAGCCCTTCTATAAAACCCCATACTATTGTTTGTGCTTCTTTGCAGAGAGATATCACAAATCTTGTTGTTTTTAGGGTTTCCCCCTCCTCTTTTTTTTTTTCCAAAACAGAGAATAATTCCCAAGCAGAAACAACAACCCAAATCAAACCTAGGACCAAAACCTCCCACATGAGAGCTCTCCAATGAACTCTTGGGGCTCAATGCCTCTGCCGTGAGCCGCATCATCATGTCATGTCGAGACTGCCGTCTCGGACGCAGCCCTCACAAGCAGGATTCCCTGTTGCACCAAGTATTGGCACAGCGAAGAGAAAAGCATGGAGCATATGTTAGATGCACAGTTCGATATTTTCAGGCCTTCTTGAGCATTCAATACTGAATGCCCTCAGCTCTTAACATAGGCAGGATCTACACTGCTGCTCTAAAGTGCTTTAAAGTGCTTTATTGCAGTAGTGACAACTGCTGGGGCCCAGGGCACACTCCAAAACAGGGGTCACTACTGTTATAAAGTGCTTTAAAGCAGCAGTGTAGATCCGCCCATAGAGTCTGGCTTGTGCATTTACCCGATCATCCAGCCAGCTCCTTAAACGTCTTGTGATAGGCTGACCAGATAAAATCCAGGTCAGGGCTCATGTAACTTTGACAGTTGTAGAGAAAAGGGAATTTCAGCCAGTGTCATTTGTATGCCATTAGGTCCTGGTGAAATTCCCTCTTCATCAAAACAGTTAAAGTTGCAGGCACTATACTAGAGTGACCATGTACAAAAGAAGGCAGGGCCCCTGCAACTTTAACTGTTGTGATGAAGAGGGAATATCACCAGGAACTAATTGTATACAAATGACACTGGCTGAAATTCCCTTTTCTCTACAACTGTCAAAGTTACATGAGCCCTGACCTGGATTTTATCTGGTCACCTTATCTTTTGATGCTTGGGCTAAGCAAATCACACATTTTATTTATTTATTTACAATATTTATATATTGCTGCCTATCTAAAATAGATTCCAGAACAGTGAACATACTAACATTGTTCATGTTAAACAGAATATTATTATTATTATTATTATTATTATCATCATCATCTATTTATTTATGTATTACATATTTATACTGCCCAACAGCCGAGGCTCTCTAGGCAGTTTACAATGAAAACCATAATATACAAAAGTCTAGGGTGACCAGATAAAATCCAGGTCAGGGCTCATGTAACTTTAACAGTTGTAGAAAAAAGGGAATTTCAGTCAGAGAAATTTGTATGCAATTAGTGCCTGGTGAAATTCCCTCTTCATCACACCAGTTGAAGTTGCAGGGGCCCTGCCTTCTTTTGTATATGGTCACTCTAGTGTAGTGGATGCACCTTTAAATGTTGTGATGAAGAGGGAATATCACCAGGAACTAATTGCATACAAATGACCCTGGCTGAAATTCCCTTTTCTCTACAACTGTTAAAGTTACATGGGCCCTGACCTGGATTTTATCTGGTCAGCCTACAAAAGTCGAGGATTAAAACTTTTTAAAAAATTAAAATGTCAAATAAAACCAGAATAAGTTATATTCCAGGGAAAGCTTGTCTAAAAAGATATGTTTTCAGGAGGCAATTGAAGGCTGTTGCGATTGTACACAGACATTAGCCCACTCAATATGCTATGAAACATAAGCAGGTTTGATCCAGCCAGTGCCTGGTTGGAAGACCACCTAGGAATCCCATGTATGCCTTTTTGAGTTTGACAAAAGAACAATGTGATATCAATCAATCAATCAATCAATCAATCAGTATTAACTTGATACTAGGGATGTGCACTGGATCGGACCCGATCCACGATCCGAGTCCGGTCCGGTCCGGTCCGGTTTCATCGGGCGCCCGCCGATGAAAGTGGACAGCGGGGGGGGGGAGGAGGGGGGCGCTTACCTTCTCGGCCCGTCCGCTCCCGTCCGGCACTAGCAGCTACTACCAGCGGGCTCCGCGGCCTGCTCTAGGGTGGCGCGCTGGGTGATGTCATCACCCGGCGCGCTACTCTAGAGCAGGCCGCGGAGCCTGCTGGTGGTAGCCGCCGGCCCCGGACGGGAGCGGACGGGCCGAGAAGGTAAGCAGGGGGTGCGTGGAGGGGGGGGGGCGCGCGGAGGGGGGAGGGGGGCCCTTACCTTCCCGTCCCGGCGGCTCCCGTCCCGGCGCCTACTACTACCAGCAGGCTCCGCGGCCTGCTCTAGGGTGGCACGCCGGGTGATGTCATCACCCGGCGCGCTACTCTAGAGCAGGCCGCGGAGCCTGCTGGTAGTAGTAGGCGCCGGCGCCGGCCGGGAGCCGCCGGGCCGGGAAGGTAAGCAGGGGGTGCGTGGAGGGGAGGAGGGGGCGCGCGGAGGGGGGAGGGGGGCCCTTACCTTCCCGTCCCGGCGGCTCCCTCTAGAGCAGGCCGCGGAGCCTGCTGGTAGTAGTAGGCGCCGGCGCCGGCCGGGAGCCGCCGGGCCGGGAAGGTAAGCAGGGGGTGCGTGGTAGTAGTAGGCCCTTACCTTCCCGTCCCGGCACCGGCGCCTACTACTACCAGCAGGCTCCGCGGCCTACTCCAGGGTGGCGCTCCGGGTGATGTCATCACCCGGCGCGCTACTCTAGAGCAGGCCGCGGAGCCTGCTGGTAGTAGTAGGCGCCGGCGCCGGCCGGGAGCCGCCGGGCCGGGAAGGTAAGCAGGGGGTGCGTGGAGGGGAGGAGGGGGCGCGCGGAGGGGGGAGGGGGGCCCTTACCTTCCCGTCCCGGCGGCTCCCGTCCCGGCGCCGGCGCCTACTACTACCAGCAGGCTCCGCGGCCTACTCCAGGGTGGCGCGACGGGTGATGTCATCACCCGGCGCGCTACTCGAGAGTAGGCCGCGGAGCCCGCTGGTAGTAGCCGCCGGCGCCGGACGGGAGCGGACGGGCCGAGAAGGTAAGCAGTGGCGGGGAAGGGGGCTTACCCCCCCCCCGGAGCCGTCCGCTTCTATCCGCTGGCGCCCGCGGGCGCCAGCGGATGGAAGCGGGCGGCCCCAGGGGGGGTAGGGAGCGCGGGGGAGGGGGCTTACCTGCCGGGGCCGTCCACAGCGGACGGCCCCGGGGGGGGAGGGAGTTAGGCCCCCCCTCAGCCACCCGCCGCCATTTTTTCCTCATAGACTTGCATTGCAATGCAAGTCTATGGGGAAAAAAATGGCGGCCGATCCAAAAATTTACGATTGTTGGGTCGGGATCGGACTCGATCCGGTCCGGGGGGCCTCCGATTTTGTCCGAACCGGTCCGGGACAAAATTGGAGGTCCCGATCCGGGTCCCGATCCGATCCGGGGGGTCCGTGCACACCCCTACTTGATACATCTGAATTCAATAAGTGCAGAACAGTCAGTTGCAAAGATCTACTCCTCTCCAAGGCAAAGGCGTAATAGATCCATTCAAATAGGAATAACACCATGGGTTAATATGCACATGACACATCACAGAGCTATCGTGGCAATTTCAAGGTCAATTTTAGAAACATAAGAACCAAATTTTATTGTATGCTTGGAAGGGGAAAAAATGTCTATTGATTGAAATCTGCTGTGAGTTTTCTATTTGCACTCATGAAAGCAATCGTATGCTAAGAGAATTGCTCTTAAACAAATTGTTTGCATTCCATTACTTTCTGTTCAGGCATCAGTAGAGAAAGACTCTGGAAAATATATTATCATGAAACTCCTTGTCAACAGTCTCTTTTGACTCACAAAACCAATGAATTGTCACAACAGCCTGACTGTAAAGGAGGGAGAAAAGACCATGTACAAACCAGGGTGTGACGAGTCACGCAGGAGAACCAGCATCGAGGTTGACTTAGTATCATAGAATAGTAGAGTTGAAAGGGGCCTATAAGGCCATCAAGTCCAACCCCCTGCTCAGTGCAGGAATCCACCTTAAAGCATCCCTGACAGATGGCTGTCCAGCTGCCTCTTGAATGCCTCTAGTGTGTGAGAGCCCACGGCCTCCCTAGGTCATGGCTTCCATTGTCATACCGCTCTAAGAGTCAGGAAGTTTTTTCTGATGTCCAGCCAGAATCTGGCTTCCTGTAACTTGAGCCCATCATTCAATGTCCTGCACTCTGTGATGATCGAGAAGAGATCCTAGCCCTCCTCTACTCCTTCCGCCTTTCTCTCCTTCACATTAGCACACACAAAAGGTCTTGATTTATGATACGGCAAAGCAGAATTTAGTTTTACAAATAGTGCTGAATGGGGACCGGAGCGGATAATGAGAAACAATTTAATATGATCCATGAGGGGGATTAATTTGAGTACCTGGCTTGTGGCTGGGCAGCGTGGCTCAACGCTGATAAATAGGAGAGAATCCATTTAAGAGTAAGGAACTCCTGAATAAGGAGGTGGAGGGGGCAGTAAAGAAGGCTCCAGAGAGCTGAGTGAGAGGGTTATTTGTTTGTTTTGTGCAGGAAGCACTGGAAAGAAGGAGGCGGGGAAACCCCATTAGGTCAAGGGCGTAGGGCCAGGGCCCAAATCCTGACCTCATAAGGTCTTACTCAAGACCTCTGGGGTTCCCAAGACAGCTCCACCCCCTTTCCCCTCACCCACCAATTCTTTGGTGGATCGCCGGCTTTTGTACAGTTTTTCTCCATTTATGAAAAGTCACAATGCTTCTCCTACCACTTAATGATGGCTGTAAGAGGTTGACGTTAGAAGATGTTGGCATTTTTGGAATTTCGGACCTGCCGCCTTTCTTTTGGGCCCTGACTTCAAAGAGCTTCTCTGGAATTGACTCTGGGCCTAAAAGACTCCCCGCAGCCCGGTCCCTTCCAAATCTATGATTCTATGGGGCTCTTTTAGAAGTCTCCATTTGGGCCAATGGAGCCTCACTGCAGCATGGGGGGCATTGGGGAGGGTACGGCAGGGGAGGGTGGGGTTAAACCTCCCCCCAATGCCCCCCCATGCTGCAATGAGGCTCCATTAAAACCTCAAGTTCATTGTATGTCGATGGTACTGCCCTGCCTTACAGGGCCGATGTAAGCAAGCATTGCTAAAATTACGTGCATGGAAGCCGTTTGAAAAACATTCTGCTTGATAAAATGCCAAGGAGTGTTATCATTGTTTCGGGTAGAAAAGATGGAGTCATGGACAACACACAGAGATGTCTTTATAAATGGGCAGAACTATGAGGTGCTCTCCTTCCGTCTTCTCTGAGAGAGAAAGACAGAGAGACAGAGAGGGAGGGAGAGAAATAGCTCATTCTGAAATGAATATCATCAAGAGTGACGTTTTAACAACAGAACAGCATGCTTGCAGCCCTCGCTTCCACTGTTGGGAGTGCAAGATAGCCAAGGAGCTGCCAGATGATCTGTTCGAGTTACAGGCCTGAAGATTTGAATTGCAAAACGGAAATGGGGGCTTTATAAATAGCTTGTGCGCGTGGTTCAAGCAGACCGAATCAAACTGACAGAGTGGGAGAGGATACAAACGCAACGGCACCCTCGTGAGATGTATGGCGGCAATTATGCGGATTTTTTTGGAAATCCAAGGATGTCCCAAAACTGAGTGCCATTTCTGAAGAAATGTATACTTTAATTGAAAATACATAAATAAAAAGAAAGGGAGGAAGCAAAGTACAAGGAAATGGTTATGGTGGGGGGACCATGTGTGTTGTATATCAGGAGAGCAGTACGTCCGGTCCGGGGCCTAATTCCAGGTCCTCCTGGAATCACAATCCAGGTTTCTGTGGTTCAACAGAAGGCCACGCTCCCTTCCCATGACCATGACCCCTTCCCCTGGATGAGTTGTCTTTGAGGGAAACAGGTTTGCCATGACTTATCTTCCCACTGGAAGATCCCTAATACATTTCCAAAGAGGCCTGCATCTTGTAGGCTGCAGTTTGACAGCCACCATTTGAGAGAACGATTAGAGAATAGGGATTAGGGATAGGAAATGAAGAGTTAAAACCACTGTCTTTTGCTATGTATGTGTGCGTGCGTGCATGTGTGGTGTTCCACATTTGATGGTATGAAGGCCCGAGAGCCACAGCGGTCTGCAAGAATATCATTTTGCCTGCAGGAAAGTCGGGAGGTTGTTGCTCCCGTAGAATCCAGCTAAGGAGCCAGAGAATGGATTAGCAACACCTAGAAATATGTGAGGTGCATTCTCTCTCCATATATTTGTGTGTGTGTGTGTGTGTGTGTGTGTGTGTGCAAGAGAGAGAGAGAGAAACAGACAGATATGCATATGGGAAGGGAAGATGCAGACTGGCATCTTGGTGATATTTTCATTCTCCACATCTGTGCCGGCTTTTCTTCTAATGTCCCTGTAAGGCTGACATGCCCAGAGATAATCCTTCAGGTTAATCTATCATCTTTCCCTTGACAGCTGTTAAACAAGAAGTTATCAACATGTTTCAGAGGCACTCTTGTTTTTATGTATTGTTTTCTGGCATGTTTGAGAGGGGAGGGGGGATGCTTTCTGTAGCCGCTGATGCGAGCCGTCACAAGAGAAGCAGATAAACTACACGGACGTGGAGGAGCGAATAGCTCACTCCCGCAAGCCTTATGCAGATGGTGCGTTCTGCCTTGAAACTTTGCATTATTTCTACATTAGGGAATGAGGGAGGATGTAGAATTTGGGGGGGGGGAATCAGTGTGTGTGTGTGTGTGTGTTGCTGTAAAATTGACATTGACTATTTTGCAGGAAGCTATTTGCGACTCCTGCTGTGCTGAAAATTCCTCCCACATCTTTTTCTACCATTTTCATTCAATTTCATAGAATCAAAGAATAGTAGAGTTGGAAGGGACCTCTAAAGCCATCGAGTCCAACCCCCTGCTCAACGCAGGAATCCACCCTCAAGCATCCCTGACAGATGGTTGTCCATCTGCATCTTGAAGCCTTCTAATGTGGGAGAGCCCACAAGCTCCCTAGGTCATTAGTTCCATTGCCGTACTGCTCTAACAGTCAGGAAGTTTTTCCTGATGTCCAGCCAGAATCTAGCTTCCAGTAAAGTGAGCCCATTATTCTGCATCCTTCACTCTGACATAATTGAGAAGAGATCCTGGCCCTTCTCTGTGTGACAACCTTTCAAGTCCTTGAAGAGTGCTATCATGTCTGCCCTCAGTCTTCTCTTCTCCAGGCTCAACATGCCCAGTTCTTTCAGTCTCTCCTTGCCCAGTTCTTTCAGTCTCTCCTCATAGGGCTTTCTTTCCAGACCCCTGATCATCCTTGTTGCCCTCCTCTGAACCCCCTCCAGCTTGTCTTGATAGAAAAGAAATGGCTCTCGAAAAGAAATTGAATGGAGAAGAACCTTTGGAGAAATCCTCATGGGTTCTTGTGCTTGCCAGTTGAAAACCCACAAGTGTGTGCAATACCCCCCTCCCACTTGTGTTCTCCTGAGGAGAAGCATTTCAACCCTTTAAAATGGGAAAGACAGCAAAAAAGCTGGCAAGCCAACCTAACAAATGATGGTTGAGATGAAAGGGTGAGGTCAAAAGAAGGAATTCATCCATCTGGAAAACCCCAGAGAGCCAGATTGGTACTCTGAGTGGGCCGGATTTGGCTCCTAGGCTAAAGGTTCTTCATCTCTGGTATGTGCTCTGCACCCCCTGGGTTAGAGGAAGTGAGGCCTATCAATGGCTTTTACCATGATGACTACATGAAACATGGAAGCTGAATACTGGTAGCTGGTGGGGGAGGGGGCAAAGAGCTAGTGAGAGTTCTGTGGTACCCTGAGGAAAACAGGACACTGAACTACATGGGCCCTTGGTCTAATCCAGCAGGGTTCTTCTTCTGTTTCCCTCTGCTGTGGACTCTTGCTGTTCCATCTAGCAGGTCTTTGAGTGAAACGGGGCTGTTGTTTACCCAACTGTCAACCCTAAGCATTCCTGGTCATTAAAAGCCCCAATTTCAATTCCCTTTGTTTAAGTCAGAGCTGTGCATACTCTGCTTTATTCATTAAAAAAAAACCAAGCAATCATATAGTCTTGCATGATCCTATATAAGATCTTTATGTCTGCCAAAATGGCACCATCCTCAGAGAAGGCGGAGGTATAAGCAGGATTGGGGGGTGATCTCAAATTTTTTGCGAAAGTTAAAAAAAAAAATCTTTTTTTTTTTTTGGTGGGGGAGGGAATGAAGGGAGGAAAACTTCCAGCCCTGTGAAGAAGGAGCATGCTCAGATTAAGGATGGGTGAACAAGCAATATTTGAGATCCTCAGGATTCTGAGCATTGTCTCGCTGCTTGTCCTGTGCCCGACTCCTGATGTGTTCACTCTGTGAGAACGGGGAGATTGTGCAAACCAAGGAGCAATCAAATGAGAGATTTGCCCAGATCTTCCCTATATTTGTGGAAATTTTCTCCATAGACTAAAGCAAGCCAATCCAGTCTACTGAGGAAATTTGCACAAATTAAGGAATTTGGGAGAATCAACCTGGGAATCGGGAATGAGGCAAACGCGAACGCTTGTGGATGTTTTAGGCTTGTGAGCAAAAGTGAATTTCTCATACATCCATGGGCTGGCAGACTGTGGGATGGGTGTGGAAACAGAAAACCTGGGTGGAGGGGGAAATGCAATGAAGTCTCCTGGAAAGAAGTCTATGTTTCCTAGAAGAAGCCACAGTCTGCTGGAAGAAGTCTGTTCAGACTTCTAGGCCTGAACTGGAAGCCTGAACAGGGCCATTCCGCATTGCAACACTGGTATATGCTATTTTGAAAGATGGATTCAAGTTGCAGGGAAGATCAGCTCTGGAGCCTTTTCTTTTGTTCCCTGGAAATATCTTATTTATTTATTTATTACATTTCTATACCACCCAATAGCCGAAGCTCTCTGGATGGTTCACAAAAGTTAAAACCATCGGCACGACTCAAAGTATAAAACAGTATAAGAACACAATATAAAAATACAATATAAAAGTACAACCAGGGTAGATTTAAAATACAAATTTAAAATATAGGTTTAAAACAGCAGAGGTAAAAGACTATGATAATAAACTGTTAAAATACTGTGAGAATAAGAAGGTCTTCACATGGATTCGAAAGGAGTATAATGTAGGTGCCAGATGAATCTCTCTAGGGAGCTCATTCCACAGCCAGGGTGCCAGAGCAGGGAAGGCTTTCCTCCTGGTAGCCACCTGCCTCACTTCCTGTGGCAGGGGCTCACAGAGAAGGACCCCTGAGGATGATATTAGGGTCCGGGCAGGTACATATGGGAGGAGGCGTTCCTTCAGATAGCCTGGCCCCAAGCCATTTAGGGCTTTGAATGTTAATACCAGCAACTCTCCATGTGTCTGAGTTTTCACTGTACATATTTCTCATCATATCTTTGCCACCATAAGGACTAGGGGCTTGTTGTTTGTTTGTTTTCTAACAAATACCACAGTTCCTAGGGAGCTGAAACATCTGCCGTGATGGGTTTTGCAACTTTTGGGCACTCTCATTGAATTGCAGCATGCATGTACACAAACTCAGCTTACATCTGTCCACCATGGAGCTCTTTTGTGAGAGGTTTGTTCCTTCTATCACACACACACACACACACACACACACACACACACACACACTCCTCCTTCTGCAGGCAAATAAATTTCGCTCCCAGCATAGAAAAGTATGTGAATGTTTGTATTCGCAGAGCGATAGGTGACGACACGCACTGTAAACACCACTCTTGAAGAGAAGCCTAGAAGTAATTTTAGGAGACATTCAAATTTCAGTTGTTCAGGAGAGTCTTTGCAGTTGGGTTCCATGTTTATGTTTTTTCCCCAGTGGCTTTAATATTGAGACAATCCAAATGTCAAGGAAATGCTTTTGGAAGGAGCAACATGTCAAAGGTCCCCTCTACAAGGATTCGCTTTTGCGGCTGGTTAGGCGATGATGTGCATAATCGCAGAAGCGCATTTATGCTTAATCCCTCTGCACGAGAGGCGGCGAGAGGCGGCGAAGTGCATTAAAGGATGTCCAAAATGCGGTTTACAAATAGTTAATGCGCATAAGCGCTTGTTCACATAGTCAAAATGCGCTTTAACGGCCGGAGCAAAATAAAACTCGCGATTTAACGCGCATTCGATAATGCGCATAATCGGAGAGATAACGCGCCTCTACGCCCGATTTGCACTCCGCTGGTGTGGAGGTACATTTTTTAATGAGACTTCAAAGAGCATTAAACCTCTCTTGTAGAGGCACCCAATGTAACGTTGCTCCTGGCAGGGGGTTATTTGTGAGTCAGCTTTCTTTTTGTTTGGTTTTTTTGAAGGGAGGAAAATAAGAAAGAAAATCAAGACAGAAAACAGCAGATCAAAGGTTTGTCACTTGTCAGAGGCATAAATGTCATCCAGTTTGATCATTTTTAATAGTTTAATGACAGGAAAAAATAGGACATTAGAATTACAATAGGATAGATTCCTTAAGTTACTGTCCGGTGTATTTGCCTCTCCAAACAATTGGAATAGCTGGCTGTCACAGTCTGAGAGTAAAATGCAAGCATTCATCATGTCCCTAGTTCTCACTGAGGAGATAAAGTTCTGTCTGTTTTGTACCACTTCAGGCTGCTCACAAGGCTCCTCCCGACCAAAGTATCTCTGTACATTGAAAATTAGCAGATGTCCTGTTTCATCACCAGACCTTGGAAAACATGGAGGAAGTAGCCTTTGCATTCCTGTGCTGATAGTTATTTTCTTTGTCCATGTAGCCCCAATGTTGTTGCTTAGCAGCTGAGATGTGTTTTGATGGGCTGTAGGGATTCAAAGGCAATGCACAGAAGCTTTGCCTGTCATTATGATATATCTTATTGGTAACACTCATGTAAAGGGTTTGACAGACGGGCTGGAAGGAGCGGTCTGGGGACATACGTCAGCTTGCGAAATCTAATTCCGAATGATGCGATGTTGAGACGCAAAGGATGCATGATGGAGCATGAAGTCTTCGTGCCACAGAGTTCTGCTCATCACTAGCACTTATTGACTGGAACTGTGCCGATCGCTATGGAAGAAGCATCCATTTTCTCTGGTTTTCTGTGAGCCTCTTATTGATTTGGCCCTTCTATTGAAACAGACAGTTCTTTTCTTCTTTGAGAAATAAGCTCATGGTCAATGTTTCGTGTTCAATTGCAGTTTGGACAGAGAAGCTGAAAAAGGGTTCCTTCTTCAGACTAGCAGCAAGGATAGCTACTAGCGCTCCTTGCTTTTGACTGCTGATTGTCCTAACAGTTTACAGGCTAAAATAGGGACATGTCCGTAACATTTCTTAATGGTCTGGGATTGGGCTGCTTGAAGGTTTGCCGGAGCCCGTATGAACCTGCCTGAGGACCTTCTGTCGGCTTCATAAACCATGGTCTTCGATCTGCTACATTGGCTGTATGATCTGCCGGTACCAGGTGTGGGGGCATTTGGTGGTGATACTGCAATTGTGGAACTCCCTCACCAGAACACCTGATAGCCCCATTCCTTTTATTTTAAACAGGCATTTGCAATTGCTGTTTTCATCTGTCTTACTGTATGAGCTGCCTTGTAGAGTGAGTACTCTGGATTAGCTACTGGTGTTTTATTGGATTTGCTTTATTAAGCTTAATTGTGCAGTGCTTCGAAGGCATGCTTGCAGAAAAGTGGTCTAATTAAACAATATGGAATAAATACATCTCAGGTCTCACTAGTACCACCGTGGGATTCCCACTCAGACCTCCCAACACAGAACAGGTCAGACATTTGTCTTCCTCTCTCATAATATCAGGATCCAATGGGGCCATCCCACAAAGCTGATTGGTGGGGGGATTTGAGACGGCTAAAAAGAAGGAAGTCTCCACATGGTGCAGAGTTCAACGATGACATTTGCTATTACGAGATGTAGGGATGGTTGCCCAGTTCAATGGCTTTAAATGGGGCTTGGACAAATGCTTGGGGGAGGAGAAGGCTATCAATGGCTACTTGACCTGATGGCTATATGCTACCGCCAGGAACAGGGCAGTATGCCTACGTGCACCAGTTGTTGGGGAACATGGGTGAGAGGGTGCTGTTGCACGCATGTCCTATTTGTGGGTCAGCCACTGTGTGAACAGAATGTTGGACAAGATGGACCCTTGGTCTGATCCAGCATCAGGGATCTTCTTATGTTCAAATAACAGCTTCAGAAGAGACATTTCCCACAGGAACACAGCATGGGAGGAAATGGGTAATTTCCCTTGCCATGTCTGCCACAGCTCCAATAATTATCACACACCCAATGCTATTTACATTTTTTTTAAAAATACCCTTCACAGTAAATGCAAAGGCACATTTGCAGAGCAAATGAGCAGGGATTTCCCATTCCCACCCACCCCCTTTGCAACAGGCATGGAAAGTTCCACAGTGGCTCCTCTTCTGAAATCTCCATTGCAAACTTGGAAGAGGTTCAAGGAGGGAGAGAAGGAGGTGAGACCATGGATAGGGAGGGGAGAGGGAAGGATCCGCTAGATCCACAGGACCCTCCATCACTGTTCCTGCCCTTTGACAGGCTGTTTGGGGCTTAAAATAATGGCTTGCAGTGCAATGCAGAAGGGAAAGATCTTTGGAAGGGAAGGGT
This sequence comes from Anniella stebbinsi, assembly GCA_029215795.1. NCBI lineage: Eukaryota > Metazoa > Chordata > Lepidosauria > Squamata > Anniellidae > Anniella > Anniella stebbinsi. The sequence goes on from JARDYH010000001.1 coordinate 4,335,487, forward strand.
TAAATAAGCCAACCTTGGTACCCTTGTCATTGCAGGAGATGGTTCTGGAAAAGGAGGAGCCAAAATGACATTGGTTTCAGCCAAGATGATAGAGGATGCCTCACTGTGGCTGGGTTTACACCACAGGCTAACCCACACTCAGTGGCTCGTCTCGGACAACACTTTAGTCAATGGTGGGTTGAGTAGCCAGCTCACAGTTGGTTATTTTGTGAGTACTCCCCACACAACATATTCCAACACAAGTGTGGGTGGTTGGGGCTGGCGTTGAGTGGACTAATAGTCAACCCTGCATTTGACTGACACAGCCCCAACCCCTCTCCCCTCCCTCCCTCCTCCCTCGGTCCTCCTGGTGCTATCCCAGCAGCCTCTGCAAGTTGCGCCAGTTGTAGCAGAGTGGCAGCCGCCACTTTTGTCACTCTTGCCGCCTGCCTCTATGGGCTTGTGTTTTGACCCACTCACCACACACCATTAACGCACTCACCCTTCCACACAACACTTTAAACAACTGGCTTGAGCTAAACAACTTGCAAGCCAGTTGTTTCTCTCAGTTGCTCATTTGGGTGGAATAGCATACCGGCAGTAGTTTGTGAGTGGATTGTTACCCTCCACACAACACAATACGCAACACAACTGACTATTGTTCCCCCCCTCCGTGGCTTAATATGCCAGTGTTTAAGTGTGGGTTGTTGTTGAACTGTGGGTTAGTGTGTTGTCCAAACCCAGGACATTTCCCACAAGGTGGCTTGTTAACCACCTTGAACAATCCAACAACAAACCATGGGTGCTCAAGGTAGCCTGTTTGAAGAAAATAAGGCACACTGCATGGGGTAACCATGCCACCCTGTGGAAAATGTCCTGGGTTCGGATCATACACTAGCCCATGGTTCAACAAACAACCCACAGTTCAACAACAACCCACAATCAACCACTGAGTGTGGGTTAGCATGCTCCGTGAAACCAGCCTCTCTCTCTTCTCCCTTTGATGCAGCCAGCAGGAATGGTTGCAAATGGAGAGAATTCTAGGGTGGCAGAAGGCAAATGTCAGGTAGTTGATGGAGGGGGGACTCACTTTCTCAAGCCTAGTGGCTAGAGCTTTAGAGCCAAAAATATCACTGGCTGTCTCTCAGTTTTGCCTCCCTCACAGGGTGGTTGTGAACATAAAATGGATTGAATTATCCCCACAAGCTCCATTGAGAAAGAGTGAAATCAATAGTTCCCTTTGAAGCCGATATTGTTACCCTGACTAAAGAGAAGAACATCAGAAGAGCCCTGCTGGATCAGACTGAGGGTCCATCTAGTCAAGCCCTCTGTTCAAACATTGGACAACCAATTGTCAATAAGGAACCCACAAGCAGGACACTGAATTCTTTGGAAAGAGTCACAGTTCAAAATATGGCCAGTACTATACCATGCTAGGTAAATACCCATTATCAGGACTTCCACCTTGCCATTAAACTAATTGAGAAGGCCCAAATCTTCTTCCACTTACTCATAGCATATTCTCCACGTTCAGAAAGTAAAACCGATTGCAGCATACAAATGACCTCATTAGGGAGTTGCTCCTGATCCTTTTCTATCCCAGTTTGTTCTAAAAAATTTTTAAAAAACGTTATGTTCCCACAGTGCTTTAAGATATCCAGGGCTCTCTAAATTAAGCGGGGTTTTTTTCCTGTAAAGCACAGCAGGGGTGTGTATGATGGTGGCGGTTCTCTCTTGTTATGATGCATCATTCTTAATGCTTTGGATTGTTAAGATTTATATCCTATGGCAAAGCCGGAGTAACCACTGGCAACTGAAGAGTGTGTCCTCTTAATTATATCCAGCTCTTTGAACATGACTGATCTTAACTTCCTTATCGAATTTGCCTGGTATTCTTCATCTTGGGGTGTGGGGTGTGGGAATTGTACTGTGCCCCCAGCGCAGCACAATTAATATCATTAACTGTGACAGAAGCAACAGAGGAGTTCATTTTTGCGTTTGGCGAAACACTGAGACCGGTGACGTTGAGATGTTATGGCGTGTACATAGTCAGTGGCTTGCCAAGTCGAATTCCCTGTGGGAAGCTTACATTTCTCCCTTTCCTGTAGGTTTCATTGGAGAGAGAGAGAGAGAGAGAGAGAGAGAGAATGAAAACAAAGGGTGTTGGGTCACAGGGAGATGGAAAGCCCATGGCAAAACAGCAGAATGCAACAGGAGATGAAGCCAGGCCTGACGGGGATTTCCTCTTTGGATCCCTTTGGGAAACAAATGCTCCGAGAGGTACAGGCTATCAGTGGCTACTAACCCTGATGGCTATGGGCTACCTCCAGTATCTGAGGCTGCAAGCCTGTATACACCAGTTGCTGGGGAACATGGGCGGGAGGGTGCTGTTGCAGTCATGTCCTGCTGTGTTGCTCCCTGGCCATCAGCAGGTTGACCACTGTGGGAACAGAGTGCTGGACTAGAGGGACCCTCGGTCTGATCCAGCATCAGGGCCCTTCTGATGTTACGTTCTCACAGATAACCTGCACTTGTGTCTTCCTGTGGAGGAGATCATCAGACCTTCTATCTATAATGATGCCTGTCTGCATGCAAACATTTACTTTGCCTAAGTGGGGAGGAAGGGGCTGCGTCAGAGAGCATCTCTCCTTAGGGTCATCGGAAGCTGCCTTCTACTGAGTCAGGCTCTGGGTCTATCTAGCCAAATATTGCCAACACTGACTGGCAGCAACTGCTCTCCAGGGTTTCAGGCAGGAGTTTTCCCTGCCTTACCTGGAGATGCTGCCAGGGATCCGATCTTCTGCGTGTAAAGCAGGTGCCCTACCACTGAACTACTTATTGTACAGACTTGCAGGGGGGGAGTGTGTGTGTGTTTGTGTGTGTGTGGGAGTCACGATGACCACCCCAGTCTCCCCCAAGCTGGCAGAGACTGAGGGTCATGCATGTGCACTGCCTTCATGCTACCGAGGGACATGGAGCAGCACAAAGAAGCTAGTCCTCAGTGAGACACAGTTGGGTGTTTGCTTGCCAAAGCAAAATGAGACTCCTGAAGCTCACTTCCTTTTCTTCCTTTCACCCCAGGGCTTAAAGGAAAGGGGGGGGGGGGGCTTATTGGCTTCCAAGGATATGTGCTTTGTGCCGTGTGTCTCCTGGGCCCCCATTCAAGGTGCACAGAGACATGTGCGCGCACCACGATATTTTCAGCGCAAGAGAGATTTAAAACACGTGTGGCCAACTTGCTGCCAATAGGCCACGTGAGGTCCTCAGAGGCCTTCCACGTGGCCCACGGTGGGTGGTTATGCCCAAATGCTCACCCTCAAATCCACTGCCAAGGCCACACCATTCACCTCTTCCGTGGGCTTCTGGGAGCATGGTCGTGCTGTGGTAGATCCTCGGGGGAGAGCCATCCCACCCACCTTTCTCTGAGGCCCTGGCCACCATCCGTGGCATTTGGGTCATAGCCCTAAGGGATTGTGGCCTTCAGGTTTGCCCAACACTGATTTAAAGGATCACGGCGAGGAAGCAGCAGGGGACGGGGGACGGGGCTCAGAGAATGCTCATCCCTTGATCCCAATCAGCATCCTTTTCCCGGGGGGGGGGGGGTTTCCATAGGTCTCTCAAGCTGTATGTTTCTGTGCTTCAAAACTCCCTGTTTTCTCTCTGACAGCCGCACCTGCCTTCTTTGGTGTACATTCAATCAATTGATAAACCGCTATTTTTCCCTTCCTTGCGTTGGGAAAGCCATATATATGCATGGAGCTCAGGAGAGCTTTTCTCTTCTGAAATTGCATTCCCCTCCTTTTGTTCAACGTATCCTTGGCAAAATGAAAACATGCTTGAGCAACTTCAAAATGTCACCTGAATTGAAGTGTTTTCCGCTAATGAACGGCTCGGCTGTAAATTCTGCTGTCTGTGAAAAGACAGCCGAGAAACAAGCCCATAAAAAGTTAACGGCTGTGGAACAAGGACAATCACGATTAGAACATGAACGCCTCAATGCTGTAAACGATAGACGGGACGTCGGAAGGCGTGTCCCGTGAGGTTTCTGATCCAAAGACTCAACCCACCGTATTTTACCTACATCCCAAACCCAGCTGGTAGCGAGATCTGATGCCAGAAAATCGTTTCCTTTCTCAGTTAGGGTCTAAATAATCGTTTGGTGGCAGATCTGAAACCGCCAAGCAGCTGAAAAGGAGAAAGAGAAAGGGCTCCTATGGAGGGCAGAACAGTGGAGGCTGGTGGCTCTGAATCTGGTGGGGCTGTGAAACCCATTTCAGCACCAGCATGCAGTTGAATCTGTTTTGGGGGTTGGCTTCAGCCCCAGTTTTCAGTTGGTTCTTACAATTTTGCCACAACAACAAAATAGAGAGAATCAGAGTGGGGGGGGGGGAGTTTGGGGAGGAGGAGGGATGGAGTCTGGAGACCCAATAAGAAGCTTCATGAAGCAGTTCCTGCGGTCTTCTCCACACCACACCCCAAGGACCACCCCCTATTTTGTCCTCTCTGTGCTCCATTGTTGAGTGTCTAGATGTAGCCGGGTGCAAGGGGAAGAGAGAGGGGAGAATGGATTTTGGGCTCCGAGGACAGAGTCCTCATCCTGACCTCAGTTCCCAGAAAGGTGGATTCCTGCATTGAGCAGGGGGTTGGACTTGATGGCCTTATAGGCCCCTTCCAACTCTACTATTCTATGATTCTATGAAAATAAAGGACCCAATGGCCCTCTAGACAGTGGCTATTGGACATAGGGTTGCTTCTTCCTTTCCTTTAATATCAGCATGGGCATGAAATGAAAGACTCCTTCTGTGTCCATTAAGCATTACTCACGTGGACAGGTTTGCACAATATGCAGGGGTTTGTGTGTGGGTGTATACATACACCCTGGGGCTGTGCAACATGAAATCTGCCTACCCCCACCTGCTGTGAAGTTCAGGAAGTGTGACTGGCTGGCTGGCTGGCTGGAATGCAGGAAAGGAGCACTTCACACTGCAACATTTTGTTGCAGTCCCACTTGTATTTTTTTCCTGTTTAAAAAGGCAATGTTTTGTTAGGCTAATAGTGGGGGCAAACCATCAGTGAGAAATCATTTTGTATAAATATATCCTGACTTTGCTCCTGTGACTTTAACATTGCTTGGACACACAGACATTTAGCAGATAAAACTTAAGCTTTTCTGTCGTTCCACCACCCCCTCCATTCTGGGACTTACCTGCTAAATTTCTCCCAGTTAAGCTGCTGTTACAGGAATAGGTTGATTTTTTTTTTTAAAAAAAAGTCAATTTTCCATTTTGAATAAAAGGTTTATATTTGTGTTCTGCTTAAAGAGTTTGGCACCTTAATATTTAAAAGAGAGAGCAGTATAGAAGGTAGAATAAAGGTGATGGTCCTGGCTATAGATTTGGGTTAGGAGGCAACTACTGGTGATAGAAGCGTGTTGGAAAACATGTAACTTCTCTGTGCCATGAAAAGTTCAGGATGGTGAACTGTGAGGACTTGCTGCCACCTTGTGGTGTTTAGCTGCAATACATCATGCTGTGGTATTAGAGTGGGTTATGTTGCTGCTTAGCGCATGCTCGCTTATACTGGTAATATTACTTAGATGTTCTAGTAATTAAAATAGAAGTCATGTTAATATAGAAGCAATACTATTATTTATTCAGCTGGGTTTAGTACTTTTTCATTCATCTCAAGCAAAGCAGAGGAAAGAAAAATGAGGTTGTCACGAGAACGACCAGGTCAAGAGCAGGTACGAAACACACCTGTGTCTCTGATGCACCAAACGCATGACCGAAAGGTCACATGCACTTAGGATGCAATCCGATGTGTTTTGCCCTCGCTGGATGGACGCCTCCAATCTCAGAGACGTCTGAGTACTAGGGCTGTGCATCGCTTCAGATCCAAATCCCGAATCCGAAGCAAGGCAGGGTGATTTGGAAGACCTAGAAACAGATCCGAGGTGAGGCGGACCAGGTCTGAATCAATCTAAAGTGAATCAGGGTGGATTCGGAAGGTTCGAATCGTGGGGTCTGTGCACAGCCCTACTGAGTACCCAGTTCCCTGCCAGCTGCTGGCAGCAGGGCAGGGGGTTGACGGATATTATTTTCACCACTCTTTTGTTGTTGTTTTAATACTAGACAGGCCTCTAAGCCTGTATGATGAGGGTGCTCTTTTGGGGGAGGAAGTGATGTTGGAGGGGGTGCTGGATACTTTGTAATTTGGTCTTCCCTCTCTCCTGGGGATGTATATATGGATTTTGGTTTTGCTCGCAACACCTGTGCTCAACATGCCCCATTCGAAGGCCGTAATCTGAGTGCAAGTATGTGTCTGCCAGAAAATATTTGTCAATGGGCGAACACATATTTGGGTTCATCACATTCCTAAGTACCAGTTTGATTTTAGGGATGTGCACGGACCCCCCGGATCGGATCGGGACCCGGATCGGGACCTCCAATTTTGTCATGGATCAGTTCGGACAAAATCGGAGGCCCCCCAGACCGGATCAAGTCCGATCCCGATCCAAAAATCGGTAATTTTTGGATCGGCCGCCCCCTTCCCCGCCACTGCTTACCTTGAAAGTGGACAGCGGGGGGGAGGAGGGGGGCGCTTACCTTTTAGGGCCGTTCGCTCCCGTCCGGCACCGGCGGCTACCGCCAGCCGGCTTTGCGGCTTGCTCTAGAGTAGCGCGCCGGGTGATCACCCGGCGCGCCACCCTGGAGCAGGCCGCAGAGCCCGCTGGTAGTAGCCACTGGCGCCGGACGGGCGTCCCTAAAAGGTAAGCGCCCCCCCTCCCCTCCGCGTGCCCCCTCCTCACCTTTCCGGGCCGTTCGCTACCGTCCGGCGCTGGCGGCTACTGCCAGCCGGCTTTGCGGCTTGCTCTAGAGTAGCGCGCCGGGTGATCACCCGGCGTGCCACCCTGGAGCAGGCCGCGGAGCCCGCTGGTAGTAGCCACCGGCGCCGGATGGGAGCGGAGGCCCGGAAAGGTAAGGGCTCCCCTCCGCGTGCCCCCTCCTCCCCTCTGCGCGCCCCCTGCTTACCTTCCCGGGCCGTCTGCTCCCATCCGGCGCCAGCGGCTACTACCAGCGGGCTCCGCAGCCTGCTCTAGAGTAGCGCACCGGGTGATGACATCACCCAGTGCGCCACCCTGGAGCAGGCCGTGGAGCCTGCTGGTAGTAGCCGCCGGCGCCGGACGGGAGCGGACGTCCCTCAAAGGTAAGCGCCCCCCTCCTCCCCCCCGCTGTCCACTTTCATCGGCGGGCGCCCGCTGGCGCCTGCCAATGGAAGCGGTGGTGGGCGCCAGTGGGCACCCGCCGATCCGCCGAACCGGTTCGGAGCCTTTTTGGATCGGTTCGGACTGGATCGGCTGATCCAGCTGTTGGATCGGAAATCGGATAATTTATCCCATTTCCCACTGGACCGGACTCGGATCGTGGATCGGGTCCGATCCAGTGCACATCCCTATTTGATTTGCGCGAATTTTCCAAATTTTGCCAATACTGCCTATTGACTTAATCAGGCCCACTTTAGCCCATGGATGAAAATTGCATGAATTTCCTAATTTGGGGGGAATTGGGGCAAAATTCCCATTCCCGCAAAGCAAGCAGTTATTGCAGATGCGAATGGAAATCAGGCTCAAGGCAGCAAGGTAATGTTCGAAGGATCCTGGTGATCCCAAACCTCTTGCTCACCCATCTCTAGCCTCTCCCACAATGCCCCCACCCCATTCAGACCTCTCTGAGGCCCCCTGAGACTGCCTTATGTGATGTCGTGATGCAGCTGATGAGGTTCTTTCCATGATGGCTGTGAGGTTGTGGTGGAAGGGATCAGATCTTAGAGTCCCCCTTCTGAGGTCATATGGGGTGGGGCTCCAAATAATCCTATGGTCCCTGGGCATTTCCAGGGACCATAGGACAGACGGAAGGTGATGACTCCCCATCTACATTCTGGGTTTCCAAAGTTCATATGTTAGAGTTCTCAAAACAGCTGGAAACCCTCATCCGTAGGTCCAGCAAAGTTGCCTCTCAAATTGTGATCCCAAAAATACTGCTGAGCCAGGATAGAAAAAAAAGAGCTTTTGACTTCTTCTTTTTTAAAAAAAAATTGCCTTTTTTTAAAAAAATATTCTATTGCATTATTATGATTATCATCATCGTTGTTAGCCCCTTGGGTGGGATATGTAGAAAGGTGGAATATAAATTTAAATAATGCACAAAGACAAACACAGCAAGAACAAATTAATTTTAAGCAATCACGGGCAATGTGTTTACAGGTTCACGAGCAAAAATCATGCAAGTAATAAGCAATAGTATGCTATTGCTGATAGGGTGTTGACAGGGCCCTGATTTTTAGATTTCAATGTTGAGCAGAAATAGAGTTGCACGGTCCCTTCCAACTCTGAAATCCCGTGCTTCTATTGTTCTTGTCAAAATAAACATCAGTTGCGGAGTTATGGAAACGTTTGATCAAAAATACAGAAAATGCACAATGTTGCAGGCCGGCCAATCTACCACCAGGAGGCAGAGTGAGACAAGCAAATAAGCTTCCCCAATTGAATCATGTTTAGGAATTAAAAGTAGGAAATGATCAGCTTCGATTCGCAGTTTACCTAGCAGGTGAGTGAGCGTGGGATTCCTTCCAGCTCTCCCAGAGGTGTGGCAGGGTGGGGGAAGAGGACACGGAGAAACATGCTAGCGGCAACACTTTGTTTTTTTTAGTGTAAAAGGGCAGATGACTGTTCGTTTAATAATTATTATCTACATAAATGGGTGTGATGCTAGGAGTGTGCAAATCAGCAAAACGGGAGCTCACGAAAGTTCCCTGAATACCATCTCAGAGTTTGTTCCGACTCGAGTCTCTATCAGGTTGTGAACTTTTGTTTCACAGGAAAATCCATAGGTGTTTTCGTGCATATTCCCCCAAATGTACACATCGGTTGTGAGCATCTTTGAAATGTACGCATTCCTGTCCCATTGATTTAAGCGTATTCGTGCACATTCCCACCACCACCACCAAAAGTACACACTTTCTCATGGAGATGTTTCAAACGTACATGTGCTATTGAACGTGTTTGTGTTTTTTTGAGAGGGGGAGTCCATGAATCGCCTTGTAAACTTGGAAATATACAGACATTGACCGCAGATTGCATCGAAATCTGTGTTCGGTCCAGAAGGTATGAACTGGGTAATTCCTGATCAAACATGAACTGAAACAGAATTTTCATATATCCTTATGCTTTGCACATGGTACAAGAAGACAGGTGTCAGGCCAAGCAACTTAGGGTCTAAAACTCTACATGAGGGAACGCACACAAACACACACATAGAGGGAGGGAAGGAGGGAGGGAGAGACCACCACTCATATTTGGCTTTGATCTTGCTCAATGCCCACTTTGGCCCAACCCACCACCGACATTCCACTCCCCCCCCCAATAAATCCCCCAAGGGAAACAGAAAAAAAGGCTCCCTGCCCCTGCATTAAAAGGAAATGCCTTCGGCTGCCTCTACAAGAGGCATTTAAAGCTCTTTCAAGGCACATTAAAAAAATTTACCTCTACAAGAATGGAGCGCAAATCGGGTAGAGGCACGTTTTCTCTCCGATTAGGCGCATTATCGAATGCATGTTAAATAGCGAGTTTTATTTTGCTCCGGCCGTTAAAGCGCATTTTGACTATGTGAACAAGCGATTCTCCACATAAACTACCTGTAAAGCGCATTTGAAACAACTGGTAAGGTCACCTGTTGAGTGCTCAATTACCTCCTGCATACAAGCATTTACGATAAAGCTCTTCGGAGAAGATGTGCATAATCGGAGGAACAGGCGTAAAGCCGAATTCTTGTAGATGAGGCCTTCTATAACCATTTTTAATCCTGTTATATTATACCAGAACCAAATGAAAAAAGCCACTTTGACTGGAACTCTCAGCTTCACCCATCCCAAACTCATCCCTACCAATGGCTCAACCTGTAGCTGGTCATTTTCATCCTCTCTTCTTCCAAGGTGCTTGGGCTAGCTTACCTCAGGGCTGGGTGACCTTTTCACCCCCAAGGGCCTCATAAGGCAGTGGGTAGGCAGTTTGGGGGCTGCACACCAGTGGGTCTGGACAGAGCTGTTGGTGAGTGTGGCCAGAGATCACATCCCTCTCTCCTCTCACACTCATAGGCTCCATTCGGACAACACTTTAGTCGATGGTGGGTTGATAGCATACTGACGGTGGGTTAAAGAGGTGGAGCTCCACAGACAACACGCTGCAGCAGGCGCTGCAGGGAATCAGCAAACACCCTGGTGTTTAATAACGTACTCGGCTCTGACTGACAGCTTGGCTGCCATGTTCTCTGCTCACCGACCTCCGTTAGTCCTCCAGCATGTATCCCAGAACACACTGCGGCCGAAAATCCATGGGCGCCACCATTGCAGCCGATGCAGGACATGCCTCCCAAACCCCGTTGGCTGTTGTAGGCAATGGGTGGAACTCAGCAGCCTCCGGCGAAGAGGCAGCCAGGAGGAACGGCCGCACCAAAGCAACGTCCGCACCCCGTACCCAGCACCATGCAGCAAACGTTGGCACCCACACCCCAGGGAGCCACCCCCCCACCCTACACGGGGGACAGGCAGTCGCGAGGGTGACCCACATCCCCCAGCCCCCAGCCACAAACATCACCCTCCCTAAGCATCCAAACACACACACAGGAAAGAAGGCTAGAGTGGGGCGGTTTGGAAAACTTTATTCAGCAGGGACCTCAGACATGGGCAGTAAGGCACATGGTCACTATGAAGCAAGGGCAGAGCCCACGGAAAGGACAGGTGCCCCAGAGAAGGGAGAAGGCGACTGGAAGGCACAGCGGTGAGGAGGGGGAAGCTGAACGAGCACCCCCAGAGAGCTAGCCACGGAATGGGCAATGGGGAAGAGGCGGAGAGGGGCAGAACGCCAGGGGGAGATGCCAGTCTACAGATGAAACCCCACAGCTGACTCTCACAGGGGGTGGGGGTAGCGCTGCCAGATCCAGGCACTGATGCTCTCTCACACCCGGGACGCCTCCAAATGGGTGTGGCGCTCCCCAATGGGATTCATGGGGCCCGGCAACGGCTCTATGTCCCGCCCATCCACAGGGATGGCGTCGGCGTCCTCTCCCCACCCCACCCCCCTTGGATGTGGTTCTCTTCTGGTGCGCTTCCCTTTCCGTTTGGATGGCTGCATGGGCGCCCGACGTGAGTGCTTGCAGGAGCCGGCCCCTTGTTGCGCTCCATGCCAGCTGCTTGGTGGTGGGGGGGGGCATCCTTGGTTGCTATGGTGGCAATGCCGGCGATCTGCTGTGGGTGTTGCTGAGCGGCCGCCCACGTTCTGCCGCTCTTGCCGGTCTCCTCTATGGTCTTTTGTGATAATGTACTCACCACAGTTGTTTAACCCACGCTCCCCTCCAGACGACACTTTAGTTAATTGACTAATCCCTAAACAACTCGCAAGTGAGTTGTTTCTCTCAGTTGTTTAATTCTCCCGATTAGCATACTGTGGGTTGTGTGCCTCCCTCCAGACGACACATTAAACATCTCAACTGACGGTTGTTTAATTAAACAACCATTGCTTAATGTGTTGTCCAAATTGAGCCATAGTCATGCACCCACAGACATGCACACACACCCATCGGTGGATACGGAAAGAGGGGACAAATGCTCCAGATGTGCCAATTCATGCTCCCATGAGGAAGAATGAGGTGCATGCATGGTTCTTCTTGTGCACCATCCCTCGCATCACAATGGTGCTCCTGCTGGCCTGCCCCACAGGGGAAGACCTATAAGGAGAAGAGGCAAAATTTGGTAGCAGATGAATTCTATGGAGGGATGAAGCTTGGGGACCCACATGGCCACACTGAAGGCCTCCAAGGGATGCATGTGTGAATTGCCCACACATGGCTTACATGGTCCTCTAACTACTCATATTGTCACAACAATCTTGTGAGATGGATTAGGCTGAAAGGGAGCAACTGGCCTGACGTCACTCAGCAAGCCTGATGGCCAAGCAAGAGTCCAAACACAGGTCTTCTCAGACCTAGGCAAGGCCTAGTCAAGACCTGACTCAAGCGTGGAGACCCTTTTTCAACCTGAGGACTGGATTCAGTTTCAGAGGGGGGGGGGGGGTCTGAAGGCAAAATGGGTAGGGCCGAAATGCCAAAATATACCAGCCTATTTTAGCTTCAGGCTCTTACTGCTAGAAACGAAGACTTAGGAGAGGCATCTTGACCTTTTGAGATGTGGGGGGGGGGGGGATGCACAGAAGTTGGGAAACCACCAAACATCAGTGAACATGAGAACACAAGAGCAGCCCAGCTGGATCAGACCAAAGCTCAATCAAGTCCTGCATTCTGTTCACAGTGGCCACCTAGCTGCCTGCAGGAAACCCATATGTAGGGGATGAGTTGGTGGTTGCGGGAAAGGGGTTGAGGGAAGGGGCATGCCCCTCTGGGGAAACTCAGAGGGCCGGATTGGAGATCCAGGTGTGCCATATTTGGCCCCTGAGCTTGTGGTTCCACACCCCTGTTCTCTTACATCACACCAGCTTTCTCATTTAAGCCGTTTAAAGCTTACAACCCGAGCAAAGAGGAGACCTTGTTTATTTCTTCACTGCTCTGGCTTCTGGGAACCATTTGGGCCTGGTGGTTTTTATAGCTCTTCCATTTGAAGCAATGGCATGTTCCATCCTTCCAAGAGATCTTAGGCACTCGAAACACGGGCCCAGATAGCCACTTGGCTCAAAAAGTGCCGTGCACCGATTTACACCGTCTGAAGCTCTGCCTCTTGGCTTCCTGGATGGTGCCCGGCCCGTCCAGTCAGTGAAAGGGCAGTGGTTAAAATGAACAGATAAATAGTGGTTGCGAAAGTGGCTTGCCTTATTAATAAAACAGCCTGTGGAAGTGAAATGAAGTGAGATGGGTTAGGCCAGCCGAGCCAAGATTACATTGTTAGCCATGCCTGGAAACATGAGAGCTGCTGAGGGCAGTAAGGTGTGACTTGTCCGTTGTATGATGTTCCACACAGTAGGCAAAGGCAAGGGGGGATCATCAAGGCATTTCTGTGCTCAAGGTGGGAACCCCAAACGGAAATCTTGCTGCCCCGCTGGATTATCTTCAGATTTTGCTTTTATAAGTGACTCTGCCTGGTCTCTGCTCAAATCCTGCCTGCTCAGGCCTTGACCTGCCTTCTGACCTCTTCTTGGGACCTCACCTTCCCTGATGGCTTCCCCCCTGCCTTGCCTCCACCTGAAACAGGACACCAGCAGCCTCTTCTGAACAACGGGCCGACCCAGGCATGAAGTCTACCTCCCTGCCCTGGCTCCAGGATCAGTTTCTCAGCCGTATATTACCTCTAAACATGGAAGCGCCATGCCGTTCTTGTGCCATGCCAGCCCCCTCCTCTGTGACTTGTCTAATCCCCAGTTGGTCGTCACCTCAGGTGGTTTGAGTAGGCATCACCCCCCCCCACCTTGCCAAACGAGGAAAAGCATCATGAAAAAAGTGGGGGCATCAAATGTCCACGTGCTCACTTATGTGTACAGAGGCAAATTTAGACATGATTACTATAGTCTACCTAGGAATGCAGCTCCCTGTAGTGGGGACGACTCTGATCAGGTGACCTGTGTGCCTGCTCAGTCTGCTGACCAGCTGTTACCTTTTGATAGGCAGCTTCAAGGTCTCTCCACTCCTTTCTTAGGGTTCTTTCTCTTTAAATTGGACATGGACAAATGGAGGGGGGGGTACGCAACTTGCAACTCCCAGGCATTTAACAGCATATGATGAGGGTTTTGTGTTGTTGTTGTGCTTTGACCCACAATTGTTGCTTTAAAAGATATTGTACTTATAACTTGTTTTTATGCTTTATGGTTTTAAATTTTGTACATCGGTGTTTTTAATGTTCAATGTTTTACATTTTTGTAAATCGCCCAGAGAGCTTCGGCTATGGGGCGGTATATAAATGGAATAAAATAAATAAATAAATGTGGCACATAGCCTAATTTCAAAACCCCTCTGCATGAAACCCATTCAGACTGCTGGGAAGAGTCTGTCCCTTCCCTGGCAGCCTGCAGTTGGAAGGAAGAGGGAGAAGAGAAGAGACAAGGAGAGGAGAGGAAAGGCGAGGAGAGAAGAGAAGAGAAGAGGAGGAAGGTGGCAGAAAGAGAAAATGATGACCCCACCCACTTTTGTCCTAGCCCTGCCCACCGTTGCCTTTGGCCCCACCCAGATAGCTACACACACCCCTCAACAGATTACCCATCCAGGAATGTAACCATTTGGAAGAAAAAAAAGTCCCCACTCCTGGAGTAGAGGATGCCTTCAAAGAGAGGACTGTCTTCTGCAAAGTAGTCCACACGGCCACCCAATATCACCAGACCTTGTGGCACTTGACCCGATGAATCCGGACTTTTGCAAGAACTTCTGTTGCCCTTGGAAACTGTGGGACTTGCTAGGATTGACAAAATATCCTGATGTCTTACTGTTTTCTCCAAGCCCAACCCTCGACAACCAACACAAAGAGGTGTCTATGTGGTAATGATGCCCAAACACGCAGCAAACATGGTGTTTGTAAATGTTCACGGCAAGCCCGGTAGCATTCGCCATTCATCAATAATTCAGTTTAAACAAAGCCAAGGCAATATGCTCTTTTGCCTCTAACAAAAAGAAAGAAAGAAAGAAAGAAGCTATTTGGGCTGTAAAAAAAGGCTAGAGGCATCAGACAGGCCTAACGTAGTGTGGGATCCGGTTACAGTCAATGGGTATTTTCCCCCCGCCCCTCTCATCACTCTAGAAGATGAGAAGATAAAATCTGGCATTTGCAAAATAACACATTTCAGCAAAAGATCACCCAGAAGCGGCACCAACCAACGTCCAAGAAATGGTTCCAAGTTTGCCAGAAGACGACTCTCCGAGGCTATGCATTTTTAATGTTTGCTGAGAGTCGTAATGGTCTACTGCTCCTAATGCCCATTAATGATCTCTGTACACCACAAAGATGTTTCTGGCCGGTACCTTAGAGAATACTTTAAATATGCCTTTAAACTTTCGCTCGCTCTCAAATGCAGGCTGGGATTGAAACGGGCAGCATCAGCTCCTAAAGCAATATGGCTTTGGGATTAAGAAAGTCCTATTCAGGTAAGAAGGGCAGAAGGAAAGAAGCCTTTGGGGGCACGGAGGGGACTTTATAGGTAGCTGGGTGGCTACCATCACTTCTAAAAAGTGGAGAGGGGAAAACAGGTGGTCAAAATTACCATTTCTCTTAACTACCTTGTAGTGTGTGTGTGTGTGTGTGTGTGCGTGTGCGTGTGTGTGTTAATGTCATTGTTTTATCATTCTCCTTCATCAGTATTGTTTTTTAAAAAATAATAATAATAATAATAACAACACCAAGAAGCAGCTGATGTTATGGGCTGTGCTGTCGAAAGTATCTGTATATATTGATTTGTTTCCCTGATGTGCCTTCTTTTGACAAGATGGGATTCTAGCTTTGCTTAGTAGCTAGTTAGGTCCATCAACAGTAGTCATGAAGTTTGTATGGTGGTGAATAGTTCTTTCAAAAAGGGAGGGGCAAAGACCAAACCCAAGAAGTGCTTTCTCAGATTTTAATTATTTTGGCACCAGATCGCTACAAATTATATTAATAGCCCGATACCATGCATGTTTGTTTGGATTTCCATGAGTTCAGTGTGACTTACTCCCAAGTAAGTGTGAATTAAGATTGTGTGACCTTAGAATGACATTGCTACTATGTTTATATCCACAATACTGTTTCGCTTTGTTGGTTTAAACGTTAATTTACTGTTATATATAAACTGAATAAAATGTTTCCCAGAAATAAATGTTCCTTTACATACTGATTTATCATCAATAACACTACGATGATACAGTTTAGATTCCCTTAATATGAAAGATACCGATTTGGTATTGTGAAATGATCAAATTACTGAACCAACGCCCTACAGCAGAAAGAGAGGAAAAATGCCTAACTGTTCCTAGAAGAGTTATCTGTCTCCAGACAACTGCTGGAATAACTTCTCTCTAGAAAAAAAAATGTGATGTTTTCTTGGCTTTTTCTAAATTCTGTGGCTGATGAAAAAGCCAAAATTCTACAGTGATGGAAATATCAAATAGAAAATAGCTTGATATTGATAACAAAAAAAAATTCAGTGGGTTTTTGGTTTTTTCACAGTGCCATCATTATTATATTTAAAATGCAGTTCAAGAAATGCTGCATTCTCTTAACTGGGATATTTGCTTGCAAGAAACAGAAGAAGGAAACATGTTTAGCTGATTCTGGCTCAGCTTTGCCTCTACTGGCAACTTGGCTTATAATGTTGCGATTCTACGGGTGTCTGTTCACAACTTCAGTCCCACCAAGTTCCGCTGGTCTTACTTCCAGGCCAAGTATACGCAGAATTGCAGCCTCCCACACATGTACTAAACTGACTTCTGAGTAAACCTGTGTAGGATTGTTGCAGCCTTATTGAACACAGTGGGTTCTACGTCCAAGTAACGGTTGCATGCTGGACAAGTTTACATACATTCATGTTGCTGCAAAGTTGTACGGTGGCTTCTCCTATTCCATGGTTGATTTGCATGTCTCCCTGTTCAAGTCACTGGGGCTATGCCAGTGCAAGTGAGCTGTGGGTGATGGCCTCTGGGCCAGTTTATACACTTGCAAGAATCCAAGTGGGAAAGCTGTTCTGAGGTGACGTGGAAGTGAGGGGGCTTTGGCTGGAGGAAATTAGGTGCATAAATATAATGTCCTGCACCACTGGGCACTGATGGCTCTGATTCCAGTGGGGTTGTGTATCTGTTCTGGGTTTCAGTTAGAACCAGACGGAAGTCCAAAGGAGCAATCCAAGGAGCTGAGCCCCATCCCCAGAATCGGTTCAGCACCTCAGATAGCTCCTTTAAAGGACAAATGCAGCAGGTGCCTTGCTGAAGCCAAGCCAGGCTGAGCCTGGACAGTGCCTGGAGGAGGGTGACCTGGCAACCCCTTCAGTTCCAGTATGGAAGGAAAGCGGGGACAGAAATGTGCTAAATAAATAAAGTTATCCTATGTTCCTTTTCCTTGGCCATTTCTTTGGGAATGTCATAATTTGAGCGAATGTTCCGGCTATTCAGTTAACTTGGCTCTGATTCCTATTGTAACAAGTGGCAGAACCAGAAAAGAAGAGCAAGGGATGGCAGGTAGTATTGTAATTCGTTCCCAGAAAGCATCTAAATCCAGGGATGAGGAACCTGCGGCCCAAGAGTCAGAGCAGCCCTCAGTCTAATTCCATGCAGGTGGGGGAGCCCAGAGGAGGAAAAAAGGCAGGAAAGGGGGATATGGAGATGGGGGAAGGAAAAATGGATGGACGGATGGATGGAGAGAGTGATCAGTTCAAACCGGGTGGGGGGAGAGAAAGGTAGTAGGGGGTGTCAGAGAGAGAGAGAGAGAGAGAGAGAGAGAGAGAGAGAGAGAGAGAGAGAGAATATCAGAAAAAGAGAGAGATGGAATGGCCCCACCCCATTGGCTTTGGCCCCACCCACCACTGGCATGCCAATCCAAACAGATTAAGGGTGTCAGAAAGAGAAAGAGAAAGGAAGGAAGGAAGAAGGGTGTCAGAGAGAGGGAAAGGAAGAAGGAGTATCAGAGAGAGAGAGAGAGAGAGGCTGCCTCTACACGAGAGGTTTAAAGCTCTTTCAAGTCTCATTAAAAAATTTACCTCTACATGAGTGGAACGCAAATCGGGAGTTGAGACACGTTATCTATTCAATTATGCGCATTATCGGATGCACGTTAAACCGTGAGTTTTAATTTGCGGCGGCAGTTAATGCGCCTTACCGCCGTGTAAACATGTGATTCTCCGCATGTCAACAAGTTTAAAGCGTGTTTCGGTCGACCCGTAATGCGCTTCGCCACCTTTCGTACAGAGGTATTAGGAGTAAATGCGCTTCTGCAAATATGTGCATAATCAGGCAGGCGCCAAAGCGAATCCTTCTAGAGGGGGTCAGAGAAGAGGTGTCAGAGAGAGAGAGGTGAAGGAGGGGCTGTTAGGGAGCGAAAGAGAGAGAGGGTGATACAGAGAAAAAGAGAACAGGTAGCACGGGGGGGGGGGGCTGCAGCCCCCAACAAATTACTCCACAAGGAAACGTGGCCCTCAGCAGCCAAAGAAAGGTTTCACCCCCTTGTCTAATTGCCTGTTATTTTCATAAGCAAAAGATGCTTTGTTGTGGATGTGGGTTTCAAGTTAGCAGTTTGTAAGGCATGCAGCAAAGGGGAAGTATTACAATCTGATTTGTGTGTGTGTGTGTGCTTGTGTAGGAGTGATGGTGTGCATTACATTCCAATGCAATATTACGGCATGTCCATTTTCATGGTGAAGTTTAATGCACCGGAATGAGTCTAGCCTTTCTCCCCCTTCCATTATATTCCAGTGCTTAAAACCTCACAATTTATCACATTATTTGAAAACAACTATTCTGTTCTATTTCTCAAGGAAAGATGAATGCAACCCTATTTTGTTTTGTTTTAATGATCTGAAACGCTCATCATAATAGTTGACAAACTTCTAAGGAGCTTCTGGTTTGAAAGAGAACGTAATTGCAAGTCAACCAAGAGACGTTTCCTATGTAGGATAACCCCACTTGCAAATAATCTAAGATCTATCTTCATATTTTGACATCAATATTATGTAGTAAATGGCCTGCAAACTAAACAGCTGTGTTGTGTTTGGCTGCATTACACCCTGCAAAACAGACATGCAGGTTTCTTTACATGACAGGTTGTATAGCAAAGTTATTGAACCTAAGGTCTGTGAGCCGAATCTGGCTTGCCTGGGGTCCCAATCAGTGTTGTGGGTTTCCCCAAAGGGCCACACTTCCTTCCTCTTTCTGCTAATTGTGGCTTCCTGCACTTTTTCCCCCTTCCAAAATGCAGAAATGCCTCTCCAAAGGCAGTTCTTGGTAGCCCATCAGGCAAACTTCCTCAACCTAACAGACTCCAGAAGTATTGGACTACAAACCCCATCACTTTCAGCCAGTGTGCCCATTGATAGTTACTGGCACTTGAAGTTAGAACTGCTGAGGAGGGTTTTGGTGCAGGGGTGATGAGGGAATCCCAAAGCGAAAGGAAAATCCCTCCATGCTCACACCTGGATTGCATCCAGCATAGTTAAGATTGGGCTGTAATTTAGTGAAACAACCACAGCCACATCTGGAATGAGAGACTGAATTAACTTTGTTTGATTTTACCCATAAAAAAAAAAAAAAAGTTTGGCATTGCCATACATTGCATTTGGCAACCTCGCAAATCTAACGTTGATGACCCTGGGCTTTTGCCAGTGGGAAAGGAAGCAGTAGAACTTTGCATCTTGAGATGATGCTCTTGAAATTGCAGGGAGCAGTGGCTTGGGGCACATCTGCACTCTCATGGAGCCCAGGGTGTCAATGCCAGCTGTCAAGCTCCTCCTTTATATATGTCCTCACATTTAGACTTTAAGGTACATCTCCTTTTCAAGAGACAAACCAACCAACATCTTCCTGGAAGCTATTGGTTTATTGATGTTACATCAGGTTCTTCCAATGAAGGGCTCAGGATGGCCTCAATTTAGCCCCACAACAACCCTGTGAGGTAGGTTAAGTTAAAGGTAACCCAAGTGAAACCAGAGAACTTCTTCTGGGCTTGCTGCAGGTTTTGGAGGGGACCTTGGGTCAGACAACTCATAAGGCAGCCTCACTCAGTGAGACTGCCTTCTTACCACCGTTGAAGAAATGAAAAACCAAAAAGAGGAGGAGAGCATCCAAATCAGGACAAAAAAAGGGGGAAAAGCAGGTTCTCAGGATGCTAAAATACTTTAATTCAAAGCCCAACACGTTTCAGCCTGTGTTGTTTTTTTAAGGCCTTCTTCAATGGGCTGATAAGAGAGGTCTGCAGAAATACTCTTAACAGGGTGATCTTGTATGATAATTGCTGGCGACTGGTAGGAGTCAATCATCTTGTTAGGAGTATTTCTGCAGACCTCTCTTATCAGCCCCCTGAAGAAGGCCTTCAGAAATAACACAGGTAGAAACACGTTGGGCTTTGAAATAAACTATTTTAGCATCCTGAGAACCTGCTTCTCTCCTTTTTGTTGTTGTTGTTCTTACTAGGGGTGTGCACGGACCCCCCGGATCGGATCGGGACCCGGATCGGGACCTCCAATTTTGTCACGGATTGGTTCAGACAAAATCGGAGGCCCCCCGGACCGGATCGAGTACGATCCCGATCCAAAAATCGGAAATTTTTGGATCGGCCGCCATTTTTTTCCCCATAGACTTGCATTGCAATGCAAGTCTATGAGGAAAAAATGGCGGCGGGTGGGTGAGGGGGGGCCTAACTCCCTCCCCCCCGGGGCCGTCCGCTGTGGATGGCCCCGGCAGGTAAGCCCCCTCCCCCGCGCTCCCTACCCCCCCTGGGGCCGTCCGCTTCCATCCGCTGGCGCCCGCGGGCGCCAGCGGATAGAAGCGGACGGCTCCGGGGGGGGGTAAGCCCCCTTCCCCACCACTGCTTACCTTCCCGGCCCGTCCGCTCCCGTCTGGCACCGGCGGCTACTACCAGCGGGCTCCGCGGCCTGCTCTCGAGTAGCGCACCGGGTGATGACATCACCCGGTGCGCCACCCTGGAGCAGGCCGCGGAGCCTGCTGGTAGTAGCCGCCGGCGCCGGACGGGAGCGGACGGGCCGGAAAGGTAAGGGCCCCCCTCCCCCCCTCCGCGCGCCCCCTCCTCCCCTCCACGCACCCCCTGCTTACCTTCCCGGCCCGTCCGCTCCCATCCGGCGCCGGCGGCTACTACCAGCGGGCTCCGCGGCCTGCTCTCGAGTAGCGCGCCGGGTGATGACATCACCCAGCGCGCCACCCTGGAGCAGGCCGCGGAGCCCGCTGGTAGTAGCCGCCAGCGCCGGACGGGAGCGGACGGGCCAGGAAGGTAAGGGGCCCCCTCCTCCCCCCCCCCACTGTCCACTTTCATCGGCGGGCGCCCACTGGCGCCCGCCAATGGAAGTGGCGGTGGGCGCCAGTGGGCGCCCGCCGATCCGCCGATCCGCCAAACCGGTTCGGACCTTTTTCAGATCGGTTCGGACTGGATCGGCAGATTCAGCTGTTGGATCGGAAATCGGATAATTTATCTGATTTCCCACTGGACCAGACTCGGATCGTGGATCGGGTCCGATCCAGTGCACATCCCTAGTTCTTACCACCATTGTCACCCAGCTGCTATTGCATTTCATCCTCTTTCTCATCATCGCTCCTACTTGCTTGCTTGCCTAGCAATGAGCAAGTAGGACCTGGCATTCCTCTGCTCGCCCTCACCACCACCATGGTTTGGGCCAGAGCAAGACGCAGGTGAACAAGCAGGCTGTGATGATGACAAGGAGCAACTCCAGGGGGGCTCTTATCAGTGGGCCCATGTTGGGGTGTGGGCCCTCTGCAGGAGCCTGACCATGCCTACCCTGGACACTGGCCCTGAGCTTCTTGTTTCAGCAGAGATCAGAATCCAGGCCTTCTCAGTCCAAAACTCACTCCATTACTGGCTCTCTGCATGCCTATACGAGACACTGATTTTACAAATGTACATCTGATGTACATTTTTACAAATTTCCATCACATTTAGATTATTGCAATGCGCTCCATGTGAGGCTCCCCCTGAAGAGTGTCTGGAAGCTTCAACTGGTCCAAAATGCAGCAGCTAATGGTCTCAGGGCCATAATATACTGGTCCTGAAAGACCTGCGCTGCATGCCAACTGCGTTCCAGGTACAATTCACAGTGTTGATGGTTATAACCTTTAAAATTGTAGATGGATTAGAACCTACCTATCTATTGAAGGAACCACCTGTCTTGTTACGAAGCTACAGGTATTAAGATTTGCAGGAGAAGCCCTTTTGAGAGCTCCATTATCTGTAGAAGCCCATGTAAAGGGCTTTCTCCTGTGTTCCCTGTGAACTATGGAATGCACGCCTTCAAGAATAATTATTGGCCTTTAGAAAGGGTGTGAAGATACATCGTTTCAGTCTAGCCTTTTGAAATGTGTAGTATTCATGTATTACCATTTCTAATTATCTTGGTTTTAGTAGCAGTAGTATTGTTGTTTAAAGATTTTTAATTGTTGTAGAATGCCTTGATATTTCATTACCAGATAAGGTGGTATATAAATGGTGGAATTAAATGCATAAATAATGGGTGTGATAGGCAGGTGTCTATATATGGGCAGCAGTTAGGCATTGTGATATGACTTGCAACTGCCCGGTGGCCCACAAGGAACAATTGGAAGTCAAGTGCTCAAACCCTGCACAGTGACCACTGAGCTGGGATTCTTTCTTTAAAAACACCATTGAACACCCATATGTCCCCACTTCCAATTGACACAGGTGCAAGCTATAATACAACCAACGTTCTTCCAACAAGGGACTCTCAGGTGTACTAAGACAGGCTCTGTTTTTGAACTCCTGCTTTCTGCTCCTCCTAACGCTTCATCAACGATCTCCAGAGTTTAGCCATCCCTCAGTTTTCATCTAGACCACGCCTGAAGATGGCAGAAGAAATTACCAAGTACTGAGACGCATCTGTGTCCATCACAAGAAGGCCTTGTAGCAAGGAGGCATGAAGAGTAAGATGTCTGAGAACAGTGTAGATGAGTCAACCTGTTCTTGAGTCATATTCCAACTCCACAGGAATCCATTGCCGGCTTCATCTTCTGGGCTCCAGGCAACAGAATTCGACTGGAAATTTCTTAATGGAATTGAAACCCAGTGTCTGAATTTTATTGCTTTCCCAACTACTCAAAATAATTTGGACCCTGATTATCATAGTATATGAGTTTCTGCTTGGTGTTACAGGGTGATGAGTGATGAGTAGTTATAGTGAGTAATGTAGTTTTAGCTAGCACATAAGCATTCGAGATAGTCCTGGTGCGGAACATACCATATCCAATGTTGATCTGCATCATGGGATTAGTAGTCTTAAAGCCATACAACTAATGATCTGTGCACGGGGAAAGGATCTGGGGGTTTTAGTAGACCGCAAGCTAAACATGAGTTGGCAATGGTGGTTGTATTGTGTATTGTTGCTCCAGGGATTAGGAATTAAACCAGTAGAATCAAATTACAAGAAAAAATGAATTATTTGAAGTATATCCAACTCTTCCTTATAAAGAGTCCATATAGACTAAATGGTAGGAAGAAACTCCTAGTGGTACAAGTCTTTTGAGAGTGGCACATCTTATCGAGAACTTTCCTTCACTGGAGTTTTCTTAGCAGAGGCTGGACGGCCACCTAGTAATTTTCCTGCATGAGCAGGTGGTTGGATTAGATGACCTTAGAGTCCCCATCCAACTCTATGGTTCTATGAGCCATTCCTCAGCCTGTGTGTTTGGCTTTGGTGGCATACATTACAGGAGATGTTTTGCATGAAGTGGGTTAGATGTTTGTGAGTGTACTCTGATAATAGCAAGTGAGCCACTCACTCATGTAGTGCATGCAGCAAGGAAGAGAACTCCCTGGTTCTGCATGAGCATCTGTCAAAAGTGGCAGATCTTGGCATGGGCAGCAGAGTTTTGGATCAGGATTCTGATTGATCATGACTGTTGTTTGGACATTTTGATGGAAATTCTAGCCGGCTTCACCACACTCTGCAACCAACGTGTCAGCAACAGCTTTTTCTCAAACACCTCTGCTACATGTTTATTTATTTATTTTATTACATTTGTATATCGCCCCACAGCCGAAGCTCTCTGGGCGGTTTACACAAGACTAAAACAATTGAAAACAATATACAAAAATTTAACAGGCAAAAACATACAATATACACACAATATACACATCCATATAAAACCACTCTAATAACTTTAAAAAGCTATAAGCCTGAAAACAAAATAAACCCAGGCTCATCAGATATTGCTAAATGCCTGAGAGAAGAGGAAAGTCTTGACCTGTCGCCGAAAAGATAACAATATTGGCGTCAGGCGGGCCTCGTCGGGGAGATCATTCCATAATTGGGGGGAGGGCACCACAGAGAAGGCCCTCTCCCTTGTTGCTGACCTCCGAGTGTCCCAGAGGAGGACCTTAGATGTTAAACGTAGTGTTCGGGTAGGTTCATGACGGGAAAGGCAGTCCTTCAGGTATTGTGGTCCCAAGCCACATAAGGCTTTATAGGTTAAAACCAGCACCTTGAATCGGGCTCGGAAGCATACAGGCAGCCAATGCAAGTGGGCCAGAGTAGGTCTTATATGCTTGAACCTTCTGGTCCCAGTTATCAATCTGGCCGCTGCATTTTGCACAAGCTGCAGCTTCCAAATCATCTTCAAAGGCAGCCCCAGTAGAGTGCATTGCAGTAATCTAACTTCTTTTGTATCCTGCCCTCTTTTGTATCTGGTCACGCTAGTACAGCTCCTGCAGCTTTACCTGTGGTGATGAAGAGGGGATTTTGCCAGGTGCTGCAGGCATACAAAGGACACGTGCTGAAATACCCTTCTCCTGTTAAAGATACAGGAGCCCAATCCTTCTTTCCATGTGGCCACCCTATGTGGGCTACTCAGAGGCACCCGACCTGGTGGCAGACCTTTGCTCGCATCTGGCCGGGCTCTTCTGCTGTTCTTATTTTCCTGGCCAGCTAACACGCCCTACACGTGTCCGCCTGTTGGTTTCCCACGAGGCGCGTGTCCCCCGTCGCTTCCTCCCCCTCGCCAACTGAGAGCTCCTCCAACTCTTTCCAACCCAAGTCACGTTTGTTTGGGCGCCTGATGCCTTTCCCCCAAGAGGCGTCTCTGATCTGCCTCCTCCCCCCTCGGCCGCCCTCTCCTCTCTCGCCTCTACCTA
The DNA here is from genome assembly GCA_029215795.1 of Anniella stebbinsi. Classification (NCBI taxonomy): domain Eukaryota; kingdom Metazoa; phylum Chordata; class Lepidosauria; order Squamata; family Anniellidae; genus Anniella; species Anniella stebbinsi. Next base: position 4,360,297 of record JARDYH010000001.1, read on the forward strand.
CCCGCGGGGAGACGCTGCTTCCTTCCTCCTCTGGCCACAGCTGCGCCCTCTCTCCCTCCCCCTTCTCTCCTCCTCTTCCTCCTCCGCCCCCGCTCGCGCTCCTCCTCGGCTCCCTGCGCGCTGAGTCCGATTTCTGCATTTGTTTAAAAGGACAGGGGGGAGGGGGGGCCGCGGCGCTCAGGGCTTTTGCCGCGGCGCCTCTCTTCGCCGTGCAGCTCGTAGCGGAGAGCGCAGCCTCTGTTGCTCGCTGCTGCTTTTGCAGGTGCCGCTGCTGCTGCTGCTGCTGTCGTCGAAGGCAAGCCCAGCCTGCTGCCTGCCTCTTCGCAGACCCGAGGAGCGCTCTCGCCAGACGACCAAAACAAGAGAGAGAAGAAGAAGATTAATACGCTCCGCCAAAGCCTCGCTCCGGCAGGCCGGGAGATTCTGCGGCGAAAGCCTCCCCGCTGAGGAACCGTGCCAAGCGGGCGCTCCCCGAGGGATCCGAGCGGCCGAGGCGCAGCAGCGAGGAGGGGAGCCGGAATTGGTGGCCACCTTTCGGAGACAGAAGAGGGGCAGGAGCCTTTCCCTTCCCGGCCCCCGAGCATCTAACAGGTTGACCGTTTGCCAAGCCGCCCGAGGGAGGGGGCGCTTTGAGGAGGCGCCGCTGCGCCGGGAAGCGCCAATGCTGCGCCAAAGCGCGCGGGCGCATTTGGAGACGTCTCCGAGGGACCTGTTGGTTGCGCCTCGCCTCCGGCTCCGCTGAGCGCACGGGCAACTTTCCGGCTCGGGGCCGAGCTCGAGAGGGATCTCTCCGAGGAGCGAGCGGGGCATCCGAGAAGAGAGAGGCGCCCGCCCGAGCCAAAGGGCGCGCGCCCTCCAGGGCCCCTGGCGTCTGGCCCCTCGCGGGCTCCGGGAGCGGCGGGAGGTCGCCGGGCCTCCGGTCGCGTCTGCTCATTTCGAGGGGAGGCGAGAGCAGCATGCTGGGGGCTCCCCCCGCAGGCAGCCCCCGCAGCCCCGCCGTGTGACCCTCCAGGGTGGCGGCCATGGCAGCAGCCATCGCCAGCTCCCTGATCCGGCAGAAGAGGCAAGCGAGGGAGCGGGAGAAATCCAACGCCTGCAAATGTGTCAGCAGCCCCAGCAAGACCAAGACCAGCTGCGCCGACAAGAAGAAGCTCAGCGTCTTCTCCAGAGTCAAGCTCTTTGGGTCCAAGAAAAGGAGGCGGAGGAAACCAGGTGGGCTGGCCGGAGGCGGGGGAAGCCTGGGGGCCAGGGCTGCTGAGCCAGGGGAGGGCGGTGGCCTTCCTGCCCTGGCTGGGCGCCTGGCAGGGGCATCTGGTTGGCCACTGCCGGGCAGAAGATGCTTGACTAGCTCGGCTTTCCCCTTAACCTGGGGCCCTCCAGGTGTGATCGACTGCAACTCCCATCCGTCCCAGTGAACCAACACTGGAGGATCCCAGGTTGGGACTAGATGGACCTCTGGGTTGGGCCAGAAGGGCTCTTAGGTGCTTCCCAGACACCATCATTGAAAATGGAACCTCCCTATGCAGAGGCAGTAGTCTTAGTAGGAACATTCGAACAGGGAGGCCTATCGCCTTTGTGCCCTGAGCGTGGGCTTCCCATCGGCGTCTGGTTGGCCACTGTGCCGAAACCAGGTGCTGGATCTTTTCCTCTGGTCCTTATGCTCTTTAGGGAGGCGAGACGAAAAGGATGAGAGCAAACTCTCTGCAGCCCTCGCCAGCCGCCTAGTACTGAGTCAGACCAGGGCTCCCCCCTGCCCAGCTCTGACTCCTCTCCTCTGGGGCTGGAAATGTCGGGAACTGAACCTGGGACATGCATGCTCTCCGCCGCTGAGCTGTGGCCATTCCACATGATCAGCTGGGACTGCTTTGTATATTGCAGTTGAAACATGTGATTGCACATGCTGGAAAGATGTTCACATGTGATGCTTTTAAAAAAAAAGAGAGAGGGGGCACATTTGCCACAATTTGCTGGTTGGCGGCAGCTCTTTCTGACATGGATCTCTGTTGATTTCTGTAGGTGTCATGTGAAGTGTACCAGTTGGATGTGCAGGGTCCCTCTTGTACGCTGGGTGGCCGTTGCAAGGGTTGGTGGTGGGCAGTAGCTTCGATGCTCCTGCAGAAGGATTAGAGAGATTTATGGAGGATGGGTCTCATAGCTGGATTGGATGGGTCAAAAAAATTTCTTAATCCTCCATGTACAGGAGCAGTGAACCTCTGAGTATCAGCCAGGGATGAACAACGATTGTCTTTGTACCCTGTTTGTGAACCCTAGAGGTGTTGAGTTGGTTTGCTGTGGGACCAAATGGACTTCAGATACATCAAGGGAATTCTTATGTCTTTACATATTTCCTACAAGCTGCAAGGCATACCTGTGAGGGACCTAACATGAAATCTTCATGCATAGATCCCCATAGGTGCCATCCATGGAGCGTCATGCACAGTCATCTGATGTGGTGATCTGCGCACAGGTTCCATGCTCAGAAGTGCTGTAAGAAGCTCATAACATGTGAAGCACCCAGCCTGGCACCTTCTTCCATATGTGTCAGACTATGATGCCATCTTAGCTGGGGGACAATGGGAGTTGTAGTCCTCCACATCTGGAGAAGGGCACCAGGTTGGGGAAGGTTGCAGGACCTGTTCTTGCAGGTGTGTGACTTGGCTTCTGGCCCCAGTGGAGACTGGTGGCCCAGATGTCAGTTGAGTGGTGCTTCTGCTCTGGGTTTCAGTCAGAACCTGTCAGAACTCTAAGGGAGCTACCCAGTGCGCTGAATCTATTTCAGGGCTGGGATTCAGCACCTTGTAGCGCTCCTTTAGAGTTCTGGCTGGTTCTCACGAAAACCCAGAGAGGATTCCCACCCCCACTGACATTGGAGCCACCAGCCTCCACTACATGGCCCACATATGTGGTCAAGATGTGGTCAATATGCACATGACCCCAAAAATACATGTGATGTTTTTGCTTGAGTATGAACATCTTTGTAGGATAACCTTTGCCAGTCAGATGTGTTGGATGGCAACTCTCTTTCTTCCATGCTGGCTATGAATGATGGGAATTGTTGTCCAACACATCTGTAGGGTGTTGGGTTAAGGATGGTTGATCCTTACAATAACCCTGTGAGGTAGTCTAGACTGAGGGATACCCTGTGACCTCCATGGCTGATTGTGGATTTGAACTTGAGTCTTTTCCTTCCTAGCCTGGGACCTTAACGCAGCCTATCCCCATCTCATGCCCTTCAGAGGGGATGGGAATTATAGTGCAACACATCTGGAGGTGCCAGGTTGAGGAATGGCTATCCCACCTTGGCTTCTCTTTCATTTTTAGGACTTCAAACACCCCAATCTTCTGCCTCTTTCTTCTCTCTCATTGTGCTCACAGAAGTGATTTATTTCTGTTCCCATTTTTTAGGGATCTCTACTTCTTACACATTCAGTTACAAAGGCACAGGCTAGTTTTCTTTCCTCATGGGGAACCTTTTGATTTCCTACACTAGCTCTTCTTTCCGTGTTCCTGCTTGTTATTAGCAGTGGTTCATTTCCCTTTCTTACACGGGCATTTTTTTACTTTCCTCCTGCACACGCAAAGACACTATCGTGCAAGCAATTTATTAGTCTCCTGGTGTGCCCAACACCATCACTACAACGGCAAACAGCATCTTCCATTTCCCCTCATGCTCACTCTTCCACAAACTGTGGATTTGTCTGGCATTCTGGTATTGCATCCATTTGCGATGGATGCTTCTCCATGGATGCATGCGCCAGTAGCTTGTTAATCCCTCTCGATTTGCGACTGCACATACGCACAGACAATTTGGCGATAGGCACCATTTGTTTCCACACACACATCCCTGTTTTGGATGTCATCAATATATGTGAATGATCTCTCTAGCTCACATTCACCCCTAGTGTACCCACTCAGATAGGATAGGCAAGTATGAAATCTGGGGGGGGGGGGGAATAACCTTTCCTAACTCTGATTGTGTCTCTTTATCATCTTTGCACCTCATGTCTTCCTACCTTATTCCAAGTCAAACTACTCATGCATCTAGCACATCATTCTCCACACTCTCTGGAGCAGCTGTCCAGGGGCCTGGCAAATCACCTGTTACCCAACTATTTCCTTTATTTTTATTTAATTTTAGGAAGAGGATTTTCTGCATGCAAAGCATGTGTTCCACCCACTGAGCCATGACAAAGTCTGACCAACTAGGACTTTATGGAATAGCTCAGAGCCCTTGACATGGTACTTCCTCATCTTGTCTTTCTGGTAGGTTTGGCTTAGAGATAGGGAACTGATAAAGGAGTTATAATGAGATTTCTCTTTTCCCAGATTTGGTCACAAGGATCATCTAGTCCAACTCTCTGCAATGTGCAGGGAAACCAGTTAAACCATCCACGAGATGTGGCTGCCCAACCTCTTCTTTAAAACCTCCAGAGATGGAGAACTCACAACCTCTGCTCTATCACTATTCTTTCTCTACAAATCTCTGTGTTTGTGACACTTGATTGCTGTCACCCAGGCTTTACAATCATGCTTCTGTAAGAATGGATTTCTAAGTACAAACAACAAAGAGTCTTGTAGCAACTTAAAGATCTTAAAATGTATTATAGTATAGCCTTTCACGGACTACAGAACGTTTCCTGAAGTGCATGACGTGTTACCCTGAATTCCAAGTGTGTATTTGAGAGAGAGAGAGAGACAGAGAGAGAGAGAGAGAGAGGAACATGCTATCAAGGAAGCAGGTGCATAGATAAAATGCTCTACAATATTTTGGAAGGGGGAGCGGGTTAAATCCTTTCCCCCTTGTTTTACTTTGCGGGTGGGGGGGGGAGAATTTCCAAGCCTGTAACCATTGAATATCCCCATTGTTGTTAGCTAGCTAAAGAACTGAGAGCTGTTTATTTTTCATTTATTTATTACATTTATGTATTACATTATGTTTCACACATGAGATGACTGTGATCCCGGGTTTGCCAAGCATTCCCTCAACCAAGAACTCTGGCGAACACACTTGTACAGAACATGCATTTACAAACACATCTCTCATGTGCGCGTTACATTTTTAGGCATATATTGTACATAGAAAAACATGTCATGTGTATGCTAAAGACAACAACAGCAACGGCCTATGAAGGGATCTGAAACGACTGACTGTAAAAGAAGGGGAAAGTCATGCTTGCCCAGCAATCTGAATATTGTGGCTGGTTGGATGGCAACCCTGGTCCATTTCAAATAGCCGTTGAGTGGATGTTTGACTGGGAGTAGTAGATTCAAACCCTCTTTTTGTCGTATGAACTTCCCACATTTTTAGGTGCACTCTTAAAAACAAACAATGGCAACAAAACATAAAAGTGTACATCTAAAAAATGATGTGTCATGTGGATGTACCCTAAATAAAACTCTCAGCATCACTTGATCGCTTATGGAAAGTGATGCACATACATTCAGACCTGCTTCAATGAGATGTAAAATGCTGCTTTTCTGTGGCTCTAGCAGGTGAGGGTAGCCAGGCTGTTCATTCCCTCTCAGAGGCTCATGGCAGTGATCACGGGCTAACTTAGGCTTTTGAAGCAGGTCAGGTCCTCATACCAAGCTAGCCACGTTTCAGGTGTGTGTTGTTGACATTTTCTGGAAAGGGATGAGCATTGGTGTCATACCTGTGGCTACATGTCCTTGTCATTCTTTGGACAATCTAGCTGTTTACTGGAAGCCCTGAGCATCAGTGGCAGATTTACTAAACTTTGGAATGGAAAGTTACCTTCTACTAGGAATGTGCACTGACCCCCCGGATCGGATCGGATAGCGGATCGGAATCGGACCTGGGTGGTCGGATTGGATCGGATTGGATCGGAGGATGGTCGGATCGGATCGGACCGGATGTCCGATCCGGATCGGACGCCATTTTGAATGCTTTTTCCCATAGCCAAGTATTGTTTTACAAAAACGCCTATAACTTTTTCATTTTTAAAGATAGAAGGATGAAACTTGGGCACATTGTAGATGTGGTGGTACCTTGGGACCTATGTGTGTGAAATTTCAGAAACGTAGGTGCTTGTCTTGTGTGGCAATTAATTTTTAGAAAAATGGGTAGTAGTGGGGTGAATACAGTTACGCCTCCCATTTTTTTATTTTTAAAGATACAAACAGGAAACTTGGGCACATTACATATGTGTGTGAAATTTCAGAAACATTGGAGCTTGCCTTGTGTGGCAATTAATTTTTGAAACAATGAGGAAAGAAACACCTATAACTTTGTCATTTTTAAAGTTACACACATGAAACTTTGCCACATTGTAGGTGGTACCTTCGGACCTATGTGTGTGAAATTTCAGAAACATAGGTGCTTGCCTTGTGTGGCAATTAATTTTAGAAAAATGGGTAGTAGTGGGGTAAATACAGTTACGCCTCTCACTTTTTTATTTTTGATACAAACAGGAAACTTGGGCACATTACAGGTACCACTTGGCTTGATATGTGTGTGAAATTTCAGAAACATTGGTGCTTGCCTGGTGTGGCAATTAATTTTTGAAACAATGAGGGATTCATTGGACAGCACTTGCCCATAGGGATTCATTGGACAGTACTTGCCCATAGGGAATCATTGGACAGTACTTGCCCATAGGGAATCATTGGAAAGCACTTGCCCATAGGGAATCATTGCATTGCACTTTCCCATTGAGAAATACAGTTATGCCTCCCACTTTTTTATTTTTGAAGATACAAACAGGAAACTTGGGCACATTGTAGACTGGTTAGGGATAGTTACCTGTGAGAAATTTCAGAAAGATTGGTGCATGCGTTTTGTGGCATATCAAGCGAAGGGAACACTTCGCTTGATATGTGTGTAAAATTTCAGACAGCTGGGTCCAGGCATGTGGTGGCAAGGTGTCTGCACACACCACTTTGAAGACTGTAGAAAATTTCTCCTGTAACGATCCTAGCGATCGAGAGAGAGTGATCCTAGGCTCAGCCGTTCTGCTTGAGTAAAAAGTGAAAGTATCAAAGCAGACACGAGCCAAGTGCTTTAATGTAGTTACTTTGTTTCTCCTTTTGTAATGGATACTAGCTCAGTTGCAGCCATGCATGCAAGGATCAAAGAGATCGAGAGAGTGTGTTTCCTTTTTCTTCGCAGGAGGCGGGAGTGGGAGACGGGGGAAACCAAGCCTCTGTGGAAAAACTTTTGAAACTTTTAATCTAAAAATTCCATAGCCATCAAATGCCTGGACCTATAATTCTGAAATTTCTGACACATATCTACCCCTAACCCATCTACAAAGTGAGCAACTTTCAGACTTCTAACTTTTAAAATAAAAAGGTTATAGGAGTTTCTTTCCTCATTGTTTCAAAAATACCTTGCCACCACATGCCTGGACCCAGCTTTCTGAAATTTTACACACATATCAAGCGAAGTGTTCCCTGTAATGTGCCCATGTTTCCTGTTTGTATCTTTAAAAATAAAAAAATGGGAGGCGTAACTGTATTTACCCCACTACTACCCATTTTTCTAAAATTAATTGCCATACAAGGCAAGCACCTACGTTTTTGAAATTTCACACACATAGGTCCCAAGGTACCACCTACAATGTGGCAAAGTTTCATGTGTGTAACTTTAAAAATGACAAAGTTATAGGCATTCCTGGGTATTTATTTATTAAAAAATTAATTGCCACAAAACCCATGCACCAATCTTTCTGAAATTTCTCACAGATAACTATCCCTAACCAGTCTACAATGTGCCCAAGTTTCATCCTTCTATCTTTAAAAATGAAAAAGTTATAGGCATTTTTGTAAAACAATACTTGGCTATGGGAAAAAGCATTCAAAATGGCGTCCGATCCGGATCGGACCTCGGCGGATCGGATCGGATCGGAGGTTGATCGGATCGGATTGGATTTTCCCAATTTTGGGGCGGATCGGATTCGGATCGTGGATCCGATCCGATGCACACCCCTACCTTCTACCCATTTGTTTCAAAAAGTATGAGTGTCTTAGGCCTCATCTACAAGAATTCGCCTTTACGCCTGGTTAGGCAATTATGCGCATATTCGCAGAAGCGCATTTACGCCTAATACCTCTGTACGAGAGGCAGCGAAGCGCATTACTGGACGACCGAAACACGATTTAAACTGTTGACATGCGGAGAATCGCTTGTTCACATAGTCAAAATGCTCTTTAATGGCCGGAGCAAAATAAAACTCGCTATTTAACGCGCATTCGATAATGCGCATAATCGGAGAGAAAATGCGCCTCTATGCCCGATTTACGCTCCATTCTTGTAGAGGTAAATTTTTTTATGTGCCTTGAAAGAGCTTTAAATGCCTCTTGTAGAGGCAGCCTTATAAACAGCTGGCTCCAGAGGGCAGCAAGCTTGTGCATTTGCTGCCCATTCAGGCAAAAAGGGGGCATTAAGATGCTCCAGCAGGGCTAACCTCCATCATTGGCCAAGGACACCAGAAAGGGTTGGAAAATACGTCAAGAGCTCTTGGTTTCCATGCTCTGCTTCTTGTAGATTGAGGAGGCCCATACAAGGTGCCAAAGAATTTAACAATGTGTATGTGTTCCAGTTAATTTTGCGTGTTGACATTTGCATGGAAATGTGGAGAATCCCAGATGGATTTGGCCATTGTCCAAAAAGAAAACATATTTTCTCACTCTTTGCGTATGCTCAAGTGAATATTGCAGACCTTAACATTTCAGGACTACCATAATGTTTCTATTTTATTACATTTACTAGTGTATCCCTTGAGTTTTTTTGATGTTCCCAACATTTGTCTAGGATCATCAATATATTCACCACATTTCAAACATGTACTTTGAAATGTGTGTGTGTGTCTGTGTTTGTGCGTGCATATACATCTTTCTCTCTGCCTCACTCACACATACGCACACACAAACACCATTTGAAACCAAACAAATTTCTAATTTTGCAGTTACGGTAAGCCTTACTGTCTCCTGCGTTACTGACATATATATTTATTGCTTCTGTCTCTTGATGTTGAACGGTCCATTGAACCTGCAGTTGTCCTGAGTATGCCTATCCATTAAGTTGTGGATTGGTACACAAGTCTTCTTTTTATTCTTGTCATTTTAGCAAGTGTCTTCCCCACCCCCTTCCTCTCAGCTCATTAAAAAAATCAGGGTTGATCTTCCTGCCGGTGCATTTCTAATCTTAACGGAGATCAGATCAAGCTGTTTCAGCCATGGAACACACTGCTGGAATTTCGATTCACTGGCACAACATTGGTGTTTTCAAATCAGCTGCATTTCTCATACCTAGTGAAACATAATTCATTGTGGCAACCAATGTTCTACTTGCTGATTTGATCCCTCGTCTTGTGAACAGCTGCAACCCTTCCAACATTGGGTGTTTTCTCTAGGAAAACAAAGGAAGTCGTTTATTTTATTTGACCCAGGAGTGTGTGCAATATCAAGTTCAGAATTCTAACCTTTTTCCTTTGTTTGTTTTCTTACAGAACCGCAGCTTAAAGGCATTGTGACAAAGCTGTACAGTCGGCAAGGGTATCACTTGCAGTTGCAAGCAGATGGAACTATCGATGGAACCAAAGAAGAAGAGAGTACCTATAGTGAGTATCCACCCTAGAAATGAGAGGGTCTGGCTTGTTTGTGCAGTCTCCTAGTCCACATGAATAGCCTCTTGAAAACAATGGCTGCTTGGGGGATCTAAGGCAACAGAATAATCATTGTGTGCATATTTGCCATTAAGCCTGCAGTAGAGAAACACTTGAATGCTAGATAAACCAATGGAGGTAGTTTTGCCTTTGGAGGAAAAAAAACCCTGTCCAAATGTTATCACCATGGAAATCTGGAGGGGTTCGTCACTTTGCTTTGGATTAAGGTTTTTATCCTCCAGCTTAGAAAAGTTTCTCATCCCTTTCCTTCACTTTGCCTGGCATAAATCCATGCCATCCCTGTTACAGAGCCATCAGAAACAAATAATTTGGCAGAAGTGGGGATGAGGGTGACCAACTGTCAGAATTTTCCCGGATTTGTCCTGATTTTTGTTCTATCCTGGGTGTCAGGAGGGGATTTTCTGTAATTTTCTATAATGTCCTGGAATAACACACTTTTCCCTTTAAGGCCACCATTAGTGTGGGGAGAGATGATGCGCTTTCCAGGGGTCCCTATTGGAGCAGTGGGGGGCAGGAATGACATGCTTTTTCCTCCTCCTTTCCAGTTGGGGCCCTTAAGGCCCAGATTGGAGTGGAGGAGGGGAAAACGTGCTTTCTGGAGCCTCTGGAAAGCATGTCATCCATAACCGCCATGATAATGGCACCTGCCAATAGCGTGTCGGGGGGGAATGACATGTTTTCTGGAGGCCCTGGAAAGCGTGCTTCCCCGCCCTCCACCCCCACTTTTTTGGTTTCCCAAATATGGTCACCCTAGATTGCTCCATATTGCAAAATTTGCATTTTCCACACCCTCTGCTGATAGACCTCTGATTAATTTTGCCTTCATATCTCCAGTTCCCTCCCCACTCTATTTTGGAAGTTTGATTTGTTTTAATTTAGCAGGATAAAATATGCAGTATAGCAAAACAGTCTTCTTGCCAATATAACCGTGAAATCGACTAGCCTGTTTGCGGTGTAAAAGAAAAATAACTGCAAACAGATGGGATGCTAACCTATGGAATGCTATTTAGTGAGTCTTTCCTGCTTACTTCTGAGTACACATGTAGTGGGTTATCTTGCTTATTTGTGAGTAGACCTGCTATTCATGCTTGTTCCTGAGTAAGATAGACTATTCATGCTTACTTCTGATTGCTCCTATTTTATTTTATTTTTAAAAAAATGTTTTTAGATATATGTTGTCTCTCTGTGTTATTTGTTATCTGTACTTCATATAATGTATTTTAATGGGTTTTTTATTTTATTTTTTGAATTGTCCAGAGAATGTTGTCTATAGGGTGGTATAGAAATATAATAATAATAATAATAATAATAATAATAATGTTTATTTATTTGTTTATTTATTACCCGCCTCTCCCTCTGGATCGAGGCAGGGAACAACATCAAATACAAACAATATAAAATGCATAAAAACTGATTTAAAACATAGAACTAATACATTATTATTAAAATTACAATAAAACTCTTAAAATTCAACTAGGCAGGCCTGCTGGAAGAGATGAGTCTTTATGGCTTTCTTAAAGTCAAAAAGATTGTTAAGTTGACGAATCTCTCCCGGCAAGCCATTCCAAAGTCTGGGAGCAGCAGAAGAGAAGATCCTCTAAGTAACAGTTTTCAGCCTAGTTTTGGCTGACTGGAGGAAATTCTTCCCAGAGGACCTGAGTATGTGGGGTGGATTGTATGGGAGAAGGCGATCTCACAGGTAACAAATGAATGAAATTGGTAGCAATAAATTGGGTGAGGATTTTTTTCCAGCCCCACCAACTTTTGCCCATGACCGCGACAACTCTGTTGCTCCACCAACTTTTCCCTTTGGCCCCATCCATCACTGTTATGTAGTTCCCAACTGCTTCACAAAAGAGACAACTGGACCGTGGACCAAAAAAGGTTCCCTGCACCCCACACTTAGGTATCGGGCCACGTCATACATTCACAATCCCTTGGTGATGTCATATGAGTTCTTGCATGTGTGAATGAGACACCACATGTTCTAAAACTTCTCTTATTGCTCAATGGACTCTTAAAGGAAGAGAATTCGCACACATGGCCAAGAGTCATCCACTGTTGTGTAAATCAAACTCCCAGACCCAAAAGGATGTGTGCGCATGTGTGAATCAGCCCTTTGGGGTTTCCACATTAAAAAAAATCACATGATGATTGAGGGAAAATAGAAATTCAGGTGTGCTAGTGTCTATCTTCCACACAAATAGCAAAATGCATTTCAAATGCACACGTTCTTTTCAAGAATCCTTTTTACAACAGATATAAAGAATCGGATTTAGCTTTGAGAAGGCAAGGCTACATTGCAAACCCCGTCATAAATGGCTGGAAAGAGACTTGCCCCTTCTCCAAGCTCTGAAAGTATGACACAGTCCAGAGGAGACATTGTGGCCGTACCTCATGTAAGAACTTTTCATAACCTTCTTTATTGGAAAATAGCAAAAACAAAAGCAGCCATCATCATGAAGGCAGGGTAGAGAGACAGCCGGAAAGGAGTTGCAGAGGCATGCTGCATTCCCTGGCAGGGGGGCGCGGGCACTCTCATTGTAGCCTCCTCCAACCAGGTTCAGAGAGGACGCTTCTCTCCCATTGGAAGAGCTGCACTTTTCCATGAGAGTAAACGGCACCCAGATACTTGTCACAGACTTCCTGTGGATAGCCTCTCTCTGCTGTCTATAAGTAAGGTGCCTTTGATGCCTCTGCATCTGGTTGTAGGTCAGTAGCAAACCTGGGATCCAAAGGGTCCCAGGTTTGATCCCGGGCATCTCCAGGGAGGGCTGCCTGAAAACCCAGAAAATCACTGCCAGTCAGTGTAGACAATACCAAGGTAGACAGCTCAACGGCATCGCTCCTTTCTTCCTAGCTGATTCCTGAACTTGGCTTTTTTTGAGGAACTGGATGCATGTGATTTTATTTATTAACGGCTGGCTGCTCGGGGAAAACATTTTCCTATCCGACCGGCTTGTGTATTTTAACAATCATTAAATAACACCAGGTGATGTTGTGTTAGTTTTAGCGCAGCTTATACTGCCTACCTTGTAATGAGTTTGAAATGACGTTCTAATGTTAGTATTATTGAAATGAGCCCTTGTAGAATTGGATGGTTTATTATCTATTATGTTTTGAAATGAATTGTTTGTAGACTGTTATTGTAAGGACGATCGTTTGAGAAGTAGTGGTGTTCTTGTTTTGTGAGCTGCCTGGGCCATGTTAATGTGGAAGGTGGCATACAAATGGTTTATCTATTTACCTTCCTTACTTCTTGAATGTTTAAACTCGGGTGACCATATGGAAAGGAGGACAGGGCTCCTGTATCTTTATCAGCTGTAGAGGAAAGGGAATTTCAGCTGGTGTCATTTGTATGCGTGCAGCACCTGGTGAAATTCCCTCTTCATCACAAGCTGCAGGAGCCCTGCCCTCACCAGGTGCTGCATGCATACAATGACACCTGCTGAAATTCCCTTTTCTATGCAACTGTTAAAGATACAGGAGCCCGGTCCTCCTTTCCATATGGTCACCCTACTGTTGGTGTCCCTTCTGGGTGAGAATTTCCAAAGATGCGGTGCCACCACTGTAAAGCCCCTGTCTCTTGTCCTTACCAGTCAGATGGTTGTTGACAGCAGTTGCCGGTCCAGCAAGTAGGGCCTCTGAAGCTGACCATCCCTTTTTTCTGAAACTTCTCCAGTTGACTGCCTGGAAGGGATTTGTAAGTCCCCCTCTGCCCCCCAGCAGGCAAATATCTGTAACCTAGTGCCTATGCAAAAGGTTGTAGGTGGCGTAATCATGCTTCAGTGGGGCTGCATTACTGCATTTTTCAATGTGCAATTTGTGTGTCAGCAGTGGAGAGTGAGACTGAACACCTTTCCAACCAAACTGGCAGGCCGTTATGGTGGCCACTAATACGTCACCCAAAAAGCAGACAAGAGAAGATACAGATTTGCATATACTGACTTGGTTCCATGGTGGGATGTCAGCCTTGTTTGTTTCAGAGTGGCTTGTCATGACATCCAAACCTGGCACGATGGCTTAAGTGTGGGTTGTTAACCATGCACAAGCCACCCTGAGAACCCATGGGTTGTTGTAGGGGTGTTGTTGGTGGCTTGTTTTCAGAGTGGCTTGTTGTGACATGTGAACCTGGTAAGATGGTTTGTGTGTGGCTTGTGCCAAAAGGCAACAGAGTTACTTAGCAAGAACGGTAAAAAAAAAAAAAAAAACAGTCACTTTGTTTGCTGCCTCCCAATCTCAGGTCACAAAGGATACTTGTGGGCAGGAGGACCAAGGGGAAAGACGCCATGGCAAACCGAGGACAGCAGCGTGACTTAGCGATGGATTAACCATGGTGCCATGCTTTGTTTCTAGGGTGGCTCACTGTGATGTGCCAAGTCGCCCACTAATTTTCATGTAGAGATGGGAATTTATACCAGACTTTTACCAGCTTCACTGGCTGCCAGTCCAGGTCCGGCTTCGATTCAAAGTGCTAGTATTAACATTCAAAGCCCTAAACGGCTTGGGGCCAGGTTATCTGAAGGAACGCCTCCTTCCATATGTACCTGCCTGGACTCTAAGATTATCTTCAGGGGGTCCTTCTCTGTGAGCCCCTGCCAAAGGAAGTGAGGCACATGGCTACCAGGAGGAGGGCCTTCTCTGCTGTGGCACCCAAGCTGTGGAATGAGCTCCCCAGAGAGGTTTGCCTGGCACCTACATTGTACTCTTTTAGACGCCAAGTGAAGACCTTTTTATTTTCTCAGTATTTTAACAGCTTATCAGCTTAATTTTTAACTTTGCTATTGAAATCTGTATATCAAAACTGTATAGAACTCTGCATCGCTGCTCGGTTTTACCCTGGTTGTGCTTTTGTAGTGTATTTTATATTACGTTTTACACTGTTGTTTGTTTTATAACTTGAATGGTCTTCATGGTTTGATTTTTGTAAACTGCCCAGAGAGCTTCGATATTGGGCAGTATAGAAATGCAATAAATAAATAAATAAATAAATTTAGAAATCTTCACTATGACTTAAATAGAAATGTAATGCCTCTCTCCATGGTGTGGACAACAGTGACCAGGTGAGCTGTGCCCCTTCTTGGTCGCTGCCCAGGTACTAACCCTTTGAGTCTCCTGGTCTTCCTTCTTATAGTTTAGAGATGGGGAATGTATGGCCCTCCAGATGTTGTTGGACTGCAAGTCCTATCATCCCTGACTGAGTCTACGCTGACTAGAGTTGATGGAAGTTGCAATCCAATAACACGTCACCTACCCTGTTATAGTCCATTATCTTTAAACTGGACCAGGCATGCCTTTAAATAGAGAACACCTTCAAATGGAGGACTGTCCTGTGTACAATAGGACATATGCCACTTAATCCTTTCTTGTGAGCTTCCAGGAGGCAGAAGATAATAATAATAATAATAATAATAATAATAATAATAATAATAATTTTTAACCCGCCTCTCCCTCTGGATCGAGGCGGAGAACAACAACAATATAAAACACAAAAATCACAACAGTTAAAAATTTTTAAAAAACAAGAAAAAATACATCATTAAAAACATCTTAAAATTCATCTGGATAGGCCTGTCAGAAGAGAGCAGTCTTCATGACTCTCTTAAATTCATGAAGACTGCTAATTTGTCTAACCTCCTCCGGCAGACCATTCCATAGTCTGGGAGCGATGGAAGAAAAGGTCCTCTGGGTAACACTCGCCAGCCTAGTTCTGGCTGACTTGAGTAAGTTCTTCCCAGAGGACCTAAGTGTGCGGGGCGGATTGTACGGGAGAAGGCGATCCCACAGGTAACCTGGACCCAAACCATGAAGGGCTTTAAAGGTAATAACCAACACTTTATACTTCGCCCGGAAACTGATTGGCAGCCAGTGAAGCGATTTTAAAACTGGTGTGATGTGATCATCCCTAGGTGTACCGGTGACCAACCTGTCTGCCATATTTTGAACAAGTTGAAGTTTCCGGACTAGGCACAAAGGTAGCCTTATGTACAGCGCATTGCAGAAGTCAAGCCTCGAAGTTACCAGCGCGTGCACTACCGTCTTTAGGTCTTCCAACTCTAGGAAGGGGAGCTGCTGGCGTATCAGCCGAAGCTGATAGTAGGCACTTATAGAAGATGGGATGTTGGACTAGATAGAACATTGGTTTGATCCAACAAAGCTCTTCTTTCATCCTTACAGAATTGCTTTGCTTGTATGTGTTCTGTTTTATGGGGTTGTATGTGAACATCCCGGTCCGCCACTTAAGAATTATTATTTTAAAAAAAGGAAAAAAAAACATTCAAGAACTAAGCTTAAAAGTTCACAAAATGGGTCTCAGAAGGTTTGATCTCATATTTGAAATATCGAGATGTTAATTTTCTCCTTTTCTTTCCCTCCCAGCTTTGTTTAACCTCATACCTGTGGGTTTACGAGTGGTGGCGATTCAAGGCGTTCAAACAAAATTGTACTTAGCGATGAACAGCGAAGGATATTTATACACATCAGTAAGTCTTCTGCTTTCTATGTTTTGGCTTGTTTCTTTCTCTTGCGGGTGCTGGAATGCTATATCCCGAAATGCGGTAACAACATTTCTTTTGCTCAACTGCAGAGGAGACAAACCGTATCTCAGGGTTTTTCTTTTATTGCAGCATATAACTTCGGTCAATGCAACATGTGGGATTACAGCCAAATCCCTTACCAGGAGGCTTATGTAAACTTTCTTACCTGGTTGCCTGTGGCGAGTCTGGGTAACTCACAGGAAACTAAGCAGGGAAAACTCATGAATGGAAAGATGGGTGTTTTGTTTTTTTAAAAAAAAAAGCTGTTGTTTTTGTTTATAAGGCATACTGTTACGACTAATGTTAACTGTGTGGGATAATAAAATATTTGTAGTCACTTATGACCGTTTGTGGACTTTTTTCCCCCTAGCCGGGTGGCCAGATCTACACCAAGCAGGATATAGCACTATGAAAGTGGTATATGGAGGCAGGATCTACATTACTGCTTTACAGCGGTATCAAAGTGCCCTGACAATATGCCATATACCCCTTTCATACCGCTTTCATAGTGTTATATCCTGCTTGGTGTAGATGTGTCATGGGCCCCAACAGTTGTCAGTGAAGCAGTAGTGTGGCTTCTGCCACTATTTCTTGCTTTTTCTTCCGTCGGTGTTGAGCTGGAAGCCATTTCTGGAAGAGCTATCTTTGGTAGTCAATGGAAGGCAAACTGGCCATTCACAGGATTTTACTGGCACAGTTATATATGAAATCAAGAGAGGGAAACCAGGGACAAATAGGAAGGACAACAGGGAGGGAGGCACCTTAGTCTCCCTCAGCAGGGAGTTCCACAGCCTGAGAGCAGCCACCAAGAAGGCCCTCTCCTGTGTCTCCATGAAATGTTCCTCTGATGGTGGTGGGGCTGAGGGAAGATCCTCCCCTGAAGCTCTTAAAACCTCTTATGGAAGAAGGCGGTCTTTCAGACAGCTTGGTCCCAAGCTGTATGGGGCTTTACAGGTCAAAAGGAGTACTTTGAATTTTGCCCACAGACCAGTAGCCAGTGAAACTGTTGTAACAAGGGAGTTGCATTAGGGTGACCAGATAAAATCCAGGTTAGGGCTCATGTAACTTTAACAGTTGTAGAGAAAAGGGAATTTCAGCCAGAGTCATTTGTATGCAATTAGTTCTTGGTGAAATTCCCTCTTCATCACAACTGTTAAAGGTGAAGGCACTATACTAGAGTAACCATATACAAAAGAAGGCAGGGCCCCTGCACCTTTAACTGTTGTGATGAAGAGGGAATTTCACCAGGGACTAATTGCATACAACTGACACTGGCTGAAATTCCCTTTTCTCTGCAACTGTTAAAGTTACATGAGCCCTGACCTGGATTTTATCTAGTCAGCCTAAGTTGCATGTTCCCTGTAACCAGCTGCGGAATGACTGTTTATTTTCTTATTTTATTTGGAAGACTTTTATCTTGCCTTTCAGGGTGCCCTGCCCTCTCAAAGTGGCTTATAAGACTCTAAAACACATGCAGAATGTGAAGATTTCATTTGATTTGTATCATTCCATTTTGATGTTGGTGTGATTTGCTTTCACTCATGGGTCCCACCCTGGAACCTGTAAGAATGAAGCGTGGTTTAAAATATATAGTTTAATAACAAATACCGGTGGCTTTTCTCTGTTTTGATCCTTGTTCAAGTAACATCTTAGAAGATGCCTGGACTCCAGATGTGTGTGCTAGGAGAGCAGGCATCCATTTCTTCTTCAGTGATTACCAGCTGTATTGGGCAGATTATTATTATTATTATTATTATTATTATCTCTTTCTCGCTCGTGGCATTTTTTTCTAGACGGACATGACGGGCTTTGCCAAGTCATGCTGTCTTTTATTGATTCAGGAATTTCCTGATGATTGAGCATGTATGACTGTTTTCTGGATGTTAGTGTGGATGTATTCTGGTTGGCCCAGTTTCTGGAGGTTTTCTGTATATTTTTTTGATGTGATGCTGGTGACTGATGTGACTAATGGGCGTGTGCAGCAATGCCATTTAGACTACAGGGACAGTTTCTTCATGCAAGGAAGCACCTTGTTCATCTTGCATGTCATGATCTAAAGCTCTGAACCATATAGACCTGTTTGATTGCTCTACAGTAATTGGAATGAGGCCTCGCTGGTTGCCCTGAAACCTGCAGGATCCCATTAGCAGCAACCTGGAAATGGGCTTTCTCCATGGTGGAACCCGTTTTTTGTTTATAATTCTGAAAGCTCCTCTCTGTATTCATCAGGGCTAGAATTTTTTTTTTATTATGATGTTAAAAGGCATAGCAACCACTACTTACTCTGCAAAGTGAACATTCTTTAAATTCCAATTTCTGCTCTAGGCATATGTGTGCTTCTGTGTGTATGTGTGTGTGTGTGTGTGTGTGTATGGCCCCAGCCACCACTTGAATGTGACTCTCAAGAGCTTCCCCAAAACTGAATTCGGCCCTTGGACTGAAAGTGATCCCACCCCCACAACTCCGGCTTTATGCAATCGCCTCGTAAGTCGCTGTCTTGAAAAGCGCCTGATAAATAACGATCTCGCGCTTCATCTGGCTTTCAGACAGTTCTAATTGGAAGGTTATTTCTCTTTCCGTTCCAGTGGTTTGCTTTGCTCAGCCCGTGCCCCGATGCATAGCAATTACCGAGCTGGGCTCTGGCAAGAAGCCTTCAGGCTGGAGCGCAAGCAGCCGGCACGATGGCCGGCAGTGGAGCTGCTGATCCGTAATCGGGAACAGGGTGGATTAAGGCTGCAACGCAAGATGGGCGCGTGGGCTGCCGGCGCTTGCTTTGACAGTTAGATTTCTTTTTCTAGAGATTTCTCACATCTGCAAATCACACCCCCCCCCAAAAAAATGCCTCTGGTGGAATCACAAAAGCTCCGCGGCAGAGAGAGATGGGGTGGGGAGGGCAAAGGAGATGGAGGAATGGAGGAATTTTGAAGGAATTGCGATCCTACGGTTGCTGTGAGCCATTATGCCTTGAAAGTGGATTCTGGCTGTGGGGTTCTGCATGGTACCTTTTCCAGTCTGCATTCTCTTTTTCAGAGGGGGGTGTTAATTTTTTCAGTGCTTTTCCATATAAACATACACTTTGCTTTTATAGTAAACAGGCACATGAGGGAGAGAGATTTTTTTATTCCAGGGAGATTTTTACACCAGGAAAGATGTGTTTGTTGGCATGTCTCCTCAAACGCCATGGGACACATTCTTGCAGCAACTCCCCTTGGATTCAAATCCAACGGGACTCCCTGCTTGTAGCACTCTAGCTCATCAAGGAGAGAAGTTTAGCATGGACTTCTCCCATCTCAGGAAACCGCTCAGTTTGAATTTGTTTTTACTGTCAGGGCTGAGCTGTGGCCACAGGTGAGCCAGGAGCCCTGATAGCCAGGACTGAAGAGTAAGCCAGGGCCACAGGGCAAAGCAGGAGGCTGGTTTGAGAAGCAATCCAGAAGACAAGGGCAAGGATACAGGAACACACCAAAGCTCAGGAAGACCTTGTTGCTTGAGCAAGGCACAAGGGGAACAGGAAGCATTCTTAGACTCCTTCCTGCCCAAGAGGATCCAATGGCCTCCATGAATGGGTGGAATCATAGAATAGTAGAGTCGGAAGGGGCCTATAAGGTCATTGAGTCCAACCCCCCGCTCATTTATTTATTTATTTATTTATTTCATGTTTATACTACCCATCAGCCGAAGCTCTCTGGACAGTGCACAGTTAAAAACCATAAGAACAACAATATAAATTTAAACACCCAAAAGTTAAAAAAGACAGTATAAAATGAGCTACATCAAAAAAACCCAAAAAAAAACAGGGAAAGCCTGTGTAAACAGGTATGTCTTCAGGAGGCAGGAATCCACCTAAAAACATCCCTGACAGATAGCTATCCAGCTGCCTCTTGAATACCTCTAGTGTAGGAGATCCTACCATCTCCCTAGGTCATTTTTCCTGATGTCCAGCCGGAATCTGGCTTCCTGTCACTTGAGCCAATGATTCCACATCCTGCACTCTGGGATGATGAGAAGAGATCCTGGCCCTCCTCTGTGTGACAACCTTTCAAGTATTCAAGTATTTGAAGAGTGCTATCATGTCTCCCCTCAATCTTCTCTTCTCCAAGCTAAACATGCCCAGTTCTTTCAGTTTCCAGACCCCTGATCATCCTCGTTGACCTCCTCAGAACCAGGACATGGAGGTACTACACTGAGAAGCAGCCACCTGCAGTTCAGTGATTCACCACATGGGGAGCTGCATAGAGACCCAGCAGTTTCTGGCACCTACATGCGTAACAGCTAGGTTTCTATGCTTGGGGAGCTTTTCTTTCCTTCCTTCCTTCCTTCCTTCCTTCTTTCCTCCCTTCCTTCACATGAGGAAAGCTGTTTTTTTTACACTGCTCCCAATAGTATGTGATAAAATGCTTTTGAACCTTGAGAGCACCTTCCCTGCTTGTAGATAATTAGCACACAAGGGAGCTAGGTTTCTCATAACCGCCTCTCACATCAGCTATCCATTTATTTATTTATTTATTTTACATACATACACAGCAGCTACTGTTCTACATCAAGGGGCCTTTGTGTGTGTGTGTGTAGAAGGGGAAAGTTATGCTTCTCAATACTGCCCCCATCCTCTTCTCCGACAGATCTCAGGTCTCGGGCAGGCAAGTATCAAGGTCCCAAGCCGTTTAGAGTTCTGGCTGCTTCTGAATGATTCGCAACCCCACTCAAATCAGCCTTCACTGGCTGTTTGTGCGCGCCATCGACAATAACTTGTACTGCGGCACCATTCTGTGCAACCGGCCCTATTAAATAGGCAGCTTCCCTTAAGATTGCCCATGGGATGGTATTCAGAACAGTGTTGTGCTTCAAATCATTCCCTTGAGGGAAATGGGTTTTTTTTTAAAAAAAAAATACCCACAGCAGGTAGCATCCTTGCCAAGACTTCAAATCCCATGTTCCCCTCTTTCGCTGTTGGCTAATGAGAGTAAGTCCCATGGGGTGACAGCACTGGAGTCTCTCCTCACATCAGGGGATTAGAGCAGCCTCCCCCAACTTGGTGTTCTCCCAATGTGATGGACTACAATTCCCATTGTCCCAGAAGATGGAATAAAAACCTCAATGTCTGGGTTGCGGATGCCAGCCAGACCTTTTGTAAACACCCTCGAAGTCAGCCATTCCATCGTCCCTGTGTAACTTTACATGGATGCACTCCTAATCGCTCTTTGAATTCCACATCAGACATTCAGATTTGCTTGAGTAAAAAAATTAGTTGGACTTACAGGGTCGAGCAAACCTGCTTTAAAGGTGTCTCATTGCTCTCCCCTCCCCTTCTGGAAGGAGGAGGTTCAAAAACTCGTCTAATTGATGCTCATGCAGAATGTATAGCCTGACTCTTTTCATCGGGATATGAAAGAGGACAAGATTCTGTATGCTAATAGTGAGTTCATTCTCTGGGCGCCTGTCCTTTTGCAATCAAAATGGTACACCATCCATACATCAGACGGAGGGATCAGCAGTCCCGGGAAAATGTCGGCAGCATCCAACAGGATGCAATTGCTAACGTGAATTATGTTGCACAAGAGTAAACTCATCTAGCGCGGTGCCCATCGTGTTAGCTGGCATGTCGATATCCTGGGGAAATCGCACGCCAGCTCACGCTTTTGGTGTTGGCTACAGCGATTCTTGGTAATGCAATTTGATTTACCTTAGTGGTTTGCTCCCTGTTGGATAATGGCCATGTGCAGGCGTAAGAAAGATCATGGTTGGGTTGGGAATAACCCAAAGAGCTCAAAATAAACAACCACGCCCAACTCTAAACAGCCCAGAGAGGGCTACACATGCTCAGTGATCATGGGATGCTGATGGAAGATAGGAGCAAAATGAAATGGGATATCTTGGAAGAGGACATGGCTGGCTGTTTGGCTGCCCCCCCCCCCCGGAAAAAGAACACCTCCACGCTGCAACGTTTCGTTGCAGATTTCAGTGGGGCTCTTCTGCATTGGAAGAGAGTATGCAAAAAGAAAAAAAAATGAAATCTTTTCCTCAAAAAAGTGTGATCTCTTTCTGGTTTTCTTCATGAAATGATGAAACTTCCTGACCAAGATCCAAACTTTAGGCATGGCCAAGGGGCAGAGGGTGCTAAGTGGTCTTTAAACAACAGCCACAACAACAAACAGCCATTTAGATTCTTATTTTCCTTTGAATCCCAGCCCCCCCCCCAACATCCATCTCTAAGTGCATTTTTCAGATGCAGGGTTGCTATATAACGTGGCTAGCCAGTGGGGTATTCCAAAGCTGTTGAAGAAAACTCTCTTGAGTACATGGACCAGTTTTTTGGGTGTTTTTTTTTAAAAAAATGTTAGCCTACTACATTTTGACCCATTTTGTTGTGCATTGGACTTCTAAAAAAAGTATTTTTGATCCTGCCTTTCTAAACAAAAAAGTACCCAAGGCAGCTACCAAAGTCAGATGGCCCAAAACAACCAGGTCTTTAAACACGCACACGCACACGCACACACACACACACACACATCAAAAACAGAGCAATAATACTTTTACAATGGCATTAAAACACAAGATAGCAGGATTTTAAAACTTGAGATAAACAGCAGCAGCCACATCACAAGTATTGCTGGTAGATGCCAGTCAATTTGATTGTCATATCACACACAAAAGGAATAGAAGGGTCATGCTCTATGTTCATTAAACCAAAAAACTACGGTTTACAAAAACAATGTTAAGGCTCTACAGATTCCAACCAAGCACCAAAAAGCAGGGAAATTGGGAGTTAAGGCTCACAAGCCTTAACGCCACATCCTCCCTAAGGAGGCAGAAAGTGCAAGTGAAAGTCTCATTCTCCCAAAGCAGATAAACCATGAGGACAGGATGGAGAATATGATATGCAGAGGTGACTGTGGGGTTGTGGAAAACTGATCACAAACAACTTAGGGCCACCTACTTCTCTTTTTTTTGTTTAGAGCAGCCCTTCCCCAACCTGGTGCCCTCCAAAGGTGTTGGACTACAACTCCCATCATTGCAAGTCAGTATGTCCCATGGTCAGGAATGCTGGGACTTGTCATCTCAAACATCTAGATATGCAATTTGATCTGCAGAGGTGACTGTGGGGTTGTGGGAAATGATGATGAACAACTTAGGACCAGCTCCTTCTCATTTCTTAGAGCATCTCCTTATGTTGAGAGTTGCAACCCAACACATCTGACAGGCACCAGGTTGGGGAATGTTGTTCAAGAACAAGGGAAGGCAGAATGTAGATCTTCAGATGTTTTGGAATTCAACTTGTAAAAGCCCCTATCAGCATGGGCAGTTATCAGGAATGCCGCGAGTTGATGTCCAAATCATCAGGATAGATCTATTTTGTGCCCACATCTGTACTAAAGGATGATGTTTTCCAGCATTAAGATATGTGATCAATCAAGGAACTACAAAAGAGCTGCATCACTTTAAATAAACTGTCAAAACCAAATGAAACAACAATGAATGAATCTTGAACACCTAATCCAGATAGCCCTTCAGACATCAACATTAGTTTTCAACACATGGAATAGGATGTCTATTTCTTGAATATCAGATAAAGGATTTCTCTTACTTGTTCAGCAGTGTGAGATCAAAGGCAGAGCTACCACCTAATACTTTCATGTGTAAGTATTATTTTAAAATTAAGTATGAATTGATTTTTGTCTTCCCCATAACACATAACATGGGAGTTACAGTGCAACACATCTGGGGAGCACCAGGCTGGAGAAGGTTGACTCCTATACATGTCTTCTCAGAAGCCAGTGCCACTGAATTCACTAGGGATTTCTCCCAAGAGGTATAGGATTGCAAACTAATCTCATCTGAAAGGTGTTCAAGATAGCCAAACTAAACCTCTTCTGCTCCGCTGTTGCTTTGATGAGATGATGTATTGTGCAGGGATTGTGAGGAGTGAACAGTATATTTTTTATAAATACATTTAAAGAAAAAAAAATTGGTTCTTTGAAAGGCAGGATATTGACCAAAAGTTGGAAGTGCTCTGGTTCTAGATCTGTAATGAATAGTGCCCCTTTTGTTATCAAGAGTGCTGCTATATGCGAGATGTGTGTGAGAGAAAAGTATTGGGCAGACCCTGTATTTGGTATGGGTGTGGAACAGCATTCCCCATCCTGCTGCCCTCCAGGTGTTTGAGATGACAAGTCCCAGCATTCCTGACCATGGGACATACTGACTTGCAATGATGGGAGTTGTAGTCCAACACCTTTGGAGGGCACCAGGTTGGGGAAGGGCTGCTCTAAACAAAAAAAAAGAAGTAGGTGGCCCTAAGTTGTTCGTGATCAGTTTTCCACAACCCCACAGTCACCTCTGCATATCATATTCTCCACCCTGTCCTCATGGTTTATCTGCTTTGGGAGAATGAGACTTTCACTTGCACTTTCTGCCTCCTTAGGAAGGATGTAGCGTTAAGGCTTGTGAGCCTTAACTCCCAATTTCCCTGCTTTTTGGTGCTTGGTTGGAAACTGTAGAGCCTTAACATTGTTTTTGTAAACCGTAGGTTTTTTGTTTAATGAATTTCATGGCTCTGTGTAACAGATGACTGGATATTATACGGTTGACAACCAAGCCAGCGTCAGCCAGGATGTTATACCATCTTGACAGCCAATATAAAATCAAAGCTAGTGTTATGTCTTGAACTCACTTTTAACATTAATAAATCAACCAAAATGCTTGCATCTCCCTCATTTTTAAAGATAAAGAGATGAAACCTGGCATCATGGTAGTTCTTAAGTAGGGATATAGCTATGCCAAGTATGAAGCAGATCCGTTCATGCCTTGATTTTTAGGAATGACATGCTTTCTGGAGATGTGTCATTCTCTCCCACTGCTCCAATCAAGGTCTTAAAAGGGAAAAACATGTCATTCCCAGACATTATAGAAAAAGGCCTGATTGGAGCAGTGGGGTGGGGGTGAGAATGACATGCTTTCCCCTCCTCCGCTCCAATTGGGGACTTTAAGGTGGCCCCAGAAAGCCATTTTCCTGCCACCCACTAGGTGTCCTCTTTTTTGGTTTCCCAAATATGATCTCCCTACTCAGTTCTTGCACAGGCTGCATTTCCATCCCTAGATATTTACTCAAAAGTAAGACCCATTGAATTTCCTTGGTTCTTGAAAAGCAACACACTTGCTTTTAGATTTGCCAGTCTCAGCATTCTATGTGTGCTATGAATGCCTGCTCTGTCTGTCCCTATAGTTTCCTGCAAGGTCCAGCCAGGGGAAGCCAGTAAATTAAACCCAGGGGTGGAGGGTGGGATTCCCTCAGGTTCATCTGACAGCAGGTGCTATAGAACATGGACCTTCCAGGAGTGTTGAGGGTGGATTTCTGGTAGACCCAGCCAGGCAACTTTATGGCTTGTTAGTCCCTCCATTTGGTAGCCCGCAGAGTACCTGCCTCATAAGGCAAATGGCCACATGAGAACTGTTATTATGGCCTGCTACTTTGTTTGTCTTTAGTAGTCTGTGGTCCAGATCTCTTCAGAAGGGGGAATAGTGTTTTGTGGTTGGGGTCAGTCTAAATTATCTCTAGGGGTCCCTTACTCAGTGCCTCTGATAGCAAAGAGATTGAGGATTTTCCCCAACTCTGTTACTCTTGAAGTTACTAGGCCTGTTGAACATAGATTTTATAACATAAGCATGAAAACAGTGAATACCCCTTTTAACTTGTTAAACCAATGAAAACATGCCACACAAGAAGTCTTAAGATATGAATGGTTTATAAAGAAAAGTAAATGCAAAAGAACATCAGATGCAGAAGTGAAATCTGAAACATTACTACTACTGCTACTAGTAGTAGTAGTATCCTGCCTTTTGCCCAATGCTGGGCCTCAGGGCAGCCTTACAAAACTAAAACATATACAGCTAAAACCTATAAATAGGAATATACTATATACCATATGAAAAGGAGGACAGGGCTCATGTAACTTTAACAGTTGTAGAGAAAAGGGGATTTCAGCCAGTGTTATTTGTATGCAATTAGTTCCTGGTGAAATTCCCTCTTCATCAAAACAGTTAAAGTTGCAGGGGCCCTGCCTTCTTTTGTATATGGTCACTCTAGTATAGTGCCTGCAACTTTAACTGTTGTGATGAAGAGGGAATTTCACCAGGGACTAATTGCATACAAATGACACTGGCTGAAATTCCCTTTTCTCTACAACTGTTAAAGTTACATGTGCCCTGTCCTCCTTTTCATATGGTCAGCCTAAATATGCAAAAGTTAAAAATATAATTAAATACTTTTCAATATTAAAGCATTTTAAACATTTTAAATACATAACAATTTAAAAGTCAAAGGTATAGACAGAGGTCCAGATGATTTGCCAAAGGCCTGCTGGAACAAAAAAGGGGTTGTCTGCATCCAAAAACACATCAAGGAGGGAGCCAGTGTAGACTGCAAGGATTAGAAAGAAAATCCATGTGTGTACACTATGCAAAATAAACGACAGCTCAACTGTTTCTAAACCTTATTAGAAAAACAGGGTGACTAGGCCGAAACCAGCGTTGTAGGCCCAGAAGCACTTTGAAAGGTTTCAACGTTGTACTTAAAACTTAACACCGGCCCAAACTAATTAAATGAAGTGTTTGAAGCTTTCAACTTTATAGCAGCATGGACCAAACTCTTAGAAAAGAGGGAAGGAGCACACTGTGTGTGAGTGGAGTGGGGGGGGGATAGAAAGAAAGGTATAGCCACCTTTTCCCAGGAGAGATCTGAAGATCAGGTTACCATGGATCCAGAGGAGCCACACCCTGCTTCACCAGGGAGCAAAAGAGCAAACTGGCCTTATGAAGATAGCCCAAAATACTCTCAGAGCCAAAGGAATGCATGTTCCAGAAGAGAAAAGAGAAACTCTTCTTCACGCAAAAGGTCTGTGCTATAGAGGCAGCGGCCATTTCACTCACCCACCCCACATTCTAAGGCAGGAGGGGGGGGGGAGAGCGATGCTACTGAGCATGTGTCAGTGTCACGTTATGAGGGAAGATGGCCGCTTCATTGACTTGAATGAGAGGTTAAAATAGTCCTTAAAAGTCAACCGAAGGGAATTTAAAAAAAACAAAAAGCTTTCCATCAACTACAGTCAAGGAGGAAGAAGACCCCACCACTGAATTAGTTAATAAGGCTCTAGAAATTATGCAAATTGAGAGCACAAAAAGTCTCAACCCGGAAGTAAATTTTACAAAAGCAGGGAGAGAGGTTTGTATTCCTTTTCTAATTTAAACTGCTCTCCTTCCCTCAATCTTTCACCAATCTTCTTGAAATTTTCAGGTAATGTAAAACAAACATTTCTTTCTGGCACCTGTAAATTTCAGAAAGGTTGATGAAACATTTTTGATTTTATGGCTGTTAGAATGACCCCCCCCAATTATCACTTTAACATGGCGGAATGTGTTTTTTACTGACGGCCCTTAACAATGGAGGCAGGGCTGTGCCTCCATTAATGTGCACCTTAAGCTAGAAATGCGTAAGAAAAGTTCTTCTGGATCCAGACCAAAGGCCCATCTAATCCAGCATCCTGATTTCCCCATAATGGCCAATCAGTTGCCAATGGGAAGCCCACAAGTAGGACATGAATGCAATGGCGCAGTTCTGCTCATGTTCCCCAGCAATTGCTGTTCAGAGGCACACAGCCTGTGATTCTGAAGGGAAGATGTAACCATCATGACTAGTGGTCTTCGATAGCCTTCTCCTCCAGGGATTTGTCTGTACAGACAAAAGGGGATTGACAAAGGGGACATGAGTAAGGAGTTATTTATTTATTTATTATTGCATTTATTTATTATTGCATTTATATCCCGCCTTTTTTCCTCCAAGGAACCCAAGCAACATACATAATCCTCCTCCTCCTCTCCATTTTATCCTCAACAACAACCTTGTGAGGTAGGCTGGGTCGAGAGTTTGTGACTGGCCCAAAGTCGCCCAATGGGTTTCCATGGCCGACTGGGGACTAGAACTCGGATCTCCCGACTCCCAGTCTAACACTTTAGCTACTACACCACACTGGCTCTCACTACACCACATGAGAACTTCATTTCAGTTCATTTTTTATCAGGATTTACTCAATTTGCACCTCCCAGACTGAACAGGGGCTCCATTGTCATCTGCAGTCGAAGTCCGTACATTTTTAAACGTTCAATTTGATTCAGGGACCCAAAATGATGCGCTCGACAGCATGCATACGTTTGAAAAATGTGCATGAAAAAAATGTATACTTTTGAAAAATGCACACAGATCCGCTTTAATCCATGGGAGAAGAATGTATACATTTCAAAGATGTGCACAATTGATATGTACATTTGGAGAAATGTGTGTGAAAATACACATGGGTTTTCATGTGTAAAGAAAACAACAACAGCAAAGCTTGGAATCTGATACAGACTCAAGTCAGAACAAGCTTCAAGATGTAATTCGGAGAACTCTGCGGACAGTTCAGGTTTTGTTGATTCATGCAAGCCTAGACATGGATGGGGAAAAGTAGCACCCAGTTTCTGTATGTGAAATGTGTAAATAAGGAAGCAACTCTCAAAGTGAGCGCTGGTCTTCAACAACATCTACTAAACCAAATATGTGTTCGTCATGCTGGCTGGGGATGATGGGTCTGGAAGGCACCAGGTTGGGGGGCGTTGTTCTTAAGCCATACTTGAAAGAGGACGCATTGCATTGCATTGTCATGGTTTGACTTACCTAGACAGGTCAGGGATGTGAAGAAAACGTGAGCAGCAGTGTTCAAGGCTCAAGGATGAACCACTAATTTGATGCTTTTTTTTGCTTTTTCTCTGCTTTTATGGCCAGGCAGTAAACATCTGAAAATAGGGCTTTGAGGCAGAAACGTGGATTGTCAAAAATCCATCAGCCTCTATATCAGAGGTGGGCAACTTCTGGACTGCCAGATGTTTTTGCCTGCTCCATCAGCCCCGGCTGGCATAGCCAACGATGATGGATGAATGGAGCTGTAGGCCAAAATGCCTGGAGGGCCGCAAGTTGCACATCCCTGGATAATTTTAGAAATACAGCTCAGAAAGGAGCAGAAACACCACCCCTTCCTCCCTTGTGCGCTAACGACAGGGCACTGGGTATCTCAGAGGCTCCAATGTTGGTGATCTCCGAGATAAAGGCTAGGATTCCTCTGTCCATGTTGCAGAATATCTTGCCATGAGGATATTTTATTCCTGAAGCTCTCATTTCCGCTGTAACCAGCACAGTTAAAAACAGAGAAGAGAGGACATTGCTATGTTTGGGAATCACTTGTGCTTTATCAACCATGACATATCATAAATAATGGTTTATGGAGGTGTGATGTTATCAATGGTTTTAGAGAACATTCTGGAACAATTTGAACCAATGATACACAGAGAGAGAGAGGGAGAGAGAGAGAGGGAGGGAGAGAGGGAGAGAGAATTTATTTATTTTTCAGATGTATTAGTCGCCCTACAGCAAATAGCTCTCAGGGCAAGGTACAATAAAAATACAAATAGCCACATAAATAAAACCAGGGTGTTATATCCAATGTTAGTCCTCTCCCATAATACTAGAACCCAAAGGGGTCTTCCGATGAAGCTGATTGGTGGAGATTCAGGACAGATAAAAGGAAGGACTTCTTCACACAGCACGGAGTTAAACTCTGGAATTCACTACCGCAAAGTGTGGACCATCATCACCCTTCCGCCTCCCCGAAAGGCCAAAAAAGAACAGGGTGGATTACTTTCCTCAGCTCTGCTTTTTAGTTTAGAAAAAAAAGTGCTCCCCCTCCATGGGCAGGGGAAAGACTAGAGGTTTATAAAATTAGGCCTGATGTGGAATAAGTTGATGGAGCTATTTGTTTTCTCTCTCTCTCCCCCACTCTCACAATGCAGTGGGAACATTCCCCTCCCCTGTTCCCCGGAAACATATTGGCAGGAAGTTAAGGACAAATGAGAGAAAGTACCTCTTGATGTATCAGATAACTCATTTCTGGAATTTGGTGCCACAGAAAGCGATGGCTGCTGGCCAGTGGTATAATGGAGGGGGAGGCAGGCAAACACAGCGCTGGTGCATTTTTCAGAGCTGGACTCCAAACTTTGGAAGACCCTGAGGAAGATGCCAAACCCCAAGTGATGAGAATTAGAGCTGAGCCTAAATTTCTCAGAAGGCTTTCTTTTCCTCAGGAATGTCCGAAGATTTTTCTTTTCTTACCCCTTAGAAATAAAAGGCCACTTTGCAGGATTTCCCCCAAATTTTCTTCCTCATATTTGGATGGGTTTCTTCTCCACCCCCACCACCACCATGCCCTGCAATGATGCTAGGTCTATGGGCTATTGTGGAGAAGGCAAAATGGGGGTGGGGGGGCAGGCTGCCAACACAGTGGCAGTGCAGGAAATGAAACAAAAGGCTTTGGGGGGAAGGAGGGAAAAAAAGCTGTACCACCACACTTGCCAGTGGCGAGCCTTACCTGTGAGGAATTGTTGGAGAACTTTTCGGTGGAATTTGGTGAAATTGTCACCGCAATTTCTCTGCCCGCAAATAGCATGGAGAATTTCAAGAGGTTTCATTGGCTTAGTCCGCAATCTTCATCACACTCTCCCCAGGGAAGGCCCTAGTGAGTTCAACGGGACTTCCTTCTGTGTAAACATGCATGGGATTGTGCTGTTGGTAAAGGAAGCAGGCCTTGCTACAGGTAGCACAACTGCAACCTCCTGTCGGAACACGTCCTGAGAATTAATGCAGCAAGACATATTCAGAGCAGCAGATGGGGGAAGGGAGATGTCGGTGAGGGACTGGGTGACAATCCTTTCGAAAGCCACATTGAAGTATGTCTACCAGATTATCTTGTTTACATGGTCATTGACACTCTTCAACAACTCCCAAAAGTTAGGGAGACTGTGGCTCAGTTCGGATGACATATTAGGCAATGGAGGGGTAAATAGCGTACTGACCGTGCGTTAGGCAGGAGGAGCTCCACAGACGACATGCTGCAGGCAGCGCTGCTCGGAACCGGCAAACACCCCAGCTGCCATGAACTTGCGGTGGCCATTTTGGTTGCAGCCTCTCCTCCGTGTGTCCCCCAGCCGTATCCCAGCATGCACCGTGAGTTTTGCCGGCTGCATAAGAGCGGCTGGTTTTTTTTGGCTGCTCTAGGCAGCAGAACTCTATTCTGAAATGGAATAGTCCACGGAGAGAGGGGGGGCTGAATTCGGACGACACTTTAAACAATGGGGCTTCGGGCTAAACAACAGGCTTGCACTGGGTTCTTGGGTAGTTTTCATACCTTCTGTTAAGGAGAAGCTCCAGCAGAAAACTATTCGTTTCCTTCTTTATTTTCCCTCCGTCGGCATTTTCTGTTTTGAGAAATTCATGCACACTTCAGTTAAAACACACTCACATGCACACACACCTGAAAAACAGATTCAGGGTAGTAAATGAAAAGCGAGTGACAGGCTTGAATTAATCAACCATACGCCCACACACTGCTTTTGTCATTCCGAGGCTGATGCTTTGCTGCCTTTGAAATGGTTCCCCAAAAAATGGAGCTTGCATAAAGCTGGAGAAGATCTAACATAGGAAGGAGAGAACAAAACTGAGCTTTTCCACTGCCTTGTTAGGGCAGCCCAGGTTGGCCTTGACGGAGGCATCTGGTTTGAGATTAATCAGGCAGGTAGGGGTGTATAATCAGAGACAAAGAGCTGCCGTACACAGAGCACGTTCTCATTCTGCTCTGCCTTAACATTCTCCAGCTTAGAATTCGTATGTTCTCTTTTGACTAGCCGCCCAGAGAGCTTCGGCTATGGGACGGTATATAAGTGTAATTAATAATAATAATAATAATAATAATAATAATAATAATAGGATGAAACCACCATACCATTAGGTGCTTTTCTGGCTTTGGGGGCGGGGCTGAAGCTCAGGGGTGGAGCATCAGCTTGGCATGCAGAAGGTCCCAGGTTCGATCCCCAGCGGCATCCCCGGGTAGGTCTGGAAAAGCTCCTGCCTGAAACCCTGGGGAGCCGCTGCAGCCAGGCAGTGGATGACTGGGCTAGATGGACCCAGGGCCTGACTCCGTATAAGGCAGCTTCCTATGTTCCCATGTTCCTCAGAACTTACTGCCTTTCCTTGTGGGGGAGTTCTAGACTAGGGGTACAGAACCCCATACCTTGGAGCCAAATTATGGAATTCACTACCACAAGACGTGACGATGGCCACCAATTTGGATGGCTTTAAAAGGGGGTTGGATAAATTCCTGGAGGAGGAGAAGGCTATCAACGGCGACTAGCCCTGATGGCTGTGTGCTACGTCCAGTATCCGAGGCAGTAAGTCTGTGTGTACCAATTGCTGGGGAACTTGGGTAGGAGGGTGCTGTTGCACCTGTGTCCTGCTTTGTGGGTCCCTGCTCGACAGCTGGTTGGCCACTGTGGGTACAGAGTGCTGGACTAGAGGGACCCTCAGTTTGATCCAGCATGTCACCTCTTATGTTTTCAAACCCTGTAGCCCCGCTCCATCTCACTGGCATTCTCCAGATGGCCACGCCTCCTTCCCCTGGCTCCACCCAATTTCCTCCAAGCGCTTAGCATTAGTTTCCTGTTTTTTGTCCGGCTTTCCCACCTTCTGAAAGGTTGACCTTAGGGCTTAGTTCCTAGCAGGGACAACTTTACGCTGAACTATGATGGTGTGGGGTCTGGTTTGGCTTCCATTTCTCCTCACCTACTTTTGCCTTCAACTGCACCCATCACTGGAATGCTGCCCCACAAAAGGTTCCCTGAATTAGAATTCGGCTCTTACGCTGAATGAGCTATCCCATTGACAACTGTGGAAACAAGGGTTTTCCTAGGGGGGTGTGTGTGTGTGTGTGTGTGTGATGTGTGTTTCCTTGCAGATCTGCAGAATCTAAAAGAAAGTGGCATGAAGGAAGTACGTGGATGTCCATTTCATTTAACCCCTGAACCTTGACCACGTGACGCTCCCCCTTCCCCAGAAAACTTAGCATTCCCTCCACACAGAACCTGGCATTTCGACATCTGTACATAGATAAACATGGCACTTCGTGGATGCCTTTAAGCTCTGAGCCAAGGGCAGGTTTTGCATTTGAGTTCTGGCTGCAATTTTGTGAGGCGCTGGTATTATGATTCGTCACGCCTTGCTCTCGAGAGAACGTGTCAGTTAGCCGGGGAATTCTCATGCTGCGGCAATAGAACAGAGCTCAGCTCCTTCGCAAAATTGAACGTGCTTGCTGTGAATACATCCGAGGCAATTAGGCAGCCCAGGAGGTGGGGGGAGGTTGAAGCACTGAGCTCAGGCAAACCTGGCCAGACAATTGTTTTCATTGCCTGCATATTTACACATTCATTGGGGCTGTTGCATTGGTGAGTTGGCATTCATAAAAGACTCTAAATTTCCTAGGGGTAAGAATGAAACTCAGAAGCAGAGCAACCTTGTGGGGTCCTGCAAGGTGGGTGTGCAACAGGGTTTATACTCTCTGCCCCCCCCATATGCAAATTCTGCAGCAACAACAGCCTGAGACTATGGGTAAGAAATGCAAACTCTGCACGCTGGATAATTAAGCCAATTTATAACATTTATTACAAATGCTGGGTCTTAGGGGAGAAATGGCCAAATAGGTCTTTGGCCTTTGGTGTATTTTTAGGTTTTCATGCTAGTTACCATTAGGGTTTTGTATTGTTTTTTTAAGAAAAAAACCTTCTTGAATGTAGAATGTATATGTAAATAACAAGAACAGCCGAACAGAAGAAACAAGTTTAATGGACTACAAATTTAGATTTTAGTGAGAAGACCCCACATTAAAATGTTTTTGTGCAAAATTAATTGAGGTGCATATCGTCAATATATCTCAACAGAACCATTCCTTTTGGAGGAGACTTATATAGTAGACCTGAGCATCTACGTATTCTAGAAACGGGTTCAGTAGGACTACCTGTATCTATTGGCTGCTGCAATTTCAATAGAATTCCACACACACACGTCCCCAGTAGCCAGAGGTATTTCAAATTCCCAAGGTGGGTTTCTCAAGGTGGGTTAGGCATGATGGTGGTGATTCTACCCAAGAACAAGAGGAAGAGACCCTGCTACACAACACCAACCATGGCTGACCTGTGATTTGAACATGGGTCTCATCAATCCCAAAATCCATGCTCATGCTGCTGCTGCATCATCCATTCCTGCAGTGTTCAAATCAGGCTACATCTTTTTCAGTAAGAATCCAACTCTATGTTGGGTTGTGGCCATTGTCATCTATGCCTTGTTAGAAACCGGGGGGTGGGGGTGTCTCTTACTCTGTGCTAGCAAGGGGATGGACTTCCAGAAGAAGGACAGTAAGGAGGCCATTGCTGCTGATCTTATACCCCTACCCCATTACAAAACATTTTGTTTAAAAACACCCCCCATATTTTTCATTTGATATGCGTTCCTCCCTTTCAGCAGCTTATTCAAGAACTTAGTTCCTTCCTTTTATAGGGAAATTGACTAGACCAGTAAGCCTTCTACCTGATCTAGTCAATTTCAGCACTCTGCTGACTAGAACTGGCTGCTGCAATTAGGCATAATAAAATTAAGCTCCTTCCTTCCTGTCCTTGGTCATCAGTATTACATTGCTAGGTGACGGAATTCCCTGCCTAGGGAGGCCTGCCTTGGCCCCCTCTCCGAGGGCCTTCCATTGCAGCGTGAAGACTTTTCCAGCAATCATTCGGTCTGCTGAGCTGTTAAATTCTTCCCCTGGTGTTTTAATCTGCTGGGGGGTGTGGGTGTGGGTGTGTACTTAATCTGCTGTGTGTTTCATCAGCCCTTCTGTTTTATTGTTATTTTATTCCTATTTTAAGTACGTTTTTTCTTCTCGTAAGACACCTTGAGCATTGCTGCGAATGGAAAGGCAGGGTGTGAATGATTATTTAGCTATTACAATGCATAGAATTATCCACCTAACATTGCTTGATAAGGTGACTCCCTGCGTTGTGTTTTATTTACTTTTTCCCATCCTCATTTATTATTTCGAGAGCACATCACATGTACAAAAGGTCCCCACTTGCAGGCTTTAAATCTGATAAGATGGACACAAAGGGAATGGGAGATGTTAGAAAGAGGCTTGTATCAGTGCTGGGCAAAGAAAAGCAAGATGTCTCTATTTGCAGACATATGGTCCACCTTATCCAAGTTGCCAGGTGATAAGGAAAGCACTCAAAGTAAGCACGGTAAGGTAATGGTCTGGGGGCTAGGAAGGGAAATGAAATCACCTCCATTTGGTCTACAAAGAATAATTGTAGACCAAATTGATGTGCCCGCATGATTGATTGACTGACTGACTGACTGACTGACTGACTGATTGATTGATTGATTGATTGATTTATACAGATGCTCAAATCTCATTGAAGTCAGTGAGATTGAAACAGCTCAACTGTGTACATGATTTTTGCTACTCTCCGTACAGGGATGTTGCATCTCCTCCCTCTTGTGTGTTCCTCAGTAACAGTCTTTTAGAAACAACTCCTGAGTGTATTTACACCAAGTGTAGGTTGGCCCGAAAGGACAGAATGCATCACCGAACACCAGGAAAAAAGAGGTCTCCGATTTGCATCGTATGTGCCTATGCTAAGTCGTATGCATAGATGCAAATTTAGGAATCATCACTATAATGTCAATAGAAATGAAATGCATCTCAAGCCAAGACTGCTTTTATTTTCTTACTGTTCTAGTGTCTGCGTTTTTTTAATTTTGGATAAACTTTAATATGAAGCTTGTTTAAGGTTTGCTGTTTTGCTGCTATCCTAATCTTTTGTTTTGTTTTGCTTTGATTTTGATGTTGAATTGGCAACTTCCAGATACTTTGCAGTTTGTTTTCATAATTGCATGCACTTTGCAAACCTTTTGGAGCTGTAATGGTGGAAAAGTTGGATATAACGTCTTAGAAATAACTACTTTAGAGCCGTGAGAATGTGCTTTCTAGTTCCACTGTATCCTGTGCATACAAAAAGTCCCAGGTTCTGCTAATCAGTGTACTGATTGAGATAGATCAACAGTCTGACTCTGTATAAGACAACTTTCTATATTATTATTATTATTATTATTATTATTATTATTATTTAGATCATCCCCTTATTCAGAATCAAGAAGACTGGAAATTTGTGCTATTTTTACTCACCAGTAGTATTTATTACATTTCTATACCACCCAGTAGCCAAAGCTCTCTGGACAGTTCCCATAAAACCATAAACTACTACATAAGATACATTATAAAAGTTTAAAACAACAGTATAAAATAAGAGTGAAAAACAAGATAAAACTAGCAGAAATGCAGAGATTTAAAATACAGTAACAGATTTTAAACAACAGAAAGAAAAGACTAAAATGCCAGGGGAAATAATGTCTTCACCAGGACCTCATCTACACCAAGCAGGATATTGCAGTATGCAAGTGGTATGAAAGCCGTATATAAAAGGCAGGAGCCACACTACTGCTTTATAGCGGTATTGAAGTGCACTGACAACTGTTGGGGCCCATAAGACACATACCATATACCGCTTTCATACTGCTTTCATAGTGCAATATCCAGCTTGGTGTAAATGAGGCCCAGGTGACAGAAAGAGCACAGTGTAGGCACCAGGCAAGCCCCTCTGGGAAGCTCATTCCACAAGCGGGGTGCCACAACAGAAAAGGCCCTCTTCTTGGTAGCTATCCACCTCACTTCCTTTGGAAGGGGATCTTGGAGAAGGACAGCTGAGGATGGTCTTAGGTTCTGGGCAGGTTCTGGTCTGGTTATCTGGCCTTTGTGCAGTTTTTTCCTCCATTTTTAAAGATTGAAATGCCCTACTAAGGCTCAGTTACCGGCACTAAGAGCGTTAAGCTAAAATATTCTGGCATACTTGATATTTTAGCTCCAATTCTTTTGCCTTCAGACCTGTCCACCACTGGAATGCAAGCCCGTAAAAGTTCCCCCAAAATGGAATTCAGCCTGTGAGCTTAAAAACTTTCAACACCTCCAGTGCAGCCCATTCTGAGCTATCTGAACCAATGGTTCAAGGCAACATCCAATCTGCAGCAGTACAGTCCTGACCACACTGACGTGTGAATAAACCCTGTTAAGTACAACAAGGCAAACCCATATATCTCAGCAAGCATACATAGAACAGAGTTGCATGTTGCCTTTCCACAGGCATTGGTTTTGATGGGAGATGACTTTTCTACAGCGTGAAAACTAATCTGGAAAATTTATCCCCTGTCTTCATTTTACCTGCACAGCCTTCAGTTCAAGAAAACATTAATTTAATAATGTTGACTTTCTCAATTAAGTTTGGGGGGGACCCACATATTTTTAATATTTGCAAATGCCGTCCTGTTGATTTTGTTTTCCATTGTTGGTATGTATGCATACTCTGCTTCATATTTAATCTTGTTTGCTTGGAAATTAAATTTTGCTGTAGCAGCCTCCAATTTAAATAACAAATCCCAGTTTTTCTGGGAGCTTTATTTTATTTTATTTTGCTTTTTTGACCGTGACATTTCTTGACAATCGCAGCCCTCCAAAATTAATATTTCTGGGGTAGAAATTAAACGTGCAAACTAATTTGACAGTGATTAAGGAAGAGACACACTATGGTGAATAGACACAGCTTTTATTGGGAAGCCGGTTAACAGATTTGCTGCATACAGATATGGGCTCTGAGCGTGCATTTAGTTGGCTTCAAAATTCATATTGCTTTGCTGGTTTTTATTGGTGTGCTGAGTGGTCTAGGGCAGAGAAATCCCTTTGTATTATTATTATTATTATTATTATTATTATTATTATTATTTGTATCCCGCCTTTTTCCCAATACTGGGACTCAAGGCGACTTTACAAAACATATCCAAATAAAACATGTCAATAGAAATATACAAAAGTTAAAATATAATTAAATCAACTATGGTATTAAAATATTTAAAAGATTAAAAGGCAAAAAACCCACACACAAAATCCAGCGCATTAGCAAAGGTCTAGACTATTCCCAAAGTCTTGCCGGAAAAAGAAAGTTTTTGCTTGTCTCCAAAAATATAGCAAGGAGGAAACCAGTCTAGCCTCCCTGGGAAGGGAGTTTCAGAGCTTTGGAGCAGCCACCAAGAAGGCCCTCTCCCGCATTCCCACCAGGCATGCCTGTGATGGTGGCGGGACTGAGAGAAGGGCCTCCCCAAAGATCTCATTGGGACTTTGTGTCTATATATGAGGAAATATATATGAAGTAGTCGTCCATGGGTGTTACATAAGAAGCACACTTTATTGTTGTTGTCATTTTTATATTTAGTTTGGCTTATTTCATAGGTGGACAACTTCAGAGGCCTCTGGAAACCAATGGCCAGTCCTTGAAAGCTACACACACACACACACACACCAGAAATCACATCCTCTGAATTGTCACCGAATGTCAGCGGCAAGGCAGCAGTGGCCAAAAAAAGTCCCCCCCCCCCCAAAAAAAGCTGCAATTTCATTTTTGTTTACTGGTAGATTGCTGGATTATTCATTTATTACATTTCATTTCTTACTTCCTAAACAGTCCAATAGCCGGAGTTCTCTGGGTGATGGACAATGATTCAAAGCCGAGAAATACAATGTAACAATGTAATACGGAACCATTTGCTTACAAAAGTATACAATAATCAACAATACAAATCCCAGGACCCATTAAAAATCTCCTCATATGCTGTCAAATGCCTGGGATTTTTGCCTTTGTGTTGCTGTAGTGCAAGAAGTAATCAGACTGGTTGTTAACCTCACCGTATCATTATTGGTATGTCGAAGCAGCCGTAAATGTTGTGACATCCTAAAATTAATCGCCTTGGTCTGATTTCTGAGTAATAAAGGATTGGGAAATGTGGCTAAAGGGTTCTTTGAGCCACGCTTGAGCCTTATGGAGGCCCCCAAAATCCTCACGGTCAGTGTTCTGTGTCCCATTTTGAAAAGCAGTTGAAAATGCAGCCACCTTTCTAGAGAAAAGTGAAATTGTCCAGGAGCTTTCTCGATTGATCTTTAAGAAGATTTCCACAGGCCTCGAGGGAGAGTAAACAAGCCGTACGCTATTTAGATTGGTATCTCTTGCAAGTTTGCAAGCCACTGTGACTTCCCCCCTTTTTGAAGGCTTAATTACCTGTTGGCCCATTTTTCAAAGGCCTCACACATCCGCACTGCTATCTTTCATCTCTTTCCCTTTTTTCTCATAAATATTCTTCCGTGGATGTCAATGGAGGCTTTTGCCACAACAAACTCTTATCTTTTCTAATATTGGACTTCTCTTGATCGCTCTGATACTGCAAGGCAGGGCAGAGGGAGGTGAGGCGGTGGCGGGATTCTTCTGGTGGCAGCTAGATCACCCTGCTTTGCCATTTATGTTGCCGCTTTGCTATTCAGGCTAGGATCTGAAGGCGAAATGAGCAAGGCTATGGTTTCCATGTGGACGCTTTTGCCTGCAGAATGCATTCAGGGGAATGCTTAAGGAAACATTTCTTAGAAAATAGTTGCCCCCAACTTCTGTGAACATAAGAACACCAGATCAGACCAAAGGTTCTTCCCATTCAACATCCAGTTCACACAGGGGCCAATCAGCATCCTGTGGGGAAGCCACAAGTAGGACACGAATGCAACAGCACCCTCCCACCCACGTTTCCCAATAACGGATGTAGCTAGGCATACTGCCTTTTGATATTGGGGTTAGTATATAGCCACCAGGACCAGGGTTGCTGGAGAAATTTGAGATGGACTGAAATGAGTTCAGATCCCTAAGAAGTTGACCTATGGAATCTGTTGCGGGCCGCTGCCCCCCCCCCCCCCAGGCCAGGTGGAATCCGTGGAGTTTCATA
This sequence comes from Anniella stebbinsi, assembly GCA_029215795.1. Taxonomy (NCBI): domain Eukaryota; kingdom Metazoa; phylum Chordata; class Lepidosauria; order Squamata; family Anniellidae; genus Anniella; species Anniella stebbinsi. The sequence goes on from JARDYH010000001.1 coordinate 4,400,301, forward strand.
TTTGTTTGCATTCCTGAAATTTATGCAGATTCAGTCACAGGAAAATATGCATGGTCTCCTGAGTTATGTGCAATGCTGAAAAATATACACTGGGAAAAGTCAAATGGAACGGGGGACAATACGCTAAATGTTACGTACTAACATCAATTATACATATTGTTGCCAACTTTCTTGCTGAGTTCTTTGTGTATTTTTTCCACATAACAGCAAAAGCAATTTGAATCTGTCTGTGAACGGATGCTGGAATGATCGACGCTGTGCAATCCACAAACGCCCCAAGGCGGATTTCATAAAATCCAGACCTCTCTAAAGAACTAGCTCTCAGCCTTATTGACAAATTGAAAGCATATCAATCATCAGGCCTAGATTATTGTATTTATTTATTTATTATATTTATATACCGCCCCATAGCCAAAGCTCTCTGGGCGGTTTACAAATTAAAAACACTGAACATTAAAAAAAAAATATACAAAATTTAAAACCACAAAGAGCATAAAAGCACATTACAGATACAATAGCCATTGAAAAACAACTATTCTGGGTCAAACGACAACAGCACAAAACCTTCAACATATGCTGTTAAATGCCTGGGAGAAGAGGAAAGTCTTGACCTGGTGCCGAAAAGGTAAAAATGCAATCGTAGTCTCACCACATCTGGAGGACACCAGGTTGGGAAGGCCAAAAGTGATGCTGCTCTCCCAATAAGCTTCTATTTATTTATTTATTATAGAATTGGATGGAGGCATTTAGGCCATCAATTTCAGTTCCCTGGTCAGTGCAGGAATCCTCCCCCCCCCCCACTACCTGATCTGTTCAGAGAGAAACATAGCATCCTTCGCAACCACTACATCCCTGTTTGGGCACGACCATCCAGTACCCAAAGAGAACATCTGAACTTGCCTCATGCAGAGTTTGATCGTTGACCCATCCAATCCAATATTACATTTCCAAAAATGAAATCCTTAATGACTCCTACATCAGGCACCACTTTTGTACTCGAGAGGGGAGAAAGGATCTCGCCACCCATAATGCTTTGCCTTGTCTGATGCTTCAAATGGGCAGTCAGACAGACCTGAGCAGTTACTTTGTTCAAAAGGCGCACCCCCCTCTGTTATTTGAAGCTTTGTAATTGTTCGCAGCACCGGTCTGAGTCATAGCTCCCTAGTCAGCTTTGCAATCTGGTCTACCCAAAAGAGCTTTCCACACACACACACATACACCAGGAAAAGAAAAGACGGAGCTTCCCTTGGCTGTTCCCTTTTCAACTGTTGAAGCCAGCAACTTCCAAAAGCTCAAAGATGAGTTGTAAGTGGAGGAGCTTTCTGCAAAGATCTAACAGCCGTGGTGGGCAACAACAGATCTTCAGTGTTGCTTGAAACTGGGTGCCAACATCTTTGCATTCCCTGGGGGACAAAGGCACTTCCTACACCTAAGGGCCTTCTGGGAGGGTGGGGGGATGATCCCAGACTTATCTGCTTCCAGGATCATCCCCCCCCAGCATACAAATGCCAGTGTGACATCCTGGAAACAAACAGGGACATCGTGGGTGCCATTTTTTTAAAAAAAAAAAAACACGAGCTAGGAGTGCCCCAACCCCACTCCCCCCCACCCCGATGTCCCTGGACTCCCCCCGGACCGGTTCTTTCCCTCTTTGCAGATCCCTGCTACTCACGGGGAGGAGGGAAGAATCCGGGACAGGCGCCCACACTGCCTACAGTTCTTGGGAAATGGAGGGGTCATCCCTGCTTGCCCCCAGGATCCCCTGTGCATCATGTGTACACACAGGGACAACCACGGGACAACCCTGGGATAAATCCCTGGTGTACACATGGTCAAAGTCCTAGGAAATACATCCTTGCTTGAACGGACAACTAACAGGAGGGTTCTCACAGAAATCCCTGGCCACCCACCTCACCGACCAAGAGTGCGTGAGCAGGTGCACCCAGACAAGGGCCTCCAATGGGCCTCCAAATGTCAAGCTCGATTTTGCTCAGGTTCTTCTTTTAAATTCATTCTATTCCACTTCCATATTGGAATGCAAACTATTTGTCTGTATGAAAATCCATAGTTATTTCCAACATTAGCATGTATTCTACACCCTTTTCCAAATGTACACTTTTTGCATGTGTGGCGCTTTTTCATTTACTAAACTGCATCACAAACTTTGGGAAAAGTATGAATTTCGATGACTGACTGCATTTCGGTTGGTGTCAGCTCACGTTGAAATTTGGATCGTACAAATTCCTCACCCATCTCTAGAGGGGAACCAGCCACGCCATGCAACTCTGCAAATAAGCCACCTTAAGGTTGGTTCTTCACTTGCTAACCTGACAGATGATCAGGGGTGCCATGGCTTGTTTCCCTCTCAGTCCTCCTGCCAGCTCCATCATATATCCCAGGAGCCTTTTCAGCAGAAGTTCTCAATTCCTCCGTCCCTATCTCCATTTTTGCCCCTCTGGCTGGCTAGCTGGCTCTGTAGCCATTCCCCACAGCCCACAAAGAAATAACCCTGCCAGGTTCAGACAATGCAACAAGCCACCCAATGGGTATCAACAACCCTAAAACAAGCCATGAGTTCTCGGGGTGGCTTGGCCATGAAATGTAAGCCACCCTGCAGACACCGTGCTGGGTTCTCACAACACGACAGCTACCACGTAGGCCATTTATCACCTTAGAGGCTAAATAACGGCATCTGAAGAGATGTGCCCCGTTGGATGTGTTCTTGGGAGTTGGCATGTGGTACTACTGAAGATTGTGTGAAATACCAACATTTGTCCTCTGGGACTCTTTTAATCAAAGGAGTAATTGGAGCAGACCCTCCCTCAGTTTGCCCGAATGGCTTTCAGCTTTAAAATCTGTTGGGTTTTAATTGCCTTTTGTCTGAAGGGAGCTGGAGCGCTAGAATTCAATGCAGGGCTACAGGTAATGCAAAATTGAGTTCTTCAGCTAATAGGTCTTGAGAGGCCTGGGGAAAGTACATAGGAACATATACTGAATCAGACCATTGGGCTACCTTTCCAAGTATTGCTGACACTGACCGGCACCCAAGGCTTCGCGGGGTTTTAGGCAGGAGTCTCTCTTAGCCCACCCTAGAGAACCCCAGAATTGAATCTGGACTCTTCTGCATGCAAAGTGGGTGCTCTATGACTGAGCCAAGGCCCCTCCTGCCATACCCATCTCTCATCACAGCCTACCTCACAAGGTTATTATGAGGATAAAGTTGGGGCCAGGAGAAGGACCTTGTACAGTGCCTTGAAGCAGGTTGGGATATAAATGAATGTACCTGTGAGCATTTGAAGATCAAGGGAAAGTTAGAAGCGGTCCTCAGAATGACCCCAAGTTGCATGAACTGATTTGCAGGAGCACGCATATGCCTTCCTGTCACTGTCAATTTGAGTGCATGCTCCACAAGCCCATGGCGCATGACCGCATGTGTGCTTGAACGCCATTTGGAAATGCTGCCACATAGATGGTGTAGCACAGCAAGGGGCCCTCCAAAGAAATCTCGCGATGACGATGGTGTGGCTTGGCTCCTAATTTGATCATTCATCTCTGAATGGAGCACGTTTTGCCCTCCTAAACAGCCACAAATTACTGTACATAAGCTATAATCACCCACTGCACACTCTGGGGTTCTCTTTTACTGTTCTTAATTGGATGGCACACTCCGCGGTAGTTGCCTTTGTACCCGGCAGTGCGCTTCAGCCAGCAGCAAGCAAAAGACGTCTTTTATCTGGAACCTTGCAGAATGCTGTGATCACTGTTCACATTTTTATTGGCATGGTTTTTATATACACAAACATGTGTGCATATAGATGTTTCTATGCACTGTGTGGTCACACTCAAGCATCCATACAAGTCATATGGCAATATTCACTTGCACTATCCGGCTCCAACAGAAAAAAAAAAAAAACATTGACTGATCAATTTTGATCAGGAAACACCAACATAATCCATAATGACTGCATGTTGTTTTTAATATTTTTGATCTTCATAAGAGCTTCGGCTATGGGGCGGTATAGAAACTTAAGAAATAGTTATCATTATAACAGTAATTGACCATGCTGGAAGTGGCCTCCCAATCACATTAGAGATCTGCCTTCTCCCCACTCCTAAGTCATTCCATTTATCCCTACCCAGTTTCTACAGTTCTTGAAGGCCTCGCTGGAGGCCTTCAAACAGAGGCTATACAATCATCTGCTGAGATTGCTCTTGATCTACATAATCTACAAGATGCCCCTCCAATTCTGCGATTCTATTGCCTAGGCAAGTCCAGCCGGGAGCACATTTCTCAAAGGAACCAGTGCCTTGCCTTCCATTTGCTCGTCACGTTTGACAGCCCTCCGTCATTCTTCCCTTGGCTCTGCAAAGGCCGAGCCCTCTGGCTCGTCAGCCTTATCCCCGTTTGCCCTAAAACACTCCACAGAGCACAGAGGCCTTTGCCAACAGCAAGACACTCCTTGAAACATGAAGAGCACTCAGGGTGCTTGGTGTAAAAGATCCCCGTTGGGCCCATTCCACCGCCTGCTTTGCACAGTGTGGGTTTCCGGGAGCTATAATGGGCTTTCAAGGTCATCTGGCCTGCAGGATGCTGATAAAAGGGTATAAATAAATAATTGCAATGTAATGGGGTAGCCAGTAGATGTTGTTTTAACATCATTCAGTTGGTAAAAGACTATTTTGCTCTCCGTGTTCTTCTTGCTTTGAAGATTTCCCTGTAGAAAGCATCCCACCCCCCACTCCCCGTCCAGTCTCCGCACATGGCTGCTCATCCCCATTCTCTCCTTCGCGCTCAAGATCTGTTAACAAGATTCTCTCTTTCTGATCAATATTTCTTCACTCCAGATTTTATTATGGCGCTGCCCTTGGGCTGCCCACAGAGCCAGTCCACGTGCTCACTATCGTGTTACTCCTTCCACTAATTCTGTTTACGGCCACTGTTCTTTCAACAGAAAGGAGAGCGCAGAATGTAGGAGACCCTTCTGCCCGGTGGAGGCTGGCAAAAGATCGAATGATTTTTGCATTAGCAGACGTGATGTTTGGCACGTATTGATCCTTTCCTACCCCCAACCCCCAACCCCTCTTTCTTGCAGGAACATTTCACGCCGGAATGCAAGTTCAAAGAATCGGTTTTTGAAAACTACTACGTGACTTACTCCTCCATGATCTACAGACAACAGCAGTCAGGAAGAGGCTGGTATTTGGGTCTTAACAAAGAAGGGGAAATCATGAAAGGGAACCACGTCAAGAAAAACAAGCCCGCCGCACACTTCCTTCCAAAACCATTAAAAGGTAACATCGTTGGAGCATCCTCAGCTGCTCACAAAGGGGTTGGGATACCACACCACCATTATGCTTGCTAGTGGTATGTGCTAATTGGCTCCTTCAACATTAGCTGGATATGAACAGTTTTTATAGCGCCCAGACAAAACTGTATGTTTGCAGACCATTTTCAAAGGCCCCATGTACAATGTATGGCAGGAGGGCCGTGTCTACACCATGCAGTTATCCCAGGGTCATCTCTAGGTCATCCCTGCGCATCCACATGACACACAGGGAATCCCGGGGTCAACCGGGACAACCAGAGACTTTCCCAGGGATAACTGCAAAGGCGGATGTCCCGGCTTTTCTGCGGCCCTGGGACAACCCTGGCTCCAGGTCCTCAAATGGGCACAGAGCAGCATGGGGTGGCTCTGAGCCCATGGAGGTGGGGGGGAAGCAATTTCACCATCCCTGGGATGGCAGGGGTTGGGTGCAGAGTTTGGCAAGGGGGTTAGCTTACTTTTTTGCCAGACCAGGGACGTGGCTCTGCTTCTAAAAAAAACAAAATGTTGCCCGCAACGTCCCTCTTCCTTTCTGGGACATTGCACGGCCTTATAGAAGCTGGGGGGAGGATCGTGGAAGCAGGTAAGTCCGCGATCCTCCCCCTTCCCTCCTGCTAGGCCCTTAGGTATAGATGAGCCCTAGGTTGTCAGGGAAAGTCCGTACCAGCTTACCCTTTGTGGTAGATGCCGTAATTCTTTCAGGGTCATAATTTCCCTGCAGCTTGAATAGTAATTGTGCTCCAGAGATATAAGAGGCAGAGGCAGTTGTTACATATATATATATATATATATATATATATATATATATATATATTGTGAATACTTGTGGAAGACCTGAATGGTGAACAGGTACTCTATGACTAATCAATAAAACCAATAAGCTGTATCATGTTCTAGTAACAACTCACAGTCAATTCTTAGACGATTAAACATATTAGCAGCCTCACTGATTTAAGAGTCTCTTCCTCTGCTTTCAAAGAACCCCTTCTCAATGGCCCCGGAAAATTACATCCCCTCCCTTCGAGGGTGGAATGTTGTCCATTCCCAGGTCAAATTGCAGCTCCCATCTTGATTCATAGCAGGAATGGAGAACCTTCACCCCATAGGTTGGATTAGGTTCATGGGATGAAAGCTCCGCATCTGACCCATGGAGCTTCTTTAGACAGGGGTTGGCCTCCAAATCCCACTCCCTAAAGAAACCCCTGTTATCTCTGATCTTTGTGTGATGTTCAGGGGAATCCCTGAATAACAGTGGCGATGCCGGGTCATTCACACACACACACACACACACACACACACACACACACACACATTTTATAGGATGTTAGGCACTTAAGGGTTCTTTATTGATGAGAAGCACATCTGCTTTGGAGGCCCTGGATACACTTATGGAAAGTTCTGCGGGTGAAGCAGGAGCACAGGTGGCATTTCCACCCACATTAGGGACCTTCTCATCCAAAGGCAGGTCGCGGAGAGATCAGGTGTCACTGGATACAGAGTTCTCAAAGATTTCAAAGTTGTGTATCCAGTTTCCCTTTTTATTGTCACAACAAGCCTGTGAGGTAGGTTAAGCCAGGAGAAGGTTAAGCCAAGGTCACCCAGAAAGCTGTGTGGTTGAGCAAGAAAATCTTCTTCTTTCCCTATTTTTTTTTTTCTTTCTCCACCCCTGCAGTGGCTATGTACAAAGAACCCTCACTCCACGATCTCACAGAATTTTCCCGGTCTGGCAGCGGAACCCCCACAAAAAGCAGAAGCGTCTCCGGAGTGCTAAACGGCGGGAAATCCATGAGTCAAAATGAATCGACGTAGCCAGGTTTGGAGAACCAGTGGAGAGATGTTTGATGGAACCTTACACTGGAACCGCTGTTGAGAAGCCTTCCTTAGCCGCCTACCATCCAACCGTTCCAGACAAGCCAACGGACTGGCATAGGTCACATTTGTCTTATCAGCCATTTTAGACCTTCTGGTTGTTCAAAACTACTACCACTAATAATAATGCTAATAAAATAAAATAAAACACGGAGAGATCTCAATAGAGTGTGCTTGCGCAATCTCACAAAGGTAACCAGACAAGCGTTAAGTTGAGGCTTAAAACTGTGGAGAAGAAATATCCATCTCACCCGCTCTCCCTTTATCTCTTTAATCTCACCTGTGCTTTGTGAAAAGGAAAGGAGGGGAAAGTTAAGAAGCAGAAAACATTTTCGCAGCACGTAACTGCTGACCTGCATTTGCTTTCCAACTAAGAGAGAAATCCAATCAACAACCACTTTTTTGGCTCTTCAAGGGAAATTTTAATGCTTAATGTTTTATATATACTAGCATTAGAGGGGCAAATACCAGGATTTGCCCCTGTGGGTTTTTTCCTCAGCTTACCATTTTATATCTCTTATGGCTTGGTAAGGAAAACAAACCCAAATATATTCTTTTAATTTGGAATAGTGCAACTTTTTGCTTTCGTAACTCCAAAGCGTCTTCTTCGGAGGTGTGTCTCAACAAGCAAAACGATGCTAATAATACTATAATATTGCGGGGTGGGGGTGGGGGTCAGATTAGATTTGGAGCTGAATCTCAGTGTCTCAGTCTCCAGCAAAAAAAGTGTTCTTGTGGTTTTAAAAACATACTGAAATATATACAATTTTTTTATAGATTTGTAGTATTCCGTTCAAAGTCCTTGTGCTGACCCCAGTCTGTAGGAACTGAGGTGTTATGTTAACCCCCAGTCAGTGAAAGATGATGTTTTATATTCAAAAAAGGGGGATCAAGTTATCCCTGCTATGTAGATTTTATTTTTCTCCTCTCTCCCTTTCTCTCTCTCTCTCTCTCTCTCTCTCTCTCTCTCTCTCTTTCTCTCTTAATTACATTTTATGTACCATATTAAAAAAAAAACTGTCGTCGTGGCTTCTTTTTTCTAAAGACAGAAACTGTGGAACTAAGGTGACTTAACAGGTTTTTTTATAAGAAAAACATCTTATTTATATAAAAAAAAAAATCTTTCACTTACATGAAATTTAAGTAGAAAGGAAGTGTTACAACACACAACCCCTGAAAGAATACATGTATTTCGGTAGAGAGGGGACATGATCCAACCCCTTCTGCCCGTAGTGAGTAGTAGTGTGCAGAGGGATATCAGATAGATGTATCGTTGAGTGTCATCAGACGAGCGTTTTATTGCACGGTCGTTACCGGGCACTCACAGATTTTCCCGGGTCCTATTCACGACATGGTCTGCCTCCTGTGTGTCTCCCGCCCCTTCCTTCCGTGACAAAAAAAAAGACTCCAATAAGTCCAATTTATTTTTAGAGATGGAACTTGCCGCTATCACTTGCTGCATGCAGGAGAAACGGCGCAATAAAAAAAGCCTACTCGATGGGCCACGTGGACGTTGTTTACTCCCTTTTCTTCTCTGTGAGAAAGAGGAAGTATTGTGTGACAGGAGCAGGGGCGGAGAAGCAATGGAAGGGAACCATGATCCACCCCCCCCGATGGAGCTCAGGGTCCAAGAACAGGGGGCATCTTGGCTTACATGCATTGAGCGACCCTGGCATGTGGCTAGCTTGGCTGAAGGAGGGGGGATACGATGCATTCCTACATGGAGCCCCTCTGCACCCCACTCCCTTCCTGCAGGAGGGTTTTGACTGTACCGTCCCCCCGATTTCCTTTTCTAAAGCAAAAATAATAAGAAAGAAACTACAATTGAAACTTTTGTTCAGTTTCCATTGAGTTCATCATATCCATTGCATGGGAGAAAGTTGGGATATCGGCTTCAGAGTTGCATGACATGTTAAGATTTTGTGCATTTCTCACTGTCTGCATCAATTACAAATTATGTGCAAAGCTGACATGGTTCAGTGCAAGCTGTTTCCTGCTGCTTTGTATGAAGGAGATGTTTATTATTTGTTGTATACAACCATGCACTGAATAAACTACTTTAACTTAATGTACTTTTTAAAAACAACAACAGCCTGTGGATTTGTTTGGAAATCGGCCCTTTCGCTGCTGCGTCTGGAGGTACGAGAGGCTCCCGACGACCCTGCGAGGTGAACCCCAGTCGGGAGAGCGGTTGGGCCAAAGTAAGTCTAGGAGCTTCATAAAAGGCACAACCCCAAGCATGTTTAAACAGAACAAAGTCCTACAATTCCCAGCATTCCCCAGCCAAAACCCTCATTCCCGCTGAAGTGAGTTGTACTACAGAGGAAGTCCCGCTGAATTTTATAGGACTTACGTTTCAGTGAATGTACATAGGATTGGGATATCAAGTGCTCAGAAAGCCAACTTCAAATGGGAATGGATGACTGAGCGTGGCAATATTGCAATGGAAGAGAGTGCTTAATTCCCCCCCTTCTTCAAATCTCCCCCAGCGTCCTTCCCTCCTACACTGCCATGGGATTTTAAACACATATTTTCCCACTCTTAAGGCCCCATGGTGGGGGTCAAAGCTGCTGAGGGGATGTGATTTGGAATGGGGAAAGGGTTAAATGCTGCCTGCCTAGGTCTGCACCTCCTTTCTCTGCTCCTGATCGCATCCACGGGGGAAAAAACAGCGTTGTCTAGAAATAAGCTATGGCCTTTGACGACGCAAGCAAACTGGTGCCTCCTAGAGGCGAGAAGTCGTGCGTCACAGTTTTGGGGGCTGACAAGGATTAATCACCCCCTTTCTTTTTTTAAAAAAAAAAAAAAATCCCGCCACCGGTCAAGACCAATCAATATCTCATTGTCAGCACAGCCTAGAAAGCCATTAGAGGACCATCTCCTGGCAAAGGGTGCCGCTATGGATTTTTCCACAAAGGGTGACCCCCCCCTCTCTTTTGCATTCACATGGTGACCCTATGGCAGATGGGACTCCACCTCTTTTGCCTTTCATGGGTTCCTGATGGAACATCGGGGAGCTAAATTCAGGACCGGGTTTCTGGGCTTTCAGTATGGAGCCCCACTCCCATCACCTCCCCCGCCAAAGGAGGAGGAGGAGGAGGAGGAGGAGGAGGAGGAGGAGGAGGAGGAGGAGGAACAGAACCTTCCTGAATACTGGGATGTTTGGAAGGGTATATTGTCCTAACTGAACAGACAGATTTTAAGAGCGCAGGCTGTGGATATTTATTATTCCATTGATATCCCACCTTTTTCCTTTTTGCAAGGAACCCAAAATGCCTTACATGGCCCTCGTTCTCTCCATTTTATCCTCACAACAACCCTGCAAAGTAGGTTAGGCTGAGAGCCAGTTACCCAGGGAGTATCATGGCCGAGTGAGGATTGTTTATCCTCACCAACAATCCTATGAGGTAGGTTAGGCTAAGAGTGGCTGGCCCCAAAATCACCCAGTGAGCCTCAACCAGTGGGCTTCGTGACTTGTACCCGGGTCTCCCCAGTCCTAGTACAAAACTCTTATCCCTGCACCATGCTGCTTAGTTGGAGATGATGGTGGGGGTAGAGTCCCTCTCTAAGAAGCTGATGCAGGACTGTGGATCTGCTGCCTTGTAGGAGTTCTCTCTCACTCTTTCTCTCTCTCTCTGCCTCCATTCATGGTTGTTTGTGTGTTTGTCAAGAGGAAATCAAATATTTAGTGATGCTGAGCAAATTTGCACGGATCAGGCACATCATATGAATTTCCACCGCTTGACGTATGTGGTGCACATTCTGGGTGTGGTGAAATGGAACATAACTCGGGAGTGCGGCACATCCACAGACCCTTCCCAGTGCAACCCCTGCCATTGCCAGTTAGAAATGAATTCTGTGATTGACGACAACAGAGGCTGATGGCTCTGATTTCGGTGGTGCTGTGAAGCCATTCCGGGTTTCAGTCAGAACCAGCTCCAGCGGAGCTCTCCAACATCCTGAACCTAGTTCTGTGAAGGTTTGAGGCCTCCTGAGGCAAACTACTAAAGTCAGGCCTTAGAGGCCTGGGGATTTTCTGTTGGAGACGGATATCTCCAGTTAAGATTCATTTCTCCAGTTAAGTTTCATTTCATCCAAACCCTCCTTCAGTTGCCTCTGAGCACATGCAGAGCTCTTGGTCTTCACAACTGTGTCGCTGCATGATACCTTGTATGGTCTAAATCAGCTCAAGCAGTATTTAGGATACCAGCTACTTCTCTTCCCAGCAGTCCTGATGTCTGGGTGGGTCAACTAGTGGTTGGAGAGAAACCAACCAGGGTTGGGGGGTAGCTCTGATTTTCTACACCTTCTATCAAGACAGAGAATAACAGCGATGTCTGAGGACACTTTACCATAGATGTGGGGGATACAATCCAAGATACAGAGCATCAGCAAATCCATCTTTGCTGTTGCTTAGAGACACAGCTGAATCCCAGAGCGGATTAAAGTGGGTCTCGTGTTGAAAAGGATTGTGCTCAGATGCCGGAACAACAATGTTGATGGTTGTTCCTTCTGGCTGAGCAGCAGCATCAGATTCAGGCTGCAAAATACCCCAGCAACTTAATGTTAGTGGCAGCTGAGTTGTCCATAATTGTGATTTGTTAACACACACATACACGCCCTATGCCCCTTTAGAAAAACAGACGAGAGCTGAAGGTACAGAATAGTCTCTGAAACAGCCCTGATCTCTTCAAAGAGATTTATCCATTTTTTGCGTGTCAACCCTTGGGGAGTGTTCCATCTCAGTCCCATTGGAACCCCAGACATGAAAAAAGAAGTTGGAAATGCCCTTGAGCATGCACAAACAGCCTCACCTGCATGACCACAAAGACTCAAAGCAATTTAGATTAAAGAGAAAAACTCATCTGCCACCTTCCCAGGCCAACAACCATAAAATAACAAACAAAACCATAAATACAACAATAAAAACATCAAAATATTAATGCATAAAATGTTTTTTTAAAAAAATAAAGAGCCAGTTTAACAATCAGAGCACTAGTTTAATAGCTAAATGCCTGTTAGAAAGGGACAGTCTAAACCTGGTATCTAAATGTATAAGTGAAAACACCAATTGGATCTCTCTGGGAAGAACATTTCACAGATGGGAGGACCACTGTGAATGAGTGAGTGGGCTGGTGAAAAGTAGGGGTGTGTACCTGATCGGGCCTGATCCACGATCCGGACCCGATCAGGGGGAAATCGGATAAAATTATCTGATTTCCGATCCCCTCATCTGGATCATCCGATTTGATCTGAACTGGTCCAGAAGGACCCGATCTGGTTTGGATAAGATCAGAGGATCGAACTTCCTCCTGCCACTCGGCTCCTTACCTGCCAGGGCTGTCCACTGCCATCAGAAGCGGATGGCCCTGGCAGGTAAGAAGTGTGAGGGGCAGTAGGCGGGAGGGGGGCACTTACCTGCCGGGGTGTCTGCTTCCCTCCGGTGCACATCTCTACTGAGAAAGAGGCTTCGCGGCCTGCCTCTCAGTAGCGCGCCAGGTGATCACCTGGTGCGCTACTGAAAGGCAGGCCACGAAGCCTGTTTCTCAGATCCGCGCACCAGAGGAAAGCGGATGCCCCAGCAGTTAAGGAGTGCGAGGGAGGGAGCTTACCTGCCAGGGCGCCAGCTGCCGTCAGCTGCCGCCCACTGGTCGAATCTACTGAGAAACAGGCTTCGCGGCCTGGTTCTCAGTAGAGCGCCAGGTGGTCATCACCTGGCGCTCTACTGAGAACTAGGACATGAAGCCTGGTTCTCAGTAGATTGGACCAGCGGACGGCAGCGGAAGGCAGCAGGCGCCCCCACAAGTAAGGAGCACGAGTGGGGGGGAGGGACAGGAACAGGGAGGGGGGAGTTAGGCCCCCACTCACCTGCCCCCATGTTTTCACCATAGGCTTGCATTGGGGGAAAGCTTTCTTTTCCCCAATGTAAGCCTATGGCGAAAACAGCTAAAATGGCATCCGAACCGAAAATCGGACGTCCGGTTTTTGGATCGGGACCGGGTCCGAACCAAACCGGGAAGCCTCTGATCTGATCCAATCCAATCCGAGACCTTGGTTCCATTTCCGATCCCGGTTCCATTCCGATCTGGGGGGGCATGCACATCCCTAGTGAAAAGTGTGCTCCATTCCTCCTCTGCACCCATCATAGAAACCAAGTGGGCTGCAGGCAGAAGAAAGTGATATCCTCCACATCAGGTAGCCATATGCCCTACTTTACAAGTAGTCCTCTATTTGAAGGAAAAAGCAGTGGCCTTGAATTTGCCCATCCACAGTTAGCAGCACCAGGACAGCAGACTGAGCTTAGACACACCAGAATATAAGAAGAGCTATGGTGGATCGCCACGGGCCCATCAAGTCCAGCACTCTGTTCACCCAGTGGCCAAGCAGCTGCCCATGGGAAAGCCATAAGCAGGACATGAGTGCAACAACACCCTCCCTCCCATGTTCACCAGCAACTGGTGTATATAGGCATACTGCCTCTGCTACTGGAGATAGCACATAGCCATCAGGACTAGTAACCACTGGTAGCTTTCTCCTCCACAAATTTGTCTAACTCCCTTTTAAAGCCATCCAAATGGGTGGCCGTCACTACCAGTCATTCGGCCATATGTATCATATTTGTTAAAAAAATTAAAATATAGCCATGATTTGTAAGTGTGCATCCATACAGATAAATTAGCACATGCACATTTTATGCAAGCATCTTTTGTCCCCTTTTTCTCTGATGCTCTCTCTCTCTCTCTCTCTCTCTCTCTCTCTCTCTCTCTCTCTCTGATGTGTAAATGGACATCCTACGCCCATGCTCTGCTGCAAGAGAAACAGATCTTCCTGTCCCTCATCTGTCAGTCCGCAAGCAGGCTGCTAAACATTTGTTGCAGGCCTTGTGGACTTATAAATAAGTCTGTGTTTAATGCAAAAGAGGAAGAACAGAACCAGTTGTTTCTTTCCAAAAATGGAAAATCTGCCCCCCCCCCTTGGCTAGCACACCTCCGTACCAGTTAAAACACACAAATCCTTTTGTGGACTGAATCCATAAAGCAGACAGCACAACCTCAGTCTGGAATTGCTTCAGTGTCTGGAACAATGAGACAGCATAATCGGTGAGAACTGTCGGAGGAAAGGTGAGGAGGGGGGAGAGAGAAAGGGGGAAGAGACTCTGTTTAACAGCTTTATTCAAATCTTGCCAAAATAAAATAAAACAAATCCCTCTTTGATCTAGAAGTGCCAGCCGCTTCATTAGGTTATGTGTTTTGCAGCAGCTGTGCAGTTCAACCTAAACGGCAAACCCTCCTCAAGCCCCTCGTGACACCTGACATCAAAGCAATGAAAATGGCAGGGCTCTGATCAAGATCTGTCGCATTTCCTCCCAAATCAAGAGCAGAGAGGCCCCGGTGGCCTCGTTATTGAACCTGGAAGTTGGGGGAAGGGGGAAGGAACCCCAAACTTCTGACTGCAGGGTAGACCCTGTGACAAGTCAGAGGTAAAGTTGCCAGGTGTTGTCTTTTATGGAGGATAGTCCTCTTCTTGAAGGGCTGCCAGAGGACAGTTCTCTATTTTGAAGGTGGCCTCTGTCTGTCCAGTCCAAGTCCAGTATAAAGATAAAGAACCATCAGGAAGATCTAAAGGGCCTTGAAGTTGCCCATCAACAGGACCTGGATAGCAGACTGAGCAAAACACTCAGGTCACCTTATCCTCAGTCCTCCAAGCGATGGTGAGATGAACAATTTAAATTATAATTGAGGAGGATGGTTGGCTAAGCAAGAAGCTGCCAGAGCAGGCTGCCTCGCAACAGCGACAAGTAGACATGTGTTGAAGAAGCAGCGTGCTCTTTTATTTCAGCAGAACACAAATGCAAAAGCCTCACCAGAGTCTGTGAATCAGAGCCTTTGTGTGCCCAAGTTCGATAAAATCAGCTAATCCAAACAGGAGCCAGAGGCAGGATCTTGGTCCAGTCGTATAATCCTAAACAGGGTCCCAAAGCTTTGGATTCAGGGCATGCCATAGTTCAGGTTCCAAGCAGAGAAGTGTCTGGTACCAGCAATGTTGTGCTCACAAATCTGTTTTGCCTCTCTGCTAGTTTATGTGCAGAGGCAGAGTGGCTAGGGATCCTCGCTTGTCAATCTAGCTCTACAGGGAAATAGCTGGACACAAGAACTTCGCTTAACTGGTTACCTTTCCCTTAACCTCTTCAGTGGGCACCATGGACTAGGAGACAGCCTTGGCACCCACGTTCTTCAGCCAGATCTGCCTGCTGCCCCCTTATCAAGGAATATTCTTCAGGCTGGGGCCCATCAAACACTTGTCCCATGGCTAAGGCCTCCTCCACACGAGACGTTTAATGAGCCTTAAAGGCTCATTATAAATTTTACCTCCACACCAGCGGAGCGCAAAACGGGCGTACAGGCGCGTTATCTCCCCGATAATGCGCATTTTCGAATGCGCGTTAAATAGCGACTTTTATTTTTCTCCGGCCGTTAAAGCGCATTTTCGCGGTGTGAACAAGCGATTATGCGCGTTAACGTCTTCTAAAGCGCTTTTTGGACATGAATTAATGCGCTTCGCCGCCTCTCGCCGCCTCCCGTGCAGAGGGATTAGGCGTAAATGCGCCTCCGCGATAATGCGCATAATCCCGGAACCGGGCGCAAAAGCGCATCCTTGTGGAGGAGGCCTAAGTCTGATGGCATTTGAGATGGAGTACTTTCCTCTGCCTGCTTGCCATCTACTGTGAAACCAGGCAGAGACAAATTCCCAGCCCCCTGCCAATCCATATGTTGACTAGGCCCTAAATCATATTCTCCTATCGCTGAATGAGACTCTTCATCTCAGTCTGAGGGATATAGGCATGGCAGTAGACATGTATTTCATTCTGTGAATGAATGTGGCTGAAGCAGACCATGGGTCTATCTAGGACCAGCTTGGATACCAGCTTGGCAAAGGCTGATCTAAGAGACCCTATGCATTGGAAACACCATTCCATACCTGCCCGAGGACTTTGGCTGCTTGAAATGAAACCTAAAGCGCTGCTCTTCCCTCTTCTTAGGGCCAACACCATTTAGACCCTGCCATTGTCTATTTCCTTGTCATAGTGCTGCCTGAAGCAGATTGCTTCACCCGGTCCTTGGCACAATTGGTGGACAATGAGGACTCAGGATAAGGAAGACAGAAAGCAGACTACTCAAAATGGAAGTCAGCTGATTGCTTTCACCCTCAAGACAAAGTATACAGCCAGGACTTAGAAAATATGAAGAGCTAGTCACAGTGACACACCAAGCCTCAGATACTCTGTGTTCCCCATCCATCAGAGGTGCAGAGGGGGGTGGTACAGGACTGGGTCTTCCTGGTGGTGGCACTGAAGTTATGGAATTCCCATCCACCCAGCTAGGGAGACCCTCTTCTCTAGATGTTGGGTAAAGACATTTTTGTTTCAAGTTTGGGATTAGAGAAAGAGCAAGTCGAGTCTTTCCTTCAGGGCCACGTGTGACATTCTTAGATCCTAACTTTTTGGCATTGCGTGAGCCATACATTTTATATCTTATCTGCTGGTTGCTTTTGCTGGACTTTTGGAGTTCTTACACATGTGTTTGTAAAATTGCACTTTTGTTATTGCTATGCTCAGAGCATCCAGGTGTTCTACTTTACAAAGGACTATCCTCTCTTACATTTGCTTATGATTTGTTTTATTTTGAGCATGGGGATGGGATTTATGCTGAACCCTCAGTGGCGGTTGAATTGGTAACTCTGAAAGAGCACCTGGGAAGTGGTTTCCGTAGAAACAGATGTGTGAGTTAAAAAAAGAAGAGAAAAATCTTTCTGAGCATCTTTCTCCCTCAATAAGTTTCTCATCGCTTTAGCTGGCTGCCTGGAAAGGGTGGGGGTGGGGGAAGCCACACACATGTACGTTAAGAAAACCCAAGGAACCCAATATAAACTCTATTATAAAAAGGCAATTCTTAGTGAAGTAGATGACAAAAGATTTGATTTTTAAAGGAGTAAATATTTTTTAAAAAAAATTCAATAAGATAATTTGTATTTTCATGCAAGATTCATTATGTCTGGGGACCAAAAAAAAAAGGGGGGGGGAGTCTGGAAGAAAATGGAGACTGGAAAAAGCAGAGCATTGAAAATAATTAGACATAATCAATTAAAAAAAGGGAAAAGTCTGTGGCAGTTTTCAAATGTTATTAATTTAATTGGCATTGCAGAACAAAGAAGGATTTCATTTCACTCTTTCATTCATTCCCACATACTTTCTGTAATGTTATCCTGATTCTACGGATGGGGAAACTGAACCAGTAAGACAGTGCAGCTACAGAGACGGGTTCTTGAGCCTATTAGTGTTCATGTTTGCCTTTTGGGAAATGAATGTTTTCTGACAGTCCATGCCTGCTCTCTCGAAATTCTAAATCTACCCACTGAAGGGTAGATTTGGGAGGCTGGGGACCCCCTCGCCTAGGGCAGGAATTACTCAGGAAGGACACAGGTACGCTCAGTCAAATGCTGATCTTTCATATGCTAGCTGATGCCTGGATCACAAAATGCTCCAGCCATGGAGGGAATGGGGAGTTGTGTGGGCTGTCATGGGTGTTGGCACAAACATTGTCCAATCAGTACCTTCAGCACTTATCAACACTAACAGGAAGTCAGGGAGTAAGGAAGCCTTTCAACCATACAGATAGGAAAAGCCTAGAATCCCACACAGCTCTCCTACCTAGGGTGACCTTATTTAGGAAACCAAAACAGAGGATACTGGGGGGGAGGGGGAAGCAGCTTTCTGGGGTCTTTGGAAAGCACGTTATTCACCCCCTGCCACCTTAAAGGCCCCACTGCTCCAATCGGGCCTTTTTCTATAATGTTTTGGAATGACACGCTTTCCCCTTTAAGGGCCTGATTGTTGAGTGGCAGCATTAAAGGGGAAAGTGTGTCTTTCCAGGACATTATAGAAAATTACAGAAAATCTCCCAATACCTAGGCTGACCAGATAAAATCCAGGTCAGGGCTCATGTAACTTTAACAGTTGTAGAGAAAAGGGAATTTCAGCCAGAGTCATTTGTACGCAATTAGTTCCTGGTGAAATTCCCTCCTCATCACAACAGTTAAAGGTGCATGCACTATACTAAAGTGACATATACAAAAGAAGGCAGGGCCCCTGCAACGTTAACTGTTGTGATGAAGAGGGAAATTCACCAGGAACTAATTGCATACAAATGACCCTGACTGAAATTCCCTTTTCTCTACAACTGTTAAAGTTACATGAGCCCTGACCTGGATTTTATCTGGTCACCCTACTGATACCCAGGATAGAACAAAAACCAGGACAAATCTGGGGGAAATCCTGACAGTTGGTCACTCTACGAGTCCTACCCCAATCACAGGGTGCATGGGAACTCTCTTAGGTCATTTCTACACCTGGAATAGCCCCCGGCTGGTCCTTGTATGCCAGTGGTGTGTATTAGGTAGTTCCGGGATCGCCCTCCCTCCCTCCCTGTGTGCCGATGGTGTGTATTAGGTGCTTCCAGGATCACCCTCCCTCCCTCTACACCCTTATGGTGTAGAAAGGGCCTTACTCATCTTCTCTGCCTCCCATCCCTATGAGGCCCTGTGCATTTGCTTGGAACACATGGCTGTGTTCAAGTGCTGACCAGCCTGCAGTGTTGGAATTGCACTATGGATTGCTCTTCTCTCTCTCTCTTTCCATTTTCAAGCTCCTTTTTTCAAGTTATTTCTGCATTTCCTAAAGTATGAAAGAGGTCCTGGGATGTATCCTATAGTGTTCAAAGCAGCCCTGAGGGAGAAGGGAAGTTCCACATTTCTCCATGAAAATTGTTTCCTGGCGCTCCTGTTCATCTCGTTTTGTGGCTGGGCTGGATCGAGACAGCAAATACTGGGTGCATCCACATTTCCAGGGCCTCCAAAGCCTTTACACTTGCTCTCTGTTCGTTAAATAAGCATTCCAAAAAAACCCTCCTTTGATTTAGTTTGGCATTTTGCAGGAGAGATAACGCAGACGGCCATGCTAATTATGTAAGAGGTTGGATTTTGGTTGGAGGTTTTATTTTTAGACCAATTTAATTGATGGCAGTGTAAGGTGTGAATTTGAGGGTGGGGAGAGATCATCAGAAAAGGGGTTTTGGATTGTTCGGCTTTCCTCTGGAGGGAAACAATTGCAATTTGTGGGTTTGGGAAGGGGGGTGTTTTTGTAAAACCAAACAGTGGGGAGAATACTTTAAAGAAAGAATCAAGTCAATTTCCTTGCAAACAGGCAACAAGCATGTCAAGGAGAGTTATCATAGAATCATGGAATCGTAGAGTTGGAAGGGGCCTATAAAGCCAACCAGTCCAACCCCCTGCTCAATGCAGGAATCCTCCTTAAAGCATCCCTGACAGATGCTTATCCTCCAGCTGCCTCTTGAATGCCTCTAGCATTGCCTACATGTAGAGGTTTTTATTTTTATTTTTGGCATGAGGAAATACTCAGTCATGGAAGCGGTACAGCCATAAAACCAGCTTGACTCCACCTCTGCTGTTTGTGAAGCTTGACCTATACATACAGCAGAACGAAACTGAGAGTGGAATTTCAGTGCTCTTTACAACATATGATTGTTTCTTTGCCATATCCATGTGTGTTAAGAAAGGGTGCTATTTTCTACCCAATTATCAGAATATCTAGGGCTGGACATCCTCTTTAACTGGGGTGGAGACCTTATCCGGTGGGGGTGTCTCCCATGTCTTTATGAACCACCTTCTTACTGCAGGGAATCTCTTGTTTGGCCAGAATAGGACAATGTAGAATTGAGCTTCTCGAAATACTGTCCCTGTTTTTGAAACACAATTTTGTTTTACTTTTTCAATAAAGGTTTAGACCTTGGATAACTCCCACTGGAGCTATCAGGAATCCTAGATCTTAGATGGTTCAGAACATTTACTCACCCTGCAAAATAAAATAAAATAAAAATTCGAGCAGCAGCAACACACATCTCTTAATAGGGAACTGAGAGACAATTGAGGGAAGTAACACAGCAAATATGAAAGCGGCAGCACAACCCCCTACGGCAAAGCATCAGTCTCTACCCACACACTTCTGCCAGTGTACTGGCAAGTGTGTGTGTGTGTGTAGCTTGTTTTGCCAGCATCTTAGTTTTATTGCTATCATTTATTAAAGACCCTTTTATAAATAGAGGTGAAAAAGGCCCGGGAGTGGGGAATCGACGTTTGGCGACACTCAGCTATATTCATATTAAGCAAGACTGGCATCAAATTTGCTTTTGATCATTACCTATCTGCATATTAATCTCAGTTTCTCCCCAACACACACACACACACACACACTTACTGTGCATAAATAAAGTGGAAACCAGTTTTCAGACAGGGAAGTATCAGAGGTCAAATGATGGAGGTGAAGATAGAGGGTGCTAACACTGCACTCCAATGCACATCAACTGGGATGTAAGTCCCATGGAGTTCATAGGGGTCTTGAACCTCTAGCGGCCCAAGGGCCAAATTCCATTTTGGAGAAGCGCTCAGAGGGCCACATTCCAGTGGGCAGGGCCAAAGATAAAAGGGGTAGGACTAGGGTGACCCTATGGAAAGGAGGACTGGACTCCTGTATTTTTAACAGTTGCATAGAAAAGGGAATTTCAGCAGGTGTCATTTGTAGGCACGCAGCACCTGGTGAAATCCCCTCTTCATCACAACAGTTAAAGCTGCAGGAACTATACTAGATTGACCAGGTACAAAAGAGGGCGAGTGTCCTGCAGCTTGAACTGTTGTGATGAAGAGGGGGTTTCACCAGGTGCTGCATGCCTACAAATGACACCTGCTGAAATTCCCTTTTCAATACAACTGTTAAAGATACAGGAGCTCCGTCCTCCTTTTTCATATGGTCACCCTAGGTAGGACCAAAACAGCAGAATTTAGCTTCAAGCACTTAATGCCAGCATTCCAGCCTTTTAGAATAGAGAAACCCCTCAAAAGCTGTGAAACTACCAAACGATTGGTGTTGAGGAAAGGGGAGGAGTCAAGGGAAATGGGAGTGGCCACCCAGGGAACTCTGGATGATTAGATTGGGACCCGGCCATTTGAAACTCTCATTTCGACGCAGAATATCTCTTTAAAATTGCATTACAACATCGGAGCACTACCATTGCAAGACAAACGCAGTAGCGTTTCTCCATCAAAAAGTGCAGAGACAAAAAAGGTCCAGATGCCAAGGTGGACTAGATGTGAAGTTTGTCACAAAGTTTGCCCTTGCGTCATTGACTGGGGGTGGGGCAGGGGTGGATCAGGACCATGGTGTACAGCAAGGGTCCTCAATCTAGCCCTCTGGCCCAATCTGGGCTACCTGGATTTGTTCAGTTTTATCATTGTACAGTATATCTTTCATCTCTTATAGCTCCTGAAGGATTATGTATCCAAAATGTTGAGCTTTTAAATACTAAAAGATACACGCTTTTCATAGCTCCAGAATTCATCTCTTTTCTTTTTGCCTACCTGGGGGCCATGCCATCTTGTGAGGGCTCCGCCCCTTTCCCCCTATACTATAGGGCAGGGTAGACTTAACACTTCGCTCCCACTGTGGTTCCAATTGGTTACTGCTATGACTGAGATCAGTAATGAGGAGAGATTTCCCACTGGCTCCAATAGGAGCAATTCTTCCCATTGTGAGTTGGACATGTTGGTGGTGGTGCTAAGCAATTAGGACTATGGTGGAGGGAATGGATGATATCCTTCTACAGCACAGTCCCAACCTGGCTTGCAAACCACTCGCCCCCAACGCTGGCTCTTTATTCAAGAGAAATCAATGACGCCAGAGCAAACTAGACGGCAAATTTCATGTCTCGTTTGGCCCCAGGTCCCGCATGCCAGTGTTTCATTGGATCTCGCTATATATACCATCAGGAATGTAAAGTGCCTAGTACTTGGGACCGCGCATGTTGCATTCCCAGCCCCCCCCCCCCCCGTCTTAAAATTAATGGATCAATAAATTAACAAGTACTACTTTGGCCCGGCACGAGTGTTCCAGTGCCAAAGAGTCTTTGCATTTGGCATCACTCACATCCTGTAATTAAACCAAGTTCCACTGGTGAACCTGAGCTGTCTGGGAAGGAGCCACTGCATAATAGATCATGGGAGCAAAGTTGTCGCATTTAAGAGAGATCAGTAATCCATTATGGGCCACGGCCAAACGGGTGAGGCAGAGCTGAGAGCGCCCTTTCAATATTACATGAAGGGAGTCGGCCAAGCACACCATATTAAAAACTGGTTTCCTGCTCTCCTGGTAAGGCAGGCTGGAGTTCAATCGCCAGGCACCTTTTCAGCCAGGACATTGTACAGTACACAGAAATCAATAGGGCTCCTCCTCCTAGTAAGGTGGACATCTCAGGCCGTAAGAGGCTGCACGTAGAATTCACTCCAGGTGCTTTCAAACTAGGGGTGATTAGAATCATAGAGTCATAGAATAGTAGAGTTGTAAGGGGCTTATAAGGCCATGGAGTACAACCCCCTGCTCAAGGCAGTAATCCACTTTAAAGCATCCCTGACAGATGGTTGTCCAGCTGCCTCTTGAGGGCCTCTAGTGTGGGAGAGCCCACCACCTCACTAGGTCATTGGTTCCATTGTCGTACTGCTCTAACAGTCAGGAAGTTTTTTCCTGATGTCCAGCTGGAATCTGGCTTCCTGTAACTTGAACCCGTTATTCCGTGTCCTGCACTCTGGGATGATCGAGAAGCATCTTCTGTGACAACCTTTCAAGGACTTGAAGAGTGCTATCATGTCTCCCCTCCATCTTCTCTTCTCCAGGCTAAACATGCCCAGTTCTCTCAGTCTCTCCTCACTGGACTTTATTTCCAGACCCCGATCATCCACATTGCCTTCCACACTCCACCTAGTTCTACCTAGTCATTGCTTTTCCACTATAAACAGCATGTGGGAAGTTGTGGAGTGGTAAATGCAGATGCTCATCATGACTGTCATCATAGTCATGACCCCAAGGAGAGTCCAGAAATACAGACAGATGTGTTGATCCATATCAATACACCATTTATAGGAGTTTTATCTCCAATGAGAGCAGGTCTTTTATGAAGCAGATGGGTCTTAATTGCCCTTTCAAGACCAAGAGCCCATCAGACAAGTGTTTTATTGCATGCTCATTACTGGGCCCTCACGGATTTTCGCAGGTCCCTCTCACAATGTTGTCTGCCTACCGTGTGCTTCCCGACCCTTCTAGCCCCTTTTGTGAACCGCCCAGAGAGCTCCGGCTATTGGGCGGTATATAAATGCAATAATGCAATAATGAAATCGCCTTCTTCGCATGACAAAAAAACACCCAAGTAAGCCTGACTCATTTTTAAAGACAGAAGTTGCCGCTAACTCCTGCTGAGTGCAGGAGAAGCAGCGGGACCAAAACGGCCCACTGAATGGGACACGTGCAGGTTGCCTACTTCCTCTTTCAAAAGAGGAAGTAATGAGGGACAAACACACCAGTTGAGAAGCGATGGTAAGCAAACATGATTTTCCTCTGTGGGATGACGCGTGAAGTCAATACTTTAAAGGAGCTATCCAAACTGCTGAAATCTACTGGAGCTTGATCCCAAAGCCATGCACAATTTAGATTTAAATAATAATAAATAATAATAATATATTTATTTCTTGTTGAAGTTGTTACAGTTGTTAAACAATCAGTTGTCAGAAATCCTTGCCAATCTATTGCAAATCAGTCAGAGATCTATCTTCTGCCTACCCTTGGATTAGCTCACTATTTCTTTATTCAGGTAAAGATGTGTTGTATTATGTGGCAGTGCGACCAATAATAAATGCATCATCATTATCACTTAGACCTACAAATTGCTCTAATCCTCAGACATTTTACAGCCGTTCTTTAGGATCAGTGCAGGAGCTTTTAAGTCGCTCCTAAACAACTCCCATTCACTTCCATGGAGCTTATGCTGGAGAATTTCCCAAAGCATTGTCTTCTTTGGCAATAGGAGCACCTGTGTCTATCACCATAGATGCTGGGGGATAATTGCTTCTTTTCTTTTCAGCTCAGGCAGGATCCTCATTAACCATTCACTCACCTCACCTTTTGACAACTCCTTAATAAGACGCCTGGATGGGAAGCCGGCATAGAAATCTCAGTTTAAAATTGGCTGCAGAAACCGGCAGATCCACTTAGTAGGTGTCAAAAGCGTATGTCCAATTATAACGCTACATCCATCGCAGATGGAAAGAGAAGCAGATGGGCTATCGGAGGCTTCGGATGCCATTTTGAGACGAGGAAATGGGGAGGGTGAAATACATTTGTTTTCCCTCCACTGGAATTAAATATTTTTCTGTTTGATTAGACATTCTAAGGAAGATGTAGGGGTATAAACCGGCCAATGAGACACAAACAGTCTGCGATGTCTTGGCACAGTTTCCACAAGTGGGGAACGATGAAATGGGAATGTATGAGAAATGTGTTTCAGTTCATTTTTCATCAGTATTTTACCCAGTTCGTTCCTTCTAGACTGAACACGGACCAAGCCACAGTCTGCAGTTGAAGTCTGCACATTTCCAGGCTCCCAATGTGATTCACAGCCTCCCACCCCATCCCACAATGCATACATTTCAAAAATGTGGACATTTCAAAATGGGCGCATTTCCAAAATGTGCACAAACCCACTTGACTCACAGGAGGAAAATGTGTGCATTGCAGAAATGCATACATTTCGAAATGTGTATGCTTCAAAATTACAGTTCTAAAATGGGCACGAATATGCTTTCATCGTGGGAGAAGATGTGTACATTTCAGAAATGTGCACAATTTGGAGTGTAAATTGGGGGGGTGGGATATGTCTGGGAAATACACATGGATTTTCATGCCAAAAGTTGCAAAGCTCGTGATGTGTTATGGATGCAAATTGGAACACATTTTTGAGATGGAATTTGGAGAGCATCAGCAAGCTCACGTTTGCTGAGTTGCACATCCCTATAAAGAGGAGAAGTCCAAGTTGCACATCCCTATAAAGAGAAGTCCACATGCCAGCCCCATCCTGAGCCTTCTGTCAATATAATACAGGGAAAGCATACCTAGCATCGGTTTTGGAAGGGGTCTATTAGCGTAAGGACAAGGGGAGCCAATGAACGCTAGGAGGGTGATGTAGTTTAAAGTGTTTTAATGACAGCTGTTTTATGTTTATGGTTTAAAATTTTGTATATTGTCTTTTTAATGCTCAATCTTTTTAATTTTTGTAAACTGCCCAGAGAGCTTTGGCTATGGGGCAGTATATAAGTGTAAATAATAATAATAATAATAATAATAATAATAATAATAATAATAGCAAAAGATGAGAGAACAATGCCTGACATGACCCCTTTCCCAACATGAACCTACCCGTATATTACGTTCAACATCTCAGGTCCTTCTCCAGGTGCTTACTCAGAGGGAGGCCTGGGAGATGGCAACAAGGGAGAAGGCCTTCTCAGTGGTGGCACCCCAATTTTGGAACGATCTCCCCACAAGGCCCGCCTGGTGCCAACATTGCTATCTTTCGGTGCTGGTTTAAAACTTTTCTCTTTTCCCAGGCATTTCGCAATCTGTGATTAGCTTCATCAGTCCTGGATCTGTTTTTATAGTTGGCTATAAGGTTTTTTAAAAAAAATATATTGTTTTTAGATGTATGTTTCTGTGTATGTCACATGTTTTTGCAGTTTTACATTTTGTATATTGTTTTTAATTGTTTTAATTTTATGTAATCTGCCCAGAGAGCTGTGGCTATGGGGCGGTATAGAAATTAAACGAATAAATAAATAAATAAATATTGTAACCCATGAGAGAATGAATGTAGCTTGTTTACTGAGAATGGAGCCGCTGTACTGCAGGAGTGGGGAATCCTGAGGTCCTCTGGAAGTTGGACTACAATTTCTCTTCATTCCTGGTCTATGATTAAAACCACAGTGCTACACCAGAGCAAGACACAACGCTCTACAACAGCAGTGCAGAACCTAAGATCAAATCCACCCCACCTGGGGTGTCAATCTGGCCCACAAGGGTTCCCCTGGCTCCGCCTCCTTTCCTCCAACCACCAACCAAAAAGGTTGAAGTGCCTGACTTAGGGATTAGTTAGAGGTGGAAAGAACTTTAAGCTATAACATGCTGGCATTTCCAATTTTGCCCCTCCCCTTTTACTTTCAGTCCTTCCCACCAGTCAAATGCGGCCCCCAGAGCTTTTCTCAACTGGAATTCGGCCCTCAGGGTGAGAAAAAAAAAACATTAAACACCTGTGTTTTACAAGTTTCAACACAAGGCACGGAGGTTCTGGCTTTTGATCCATGAGACCTCCATGCACAGCCTCTGAACCTACCACAGAGACTGCTCACAATTTGTAAAGGTCTCCTCTGGAATCACGAGGCTAGAAACTTTATTTGTTTTTAAAAAGGTAGCTGCATTCACATAACCAATTCCCTGCCCCAAAGTGAACATTCTTTCAATGTAGGATGACCAGATAAAATCCAGGTCAGGGCTCATGTTACTTTAACAGTTGTAGAAAAAAAGAGAATTTCAGCCAGAGTCATTTGTATGCCATTAGGTCCTGGTGAAATTCCCTCTTCATCACAACAGTTAAAGTTGCAGGCACTATACTAGAGTGACCAT
Organism: Anniella stebbinsi; assembly: GCA_029215795.1. Classification (NCBI taxonomy): domain Eukaryota; kingdom Metazoa; phylum Chordata; class Lepidosauria; order Squamata; family Anniellidae; genus Anniella; species Anniella stebbinsi. Next base: position 4,427,121 of record JARDYH010000001.1, read on the forward strand.
ATACAAAAGAAGGCAGGGCCCCTGCACCTTTAACTGTTGTGATGAAGAGGGAATTTCACCAGGAACTAATTGCATACAAATGACACTGGCTGAAATTCCCTTTTCTCTATAACTGTTAAAGTTACATGAGCCCTGACCTGGATTTTATCTGGTCACCCTATTTCAATGCCAATTATTGTTCTAGCTGAATTGCTAAACTGCATGTGTGTCAAGAGAAGCCATAGAAGCACAGAACCCCCACAGCCATGCAAAGCTGCCATTTTCGCCATTGAATCAAGCCCACATTTGGCACCATGCCTTAATATTGGGTCTTACGGCTTTATTGCTGCCAGGACCAATGGTTTTGTGCTGAAATGTCTATCCATTCTACCCTGGCCTGAATCCTACTTGGCTCTAAAAGAAAAAAAAGTCATGCGTCAAGAAATGTGATCTAATAGGCAGACGTGTACAGAGCGTTTTAGCAGTTGTCTCATTACATGCGCGTCCTAATAAGAAACAAGTGTCTCCTCTTACCTTCTGTGCATCTGTAAAATTGGCATAGCCAGCCAAGCAGAAGCCATTGTGCTCAGCTTCGGAGTTATCTAGGTTTTTAATGAGTCTCTGAGGGGGCGCAACGATGGATGTTCCTGCCAACTAATGCTCAACTGAATGTAGCAACGGAAAACACAGAGAAAGGGAGAAGGCATTTGGTGCTGCAGAGGGTATCCAAACTGCGCCATCTTTAAAACTCTACTAAGGGCAGGGGCAAAAATAAGGCAGGGTGGGGCATGGGCTGAGGCGCCACAGGCCAGCAGGGGCCCACTGGCGAGAGGCCCTTGGAGTTTGCTTCTCTTCATTATGGGTGGGAGATTCAGGATAGCTAAACAATGTCCCTCTTCACACAGCACTTAATTCAACTCTGGAATTCACTACCCTCAGATGTAGGTATGGGCGGCCATTTGGATGGCTTTGAAAGGAGGTTAGACAAATTCATGGAGGATAAGGCTGACAGTGGCTACGAGTCCTGATGACTATATGCTACCTCCAGGATCAGAGACAGGATGCCTGTGTAGACCAGTTGCTGAGGAACATGGGTGGGAGGGTGCTGTTTCACTCATGTCCTGCTTGTAGGTTTCCCATGGGCAGCTGGTTGGCCATTGAGGAAACAGAATGCATGACTAGAGATGGACAGTTGGTCAGATCCAGCGTGGTTCTTCTTATGTTCTTATCAGGACTTAATTGGATTAGGTTAGCATCTCCAAACCTGGTGCCCTCCAGACGATTTGAACTCCCATCAGCTCCAATCAGCATGGCCAGTGGTTAGGAATTGTGGGAGCTGTAGTCCAGAATGTCTGGAAGCCACCAGATGAGGGAAGGCAAGATTAGGCTCTACTACAGGGCTGGACAACTTGTGAGCTGCCCAAACCTTTTGGCTTACATTTCCCATGAACCCAAGCCAGCATAACCAAAAGTGAGGGATCATGGGAGTTGTAGGCCAAAACATCCGGAGGGCCACTCATTGCCCGCTCCTGCTCTCCTTCCTGCCATCCTTACCTCTGCCCCAAACACCCTTCCCCTTGTGCTTACAAACTACAGCAGATGAGGAGAGGTGTGCAGGGAGGTCCTTTGGCCCCCCTACTCCATCACCCAGGAGAGTTTCCCCATTTTGCAGCATTCCAATGCCACATCAAGGCTTTCCTTTTTGCAAGAGTTTGGGTGGCTTCCTTTGAGGGGATCCATACCCCCCCCCTAACAACTTTGGCTACTCCATTGAATTTTCCTGACCTGATCCTTTTTTCTTTTGGGGGGGGGGAGGGGTGGTGTCTAAGCACTGTTGAATGTATTATTTCTGAACTTATTTTAATTTAACCATTGTGTGATGCATTGCCTTACTACAGTGTGTGTGTGTGTGTGTGTGTGTGTGTGTGTGTTTAAGATGTATTTGAGTTGATGGTTTGTGGAGCTTTCTTCGATTAAAATAGGAGTAGGAAAAGATTTGAATCTATTTTATTTTATTTTTTTAAAAAAGACATTTGATCTTTGAAAACTTCACAAATGTGTGATGTACCCATTAAATATTGCCTCACATTCTGTTCTTAATCTGAGTTGGAATAAAGTCAATATATCTTTAAATGTCAAAGAGGGAATGTATTTTGACTGAAGGAAGATGTGATGAATAGGAACATGTAGGAAAGACCCACGTCCCTTTGCTAGAGTGCCTGATTTGCATGCAAAAGGTTTCAGGTTCAATCCCCACCGTCTCTCTGTAGAATCCTGCTTGAAACTCTTGACAGGTGTTATATTTATTTATATTTATTTATTACATTTATATACCGCCCCATAGCCGAAGCTCTCTGGGTAGTTTACAAAAATTAAAACTTTGGACGTTAAAAATCGATATACAAAATTTAAAAGCATAAAAGACAAAAACAGACAACATATATAAACTGTGAACTCTCAGCCAGGCCTAAATATCATTCTGGGGTCAATGAAAAACTCAGCATATGCTGTTAAATGCTTGAGAGAAGAGGAAAGTCTTGACCTGGCGCCGAAAAGATAACAATGTTGGTGCCAGGCGAATCTTGTCAGGGAGATCATTCCAGTTGCCAGTTAGTGTTTACAATACTGAGCTAGATGGACCAGTGGACTGACAGAGGCCTCCTCCACACGAGACGTTTAATGAGCCTTGAAGGCTCATTAAAAAATTTACCTCCACAAGCACGGAGCGCAAAACGGGCGTACAGGCGCGTTATCTCCCCGATAATGCGCATTTTCGAACGCGCGTTAAATAGCGACTTTTATTTTGTTCCGGCCGTTAAAGCGCATTTTCGCGGTGTGAACAAGCGATTATGCGCATTAACTGCTTGTAAAGCGCTTTTTGGACATGAATTAATGCGCTTCGCCGCCTCTCGCCGCCTCCGGTGCAGAGGGATTAGGAGTAAAAGCGCCTCCGCGATAATGCGCATAATCGCGGAACCGGGCGCAAAAGCGCATCCTTGTGGAGGGGGCCTCAGTAGAAGACCACTTCCTACCTCTTAAGGGAAGGGTCATAATTCACCAGTAGAGGACATGCTTTGTATGCAAAAGATCCCTGGTTCCATCTTCATCATCACAGGGGAGGGTTGGATGTAAGCCCTGTCAGAAACCATGGAAACCCACTGGCCATCAGCGTGGAGGAGACTTCACAACATGCCGGCCTCCACATGTGTTGGTCTCCATCTAGAGCTGTGTGAATCAGCAAAATCCAAGGTCACCAAAGTTTTGGCAGTTTTATTTTATATTTTATTTTATTTTTGATTCCTTTCCTAACGATGCCTGACAGGGAATTTGCTTTTTTGACAGCAGCCACAAACTGGGTTGATCTTTTTCCATTTGATCCACTCCATCTTAAGACTCTGACCATGTGGACTTCATAACTTCAACATCATCAGCTTTTCCCCCACCCTATATAATACTTTGCTCGATGAAGAGATCTGGAAATCTCAAAATCATTCTCACCATTTTGTGCATACGTTGGTTGTTCCTGATAAAGATTATTGCTTGACAGTGGATTTTGGATTTTTAAAATTTTCTCATGGACCTGCATAGCTTACCTAGTTTTAGGCATTTACAAAGTCAGGAAGAAACTTCTGCTTGGATTCTAAGAAGGAATTCACAAACGTGACCTCTAGAAAGTAGTCCCACCTTCCAAGGGCACAGAAGGTTGCAGACTCCAAATGTTTCTCTTATCTGGACAACTGCGGATAAAAAGCATGGAGACATCACCTATTCCGTGGGAATCCACAATTTGTGAGCGGTTGCTCGGGGTTATCATATAAATATAAGCAACATAATCTTTTCTGGCTGTTACTATTTTCATTTTGGAAGAGCTTAGGGTATCAAAATGTTAACCTACTGAGATGAAAATGGCCTTTTGCGGCCTCAATCAAAGCCCTCTGAAACTGACGGAAGCTTTCCCATCATTTGAGGCAATGCTAGAAGTATTTATTTATTTAAACAAGTACTCTTTGCAGATTCTGGGTTTTGGCAGTAGACGAACCCTATTTTAAAAGAAACAGATATAAGATCCACAGAGTATCTTTCTTACACCACCTGAGAAATTGCGGCCTGTCCACACAGAATTTAGGACCGATGTTTCATTCTACTGAACGTGGTACTGAGGTTGGAGCTAACTATCAAATGGTTTCAAATTTGGGGTGGGAGCACAGAGTGTCTGCAGTGAAAATGGCAAGTCCTTCAGTCTGATTGGCCGGTGGCAGCCATTTCCCCCATGACACTGTGTTTGGGACAGGGGGTGAGGGAGATGACAACCACTACAAAATCTTGGCGCCTTCCAGTGAAAGTCACCATGTGTGTGTGTGTGCCTGCGTGCTTGGTAGCTAATTTTCTCCCGGAATGCCCCATTCCCACAAAGGGAGAAAAGGTGAATGGGGCTATGAAATTGGGAGCCATTTTGCCAAATGCTATATGAGACCGCTTCTGCAGAAATAGGCTGCCTCTACAAGAGAAGTTTAAAGCTCTTTCAAGGCGCTTTAAAAAATTTACCTCTACAAGAACGGAGCACAAATCGGGCATAGAGGCACGTTATCTCTCCGATTATGCGCATTATCGAATGCGCGTTAAATCGCGAGTTTTATTTTGCTCCGGCCGTTAAAGCGCATTTTGACTATGTGAACAAGCGCTTATGCACATTAACTACTTGTAAAGCGCATTTTGGTCATCCGTTAATGCACTTCGCCGCCTCTCGCCACCTCTCATGCAGAGGTATTAGGTGTAAATGTGCTTCAGCGATTATGCGCATAATTGCCTAACCAGGCGCAAAAGCAAATCCTTGTAGAGGGGACCATAGTCAAATTGTTACAAAGAAAAAAATGAGGGGAGAAAGGGTTGGATCCACAATATATAATCCTTGAGAGGAAGAGCTCCACCAGGTTTTGGGGGGCTCCCTTCCCCCCCACTCCATAGCACAGCCCATTCAGTCAGGGTGTCTGGACTGTCTGTGTAGCATTTTTTTTCAGGGGCCTTGAGGGCATCTCTGGGAAGGAGGGAGCACAGAAGTCCACTTCTGCTAGCACAATTGATCCAGCAAAAGTCTGGATCCAACCAGAACAGTTCAAGATAATTGTTTCTGGCAGTACTCTCATATCAATCCTGAACGTCTGCTGATAGGTGGCTGGATCTGCTCACAGTCCAAACTGGGTTTTTTATTTTTCTTTCAGTGGGTTTTCCACCCTGGATCTTTGGTACATGTCTACTCTGTAGTAAGACCCACTGAACTCAATGGAACATGCTTCTAGGTACTGCATTGCAGCTGACAAGTCAACCCAGTTCAACCAAAGATCCACCCCAATTCATCGATGTGACGTGCATTTCAAGAACAAGGCAAAAGAAACTCCTTCTATATGAGAGCAACTCCCTGGTTTTTTTTTTACATATTTCCATTTCTCTGATATGTGGAAGAACTCAAGCGTGTATCAAACTGAAGTCAGGCCATTCTAAAATAGAAGCAAATCAACCACAGATTTGATGCTGCCCATTCAAGCAAACCAATATATGCAGGAAAACCCTCAGGGTCCTTTTTTTTTTTTTTTAAAGAGTATCTTTTGCTGCACAAAATGCCTACTGCAATTAAAGTTTAACTTTCACAGTGTGCGTATATGTTTAAAATAATGCTATAGCTTTCTATGGGGAATCTCCATTGTTATTCAATTAAACAGGAGCATGTGTAAGCCTCAGGACAGGATGCATTTCAGCTTCTAGCTAGGAATTTTGAAAGAGTCTTGTGGGCACTCTCACAAAATGGAAATTCTCCAAGTTCTACCTTGAATCTGGGAGCTTCCCCACCCCCTGCATGAAAATCCGTTCATATTTTTGTTCATATGTTTCCAAATGTGAGCATGAATTTTGTGCATCTTTGAAATCTATGCATTCTTCACCCACGTTTCTCCATGCGCATTTTTCAAACGTACGCATGCCATCAAACCCATGTCAGCATGAACTAGCTGGTTCACAGCACATCTGGGGGCGAGGCAGACTCATTTCTGGAAATCCTTTGTGATTCTGGGCAATCAACTAAGGTTTCCTGCATGAATTTCCAAAGTACACCTGAAACTCGGCATGCATCCTAGGTAGGGTGACCAACTGTCAGGATTTCCCCAGATTTGTCCTGGTTTTTGTTCTATTCTGGATGTCAGGGGGGATTTTCTGTGATTTTCTATATTGTCCTGGAAAGATACACTTTCCCCTTTAAGTCCGCCATTAGCATTTTGGGAGGGAATGATGTGCTTTCTGGAGGCGCATCATTTCCCTTCCACTGCTCCAATCAGGACCTTAAATGGGAAAGTATGTAATTCCCGGAGATTATAGAAAAGGCCCTGATTGGAGTAGTGGGGGGGGCAGAAATGACACACTTTCCCCTCCTCCACTCCAATTGGGGCCTTTAAGGTGGCGGGGTGGGGGATGACGCTTTTTCCAGAGGCCCTGAAAAGTCACTTTCCTGTCCTGCCCACAGGTTGTCCTCTTTTTTGGTTTCCCAAATATGGTCACCCTAATCCTAGGCATGTTCACTGCTGGGTTATTTTGTTTTTAAAATGCATTCATGCATTTCAATTAAATGTAATATGTCCATATGGCTGAAGCCTCCCATAACATCTTCAGCCATTAGGAGCACACTTTCCGAACCAGCACATAGCCTTGCAATTCATTGAATTTGAATCCAAGGAGATTAGTAGGCCAAGAGACAGAGTTATATGCCTCCCCCCTCCCTTTGCTATGGGGCAACACCCCTCGGGAACAGAAGCTTCCCCAATGGGGCTATAGAAGTGCATCATGACACAGTGAGCGTGATGTGTCCAACTCTTACGGTTGTGTGTTTGCTTGAAGGCTTTTCTGTATCAAACCATTCCAACCTGTGCAAACCTGGTTCCATTTCTGAGTTCCTAATACATGTGAAACGTTTTGACTGTTTAGAGAGGATAAAGCAGCACTACATAAATCCTACTGCTTGTTATCAAGAGTCCATCAGCCCATTGAAGAATAGCAATATCTGAGTGGAGAGTTAACAAAAAGAATGCTACTTTCTTAATAAACTTCGTTCCCCCCCCCCTTTTTTCTTTCTTTCTTTTTTTGACTAGAGGAATGAATAGACATCACACATTTCATGCAGACACATCAATCTCTTTATCCCAAGACAAGCCTACTCTAGCTTTGTACTAGACCTAATTAGGTTTTAAATGAGATTCCAGCACCCATAATAACATATTCTGATTGTTCTTTTTATATTGCGCGAATTCCGAACTCATTTTCTGAGTTTGCGATATTAAGCGTCAACCTGACAGTTGTTTGAATTCAGAAGGTGAGGTTCTACCTTGAGACACTGTGGCCCCACAGCACCCCACGGCCTATTATTATTCTATCTCTTTCTCACTCGTGGTGGTTTTTCTAGACAGACATGACAGGCTTTGCCAAGTCATGCTGTCTTTTATTGATTCAGGAATTTCCTGACGATTGAGAATGTTTTAATTATGACAGCCTTCTGGATGTTGGTGTGGATGTATTTTGGTAGGCCCAGTTTCTGGAGATTTTCGGTATATTTGTTTGATGTGATGTCGGTGACTGATGTGACTAATGGAATAATTGTGACCTTTTCCTGTTGCCATAGTTCTTTGACTTCCATGGCCAGTGGTGTATATTTGTCTCTCTTTTCTTCTTCCCTTTTATCAAAATTTTTGTCATTCGGTATTGCTATGTTGATGAGGTATGTGTGTTTTTCTTTTTTGTCTATTAACGTTATGTCTGGGCAGTTGCAAGGTATTGTCTTGTCCATATGAATTGTTCTGTTCCAGTAAATTTTATTAGGGGTGTGCACGGACCCCCCGGATCGGATCGGGACCCGGATCGGGACCTCCAATTTTGTCCCGGACCGGTTCGGACAAAATCGGAGGCCCCCCGGACCGGATCGAGTCCGATCCCGACCCAAAAATCGTAAATTTTTGGATCGGCCGCCATTTTTTTCCCCATAGACTTGCATTGCAATGCAAGTCTATGAGGAAAAAATGGCGGCGGGTCGGTAAGGGGGGGCCTAACTCCCTCCCCCCCCCGGGGCCGTCCGCTGTGGACGGCCCCGGCAGGTAAACCCCCTCCCCCGCGCTCCCTACCCCCCCTGGGGCCGCCCGCTTCCATCCGCTGGCGCCCGCGGGCGCCAGCGGATAGAAGCGGACGGCTCCGGGGGGGGGTAAGCCCCCTTCCCCACCACTTACCTTCTCGGCCCGTCCGGCGCCGGCGGCTACTACCAGCGGGCTCCGCGGCCTACTCTCGAGTAGCGCGCCGGGTGATGACATCACCCGGCGCGCCACCCTGGAGCAGGCCGCGGAGCCTGCTGGTAGTAGTAGGCGCCGGCGCCGGACGGGAGCCGCCGGGCCGGGCAGGTAAGGGCCCCCCTCCCCCCTCCGCGCGCCCCCTCCTCCCCTCCACGCACCCCCTCCTTACCTTTCCGGCCCGGCGGCTCCCGTCCGGCGCCGGCGCCTACTACTTCCAGCAGGCTCCGCGGCCTACTCTAGAGTAGCGCGCCGGGTGATGACATCACCCGGCGCGCCATCCTAGAGCAGGCCGCGGAGCCTGCTGGGAGTAGTAGGCGCCGGCGCCGGACGGGAGCCGCCGGGCCGGAAAGGTAAGGGCCCCCCTCCCCCCTCCGCGCGCCCCCTCCTCCCCTCCACGCACCCCCTCCTTACCTTTCCGGCCCGGCGGCTCCCGTCCGGCGCCGGCGCCTACTACTTCCAGCAGGCTCCGCGGCCTGCTCTAGAGTAGCGCGCCGGGTGATGACATCACCCGGCGCGCCATCCTAGAGCAGGCCGCGGAGCCTGCTGGGAGTAGTAGGCGCCGGCGCCGGACGGGAGCCGCCGGGCCGGAAAGGTAAGGGCCCCCCTCCCCCCTCCGCGCGCCCCCTCCTCCCCTCCACGCACCCCCTCCTTACCTTCCCGGCCCGGTGGCTCCCGTCCGGCGCCGGCGCCTACTACTACCAGCAGGCTCCGCGGCCTGCTCTAGAGTAGCGCGCCGGGTGATGACATCACCCGGCGCGCCACCCTAGAGCAGGCCGCGGAGCCTGCTAGTAGTAGTAGGCGCCGGCGCCGGACGGGAGCCACCGGGCCGAGAAGGTAAGTGCCCCCCTCCTCCCCCCCCGCTGTCCACTTTCATCGGCGGGCGCCCGCTGGCGCCCGCCAATGGAAGCGGCAGTGGGCGCCAGTGGGCGCCCGCCGATCCGCCGATCCGCCGAACCGGTTCGGAGCTTTTTCGGACCGGTTCGGATTGGATCGGCCGATCCAGCTGCGGGATCGGAAATCGGATAATTTATCCGATTTCCCACTGGACCGGACTCGGATCGTGGATCGGGTCCGATCCAGTGCACATCCCTAAATTTTATGATCTGCATTTTCCAGGATTGTTTCGGGTGAATATGTATATTATTATTATTATTATTATTATTTCTCATCATCATCTCTTTTCTCACTTATGGTGGTTTTTCTAGATGGACACAATGGGCTTTGCCAGGTTGTGCTGTCTTTTACAGATTCAGGAATTTCCTGATAATGAGCATGTTTTAAGTAGGACTGCTTTCTGGATGTTGGTGTGGATTATTTTGGTAGGCCCAGTTTCTGGATGTTTTCTGTATAGTTTTTTGATGTGATGATGGTGCTATTAGTCTTTGTTCTGGTGGGGGTAGATTTCCAGAAAAAGTCTATGAAGTCCTGTTCGGTATCCTGATGCTATTGTTTCAAGTCGTGTGATTTCATAATAACAATGTATAATGTTACAATTCATTTCATCTGACCAAGCTAAGCATTGCCTTGGTGTCTGGGGGAATTTGGGTGGTTATTCTTTTCCTTATTCATTGCCTTTTCATTTCCATTTTGTCCAACTGTTAGGTCCATGCAGCGTTCTCATCCTTGACGCTGTCTGTTCGAGGCTTTTCTTCTAGTTTTTGTAACCATTGTTTCACACTAACAGGGTGGTTGGCCCTGGCTAGCAGTGGTTGGCTAGGGTTCACGGGTGTGCCGTGCCCATGTAACTGCAAAAACAGTTACCCCTTGCATTATTATTATTATTATTATTATTATTATTATTATTATTATTTCCATGTCTATACTGCCCCCTAGCTGAGGCTCTCTGGATGGTTTACACAGATCAAAACATTAAAATACAGTAGACAAAATTCTACATTTACATAAAACACTCAAACAATATACAGAAAGACAACATATATCTAAAAACAACTTTGAATAGTCAGCCATATCTTAAGACAGATCCAGGACCGCTTAAAAACTCATCATAAGCTTCTATAAGCCTGAAAAAAGACATAGGTCTTAACATGGTGTAGAAAAGATAACAATGTTGGCACCAGACAGGCCTCATCAGATAGATCATTCCACAGATGGGGGGGGGGGGACCTTTCCCTTGTTGCGACCTTCCAAGCCTTCCTTGGAGGAGGCACCCAGAGGAGGACCTTAGATGCTGAGTGCAGAGTATGGGTAGGTTCGTGTTGGGAATGGAATCCATCAGGTATTGTGGTTTCAAGTCATATAGGGCTTTATAGGTTAAAACCAGGACCCTGAATTGAGCTTGGAAGCATGTAGGCAGCCAGTGCAAGTGGGCCAGAGTCAATCTAAAATGTTCAGACCTTCTAGTTCCCATAATCAATCTGGCTGCCACAGTTTGCACAAGCTGCAGCTTCTGAACCATCTTCAAAGGCAGCCCCAAATAGAACACATTGCACAATATAACTTGGAAGTTACCATGGCATAGACAACTGAAAACAGGTCAACCCTGTCCAGATTAGGGACATAGCTGGGCCACCAACTGAAGCTGCTAGAAGGCACTTTGTGGCACTGAGGTCACCTGAGCCTCAAGTGACAAAGATGGTTCCAGAAGAACCCCCAAGCTATAAACCTGCTCCTTCAAAGAGAATGCAACCCCATCCAGAACAGGTTGAACACCCTCCATCCAGTCAGAAGAACCCCCCACCAACAGCATCTCAGTCTTGTCTGGGTTGAGCTTCAGTTAATTAGCTCTCATCCAGTCCATTGTCGCATCCAGGCAGTGATCTAGCACATCCTCAGCCTTATCTGCTGAAGATGAAAAGCAGAAGTAGAGCTGCATGTCAGCAGCATACTGATGACAACACACTCCAAAACTCCGGATGACCGCACTCATGTAGATGTTGAACAGCATGGGGAACCGAGCTGACCCCTGTGAAATTCCATACTGGAAAATCCATAGGGCCAAGCAATGTTCCCCAAGCACCACTTTCTAGAGCTGACCCTCTAAGTAGGAATATAACCACTGCAATACTGCACTCCCAACTCAGACAATCATCTGAGAGGATATCACGGTTGATGGTACTGAAAGCCACTGAGACATCAAGGAGAAGCTACAGGGCCACACTCCCCCTGTCTTTCTTCCAACATAGGTAATCTTACAGGGTGACCAAGGCTGTCTCCATGCCTAAACGAAGCTTGAACCCCAACTGAAATGGATCCGGATAGTCAGAATCATGAACCCAAGTAGCCTCCAGATCAGGGTTCCACAGTTGCCCTGTAAAGGCTGCTGGCTGTTGCTGGTGTAACGTCTCTTTGGACTGGCTCCTTGGCAGTAGAGCCCAGCTCTCATCATGGGGTTGGACAGCTCCCTTGGCTCAACAATAAATTGAGAATCTAAGCCTGAGCTGTTTTTGTGGGAACAGGGCAGCACCTGGTATTTCATGCAAATTGCCCCTGAATACAGGCATTCCATATCGGCAACATGGAATTCCTTATCGGCAAATGGGCTTAAAGCCATTGGCCAAGCTGATGAATCCACAAATTTATTCTCTTTTAAAGCCATCTAAATGAAAGGCCATCACCACATCTCCTGGCAGCAGAGACCATAAAATAATTATAGGTTGTGTGAAGAAGGACATCCCTTTGTCTGTCCTGAATCGACTGCCAATAACAGTTCAGTTTCTTGGTAAGAGTGTTACAGGATGTGTGAGAGAGCATATCATTACGTCTGGGACCAGCCAGTTTTAAATGAGATACAAATGTTGTCTCCATGGTAATTATATTTCAAGCTGCCCCCATCACCGATTCCATTTCTACCTCAGAATTGATTTGCCCACACAATCTGCCCAAAATAGAGACTCTTCTTATCAGCAGGGGACCTTTGCTAATTTCATGTTATTAGAATTCAGCTTCATTTACATTCACCATGATATGTGGCTTCAATTTCATCAGCAGGCTACACACAACAACAAAGGAAGCCTAATAATAATAATAATAATAATAATGATGATGATGATGATGATGATGATGTTATTGTTGTTAATAATAATAATAACAATACAGTTGTCATTATTATTATTATTATTCATAATAATAATAAATATCAATATAATATAGTTGGTGTTGTTAAACGTCATTGCAATCATCTCAAACAGTCCCCTTCTCAGAATTCATAAAATGCAATGCCGGACCACAATGAACCTGGCCAGGATGACTTTTTAGATGACAATGCAGCAACCATAAAGCCTGATAATTCTTTGGGTCCTGCCCTCTTTTCCAATAGCTCAGGCACCTCCAGAGAAGCTGCATCAGGTCTTCAATACTCAGAGGAACCTCTGGGCCTCCCGCATAGTCTGAGGGGGAGGCGAAGCATCCACCAAGCACTAGAGCATGTTGGTACCAGAACATGGAGACACAGACTACCAGTGGACGGTGAAGCATGCACCTCAAGAAGAGCAGCAACCAGGCTCCTGAGAGTAAAAGCCCACTCTAATGTAAAGCTTTGCTCAAGAGCCATTGTTTCCTCAGAAGTAAGGAAATTCTAATGCCAACACTAATGTAGGGTGACCAGATAAAATCTAGGTCAGGGCTCCTGTAACTTTAACAGTTGTAGAGAAAAGGGAATTTCAGCCAATGTCATTTGTATGCAATTAGTTTCTGGTGAAATTCCCTCTTCATCCCAACTGTTAAAGTTGCAGGGGCCCTGCCTTCTTTTGTATATGGTCACTCTAGTATAGTGCATGCACCTTTAACTGTTGAGATGAAGAGGGAATATCACCAGGAACTAATTGCATGCAAATGACACTGGCTGAAATTCCCTTTTCTCTACAACTGTTAAAGTTACATGAGCCCTGACCTGGATTTTATCTGGTCAGCCTACACTAATGTCTTGCAGGTGTACCTACTTGTGGGCTGATACTCTTGGCCATATAAGGTTACTTGGGAGCTACTAGGTGCTGGAATATCTTTTTTGAAGCTCTTGGTACCTTGAAACTGCTTCTTCTCAGAGCAGTCTCTCATGCCGCTGACCTCTGAACCCCAGATAAGACCCTACTTTAGGATTTCTCTTTTGATGGACTGATAAAACCATGCTTTGATATTTTGTCAGCCTGTTGACTTTGCTAAATGGATTTGCCCCATAGTTGGACTGACCCAGAATAAGCAGAATAAGTAACCAATCTGACCCACAGGAATATCTCTTCCCAACACCCCAAATTGCAGACAGTTAGATGATGAGTCCTACCAAATCTTCTCAAGGGGAAAGATGATAGAGTATAACTTCATGCCAGCCAGTGTCCCCACACTGCACATTGGAGCTGCATGCAAATGACCTCTTGAAACTCTCCAGCCAATTTGTAAATAGAGAGACTGGGGAGTCGATTTCACTGAATTTTTCTAGTGGGAGAAGAAACTCTCCAACGATTTCTCATTTGGGAGGATCACCATTGGCAAGGGTTTCTCCCTTCTTTTTGGGGGGGTGGGGGAGTAAAGGGTTTTGGGAGAGTTGCATTGCATTGCTTCCACCTCATGATATTTTTCTAGTTCATTTGCTATTCCAGTAATCAGCCTCAAAAACAAAGCTGTGTCTTTAACCATTTATTATTTTCCCCCTCATCTGTTAGCACTGCCCACCACCGCTAGTTAATCTTGAGTTGGTTAATCTTCCAGTTATACCAGTTAGAGCTTGCAGCCCTGCAGACAACCCAGTCCACTAGATTTGATTGCCCTTGTGAGACTCAAGGGAAATCTGGAACTCCTTCTGCATCAGCCTTATCACTTTATATAAAACTTGGAGAATGTTGACATTGACTGGCACATCTTGTGACTTGAGAAAGCCGAGAGGACTATTGGCTAGCAATCATCATAGCTGATGGCATACCTTCACAGAAAATGCTATTCACATTTCCATCATGTCAACAATCACCAGTTTTTTTGAGATTTGCCTGGATAGTAAATCCTCATCATGCGTTTTAACATTCTGTTGCAAATTCATGGAGTTAGCTCCCCTTTGAGCTTATAGTATCCCTTTATAGTATTATTCATGGAAAGGACATTGCTGCTAAGAGATAGGGGATCGAGAAAAGTCCTATTTCAGGAAATCTGTTTGGGTCATCTCACTTCCTCGTATATTTTATAAGATGAAAGCAATCTGGCCAGTGTTAAGAGCAAATCAGAATCCAGCGCTGATGGATCAAAGCCAGTAATCAAATGAAACCTTCTATTGACTTTTGTTTACAAGCTTGCAGCTGTGCTGCCGGGGTGAAAATGTTAGATTTCATTTCCTTTCCTTCCATGAGCAAATGGAGATAAGAGCACTGGGGCTTTGTTATCAGATGGAAATCATCTGCATGCTCCCCGAATGACTTTTAAATTACATTTTGGACACTGATGGTCAGGAAGGGGAGGGGAGAATTGTATGCCATTTTGTTAAGCTGTTCACATCTTGCTTTCGGTGATGATTTCCCCACCACCACCACCTTTTTGTTAAGATCAATCTATGGTTGAGCCCAAACAATACACTCTTTTGGGAAACGATTTTGGCTGTGTCAATAAGTCCCTCTTTTCAACAATTGTTTAACAATGCCTACATCATCATCATCATTATTATTATTATTATTATTATTATTATTATTATTGCCATATTGTGCTCTCTCTCTCTCTCTTCCCGGTTTGTTTGCCTTCAAACAAACCAGGCCAGACTGATTGGCTACATAGTCTGGCAGCAGCATCCCATTCACCAAGTAGGTCCTGATTGGTTGTGACCATTAAGGCGACTAATCCAACAGCTATTGCCGCCTTACTCGCGATTGCTTTTCTTTATCATCATCACATAGCCAATCCAGGTTGGCCACACATTGTTGTGATGTCATCCCATTCACAGTGTGATCGCTGATTGGCTAGGAATGCCCATGTAAATACAGGAAGAAGAAAGAAGCATCAACCGGAAAGAAAAAGAAAATAGGCCAAGGCAAAGAGTAGCATAAAACACTATTAAAAAGGTGGATATGCTCCTAGTCAAAAGTATTTTGGGGAAATATCCCTCTGGCCAATGTGACCAGTCTGAAATGGAAGACTATTCAATGAAATCCTCAGCAGGACCACCATAGTGATTTGCCTGGCTCGGTTGTTTATCTCCAGCTTTAAATAGTATCACGCTGTACCCAAAACCCTTAGAACAAAGAAGGCAAAGAGATACCAATGAGCAATCACAGAAAGAGGTTCTTTCATACTGGATCCATACCATGCTGAAAGCTCTCTCTCTCTCTCTCTCTCTCTCTCTCACACACACACACACACACACACACACACACATCCTTTCACATGAGCAGATAGTGTAGCAAGTCCTTTCTGAATCTGAAATTATGCAGCCAAAGGGGGGGGGGGGGGAAGACCACTAGCAGATAGCAAGGCACTGGGAATAGCACTGTGAGTTAGAGCACACTTCTTGTTGTCCACATTCACTTCCAACTCTGCTAAAGACTTTGCTCCTGTGCGTGGTGTGTTGGTTGCTAAACATGCAAATGGGTCTAAGCAGAGGACAGGGATTGGTGCTAAGGCTCCCTAAATCAAGAGGCAGCAGTATTGTTGCCTGTTGCAGTTCCAAAGGGGAAGGCTCTCTCCCAGATCATAGAATCGCCGAGTTGGAAAGGGCCTATAAGGCCATGGAGTCCAACCCACTGCTCAATGCAGGAATCCGCCTTAAAGCATACCTGAAAGATAGGTGTCCACCTGCATCTTGAAGGCCTCTAGTGTGGGAGATCCCACGGCCTCCCTAGGCAATTAGTTTCATTGTCTTACTGCTCTAGATGAAATATTCTTGGCTATTTCACAAATCTGCTCTATTACAGTGCCTTTTCTCTCTCTTTTTCTCTCAGTTTTCAGATAATCCATCTCTTGCTTGCACCAGTAAAGTGGTTCAGGAGAAGATGAGCAGACAGACAGAGTTGTAGAAGTGTGGGACATTGTTATTTAAGACTGATGTTTTCAACCCAACTTTGTCATTCACCCTAGCCATGTGCCTGAGCATTACTGGAGTGCTATTTCCATATGAAAACAGCACATCTCCCCGTGAACAATGGGATCATCCATTGGGCCAGAGAAGAGCTTGCAACAAAAGCTTGCATCTCCCTGCCTGACTGCAGTTGTTTACCCCCGTGTTATGAAATGATTTCAGATTTGCCGGCACTCTTCCCCAGAAACACGACGGCTATTGATTGCTCACGCACTCACTGCAAAGAACATATGCAAATCTGACTTGTTCCAGCTTTGAAGAGCTCGTTATTTCAAATATTGTTTGACTTTGATATATGGTTGAATTTCTAAGATAGAAGAATGTTTCCCATTGATTGAACTTGAGCTTTTTATCTCTGCTTGCATGCCAAATAATGAGGGGAATAACTCAGTGCATTAACCCTGCCGTAACCTTGTGTGTCCCTTTGCAACAATTTATAGGTTTGCAGATGGAAAAGAGAGAAAGAGAAAGAGAGAGAGAGAGAGAGAGAGAGAGAGAGAGAGAGAGATGACTTATCATAGCTGAATACTAAGCAAATGGATTTGCATGGGATAATAGTGCAATGAAATGTTAAACAGTTGTCAGTAATCCTGACATCTGATGAAAATTATATGTCCATTAACTGAGTGAGTTTTTGATCAATGAAATCTGCCTACTTTTGCATAGGAGGACTGGTAGGCAGAACACACCGGCCTCCATCTTCTAGGAGCAATGGCCCACTAAGAGGCTGCTCCCTTTTCCTCCCAGGAAAGACATCATGACCTTGGCCCCTTCTGTGGACTGGAGAAGGAACTGCTGCTTCAGTGATGACTTTCCTCTTCCCTCCCCATCCCATTTTCCTTTTGTATCGTGTTTATGATTGGGAACCTGCAAACTCCCCTTTCTTGCAACGTATGTGCACAGTGCTTATTCAGATTTATTATTTAAATAACGTCATCATCATCAACAACAATTAACATTTTAGAGGGGGGATGCTTTCTTTTAAGATGCTGAAGAGACAAGCCACAGGAGTTCCCATTTAGAAGTGACACCCTCTCCCATGTGAGTGCAAGAAAGGAAAATGCCTCTTTTTAGACTTGCCATCTGCAGTTTTTCCAAAGTGTTTGTATTAAATACAGCTGCTTTTTTTTAATGAAGCCTAATGAATTGGGAGCACATTTTTAATCGAAAGGCTTCAATCAAGGAATCTAACTGATTAATCAACTAAGCATTACACCCCAAGTTTTAGCTTCCCTGCTGTTTTGCACTACTCATATGGGAGACCGTATTCTCCCATATGAGCCTACCCATGCTCTGAGATCTTCTGGGGAGGCCTTTCTCTCAGTCCCACCAACATCCAAGGCACACCTGATGGGCATGTGGGAGAGGGCCTTCGCGGTGACTGCTCCAAGGCTCTGGAACTCCCTTCCTAGTGAAGCTAGACTGGCTCCCTCCTTGATCTGTTTTTGGAGGCAAGCAAAAACTTTCTTATTCCGGCAGGCCCTTGGTGAATAATGTGGACCTCCATCTATGTTTAAAGCTTTTAAAATTTAATATGTACTTTACATGTTGAAATGTTTTTAATATTGAAACCTACTTAATTATATTTGTAACTTTTGTATATTTCTATTTATAGCTTTTAACTGTATATATTTTAATTTTGTAAAGCCGTCTGGGATACAAATAAAGAGAAGAAGAAGAAGAAGAAGAAGAAGAAGAAGAAGAAGAAGAAGACAAAATACATTTTGCAGTACTACCACAGTCTCTGCCCTTGCTTGCTGAAACAGGCTCTATTTCTCCCCGTTTTTCTGTTTCTTCAGTACCGTCTCTATTGTGTTCTGTGACCAAGGAGCTCGAAATCTGTATTGGAATAAAGAGCAGTCTGTGTGTGTGTGCATGTGCGTGTGCATGTGCGTGTGCATGTGTGCATACATGCATGTTTGTGGACATGCATATGTACAGAAATATTTACTGGAAAATGAGAAAGAAATTGTGGGTGAAAATGAGTCATTTTCTGAAGGCGCTTGTTGGTTCATGAGATGTAATTTTTTTAAAGAAATGGTTGGGTCATAAGGCTTAATGTTGACATTTATACCTGAGGCATGGTAAATATGACCACCGTACCTCTACATGGTGGAAATGACAATGAAAGTTGGCCATTTACCAAAGTCGTTTTCTGATATCTCCCACCAGCCTCCTAAGATCTACCAGCAAATTAAAGCCATTCCACCAACCCTGAAAAACCCGTCTATTAAGATTACTCCTCCCACAATTGTCACCATCAGCAGCCATCCCAGCAGGGTGTGCAAAGGGAGATAACAAGAAGTAGGCCCATTTCACCAGCCCTGCTGAAAGAATTATGTTTACTTTTTCCCTCCCTATTCCGTTTTCCTCTAGCGATATGTCTTTTTAGATTATAAGCCTGCAGGCAGGGGGCATCTTCTTCAATTGATTGTACGTATGCTGCTCTGGAAGGCTTTTGGCCTGAGGAGTGGGATAAAAGCGCTCTAAATAAATAAATGAGGTTCTGACATTTACCCTAACATATACATGCACGCAAATTATGTGATAGAGGTGCATACAGATGTACCTATAGATATATAAGAACGAGAGAATATTAGAGAAGCTGTTAGTCTCCGAGATGTTCATGGGCTGCAATTATGGGAAAAAGCTAATTAAACGCACCAACAACACCTCAACATCATGGAATGTAAGTTAATGAGGGGGCTCTTGGTTTCAAAAGCACCTCCTTTTCTGATACCAACTTTAAAATAACATAAATTTAATGCTCACATTAAAAGTTGACTTATATCACTCTCTTCCTGTAAACGAGACAAAGAAAAACCCGGAACAGAATGGGGGGGGGAGGCATGAAGGGAACAGCCCCCTCATTAACTTACATTCCACGATGCTGAGGTGTGGTTGGTGCTTTTAATCAGCTTTTTTTCCATTAGCGCTCTCAAGCAAAACAATGATTTCATTTATTCATCAGTGGCTAGAGCGACACTGTGCTAGCTTATGTCAGCTCTTCCTCGGTTCCCAGAATTTCATATTATGGCAGCAAATCGTTCTCCCTGATTAGAGTTTGATTATGATTGAGAAGAAAATGGAATGCACAATAGATGTAAAATTGCCAGCCAACTAGATTTGTGCAGGTCTAGCCAGGAATCCATCCTCCTGCATGGTTGTCAGGACATAAAGCCAGGAGGGAAAATGAGTTTGACATTTGTTTTTATTCTATTCTCTGTAACAGTCTTTCTCAACCTGGTGCCCTCAGTTTGCCTTGGACTTCAGTTCCCATCAGCCCCAGCCAGCATGGCTAATGGCCAGAAATTCTGGGAGTTGTGGTCCAAAACCTCAGGATGACACCAGGTTGGGGAAGAGTGCTCTCTAAGATGTACTTCAAAACACACACAAACACACACATCCAACAATAGGAGATGACAGCCTCAAGGAGCATTCTGCACATGCACAGGATGCCTAAAGAGGGGTATAAGTGGAAATGTCATGACCTGGACCCCAAACAGGAGTCTGTAGCTCAATGGCAGAGCAGAGCCAATTTGGTATAATGACTAGAGTGTTGGGTTGGGACTTGAGAAATCTGGATTCAAGTTCTCACTTGGCCATTTATCTCTCTGGGTGATTCTGGGGCAGTCACTGACTCTCCACTTAACCTACCTCACAGGGTTGTTGTGAGGATGAAATGGAAATGAGGAGGATCATGGGCTCCTCGGAGGAAAGTGGGATATAATGTAATAAATTAATAAACAAATGGCCCTACAATCCATGGTACGTCCTACAACCCTAGAGAGCCCCTGCCAGCCAGAGCAAGCAGTGTCCTGCTCTCAGGCAGCTTCCTGTGTCCTACAAAGAGCTGAGCTGGCCTAGCACCAGTGATGGAGGTACTGGACTTGGCTAATAGTGATCCTGAACCTGAGAACCAGGAGTCTCCGGAACCCAATGCCTTTGAGCCGGGACCTCCAGAAACAGCATCCCCTGAACCAACTCCCCCTGCCTCCAGAGGAAACATTTCCTCATCAGGAACCTCATGCTCACTGCCACAGCCAGGGCACCAGTTGGAAGTGCATGTAGACGTGATGGAATGCCCAGTTCAATACATGTGCTTGCTAGGGAGTGCTGGGAAGTATAGGACTTTTCTTTCTCTGAACATGCATAGGATTGTGCCTTGAGTCTGATTCTAGCATGGCTCTGTGACCTGTCCAGGGTCCTGAAAAAACAGGGTCCTTCATTCTTGGGCAGCCGCCACCCCACAAAGTGTTTACCTCCAGATGTGTTGAACTAGCACTCCCATGCCATACTGTCTGGGGAGGATGGGTGTTGCACTCCCATCTGGAGGGTGCCAGGTTAGGAAATGTGGCTCTTGAGTCTGTATCCTGGCGAGTCAGTCTGGGTTAGCTTGCATCTTCCCTTCTGTTTGTAGTCTGTTGATCTGTATCACACATTGCATTATGCCCGCCCCAGGCATTTCTCGTCTATGCTGACTGCCCCATCTGTTCCCCAAGGGTTCTGCTCCCCCGAGATTCAACAGGAATTAGAGGCAGACTGCTCCAGCTCTTCCTTGGAGATATAGCTGATGGAGCACCTCTCCTGGGATGTACCTACCTATAAACTATCATCAATATCTGAGGCCCTCCTCTGATAAGCTCCTCCAAGGAAGTTTTGGAGGGTGGCAACAAGGGAGAGGGCCTTCTCAGTAGGGATGTGCACTGGATCGGACCCGATCCACGATCCGAGTCCGGTCCAGTGGGAAATCGGATAAATTATCCGATTTCCGATCCCGCAGCTGGATCGGCCGATCCAATCCGAACCGGTCCGAAAAAGCTCCGAACCGGTTCGGCGGATCGGCGGATCGGCGGGCGCCCACTGGCGCCCACCGCCGCTTCCATTGGCGGGCGCCAGCGGGCGCCCGCCGATGAAAGTGGACAGCGGGGGGGGGAGGAGGGGGGCACTTACCTTCTCGGCCCGGTGGCTCCCGTCCGGCGCCGGCGCCTACTACTACTAGCAGGCTCCGCGGCCTGCTCTAGGGTGGCGCGCCGGGTGATGTCATCACCCGGCGTGCTACTCTAGAGCAGGCCGCGGAGCCTGCTGGAAGTAGTAGGCGCCGGCGCCGGACGGAAGCCGCCGGGCCAGGAAGGTAAGGAGGGGGTGCGTGGAGGGGAGGAGGGGGCGCGCGGAGGGGGGAGGGGGGAGGGGGGCCCTTACCTTTCCGGCCCGGCGGCTCCCGTCCGGCGCCAGCGCCTACTATTCCCAGCAGGCTCCGCGGCCTGCTCTAGGGTGGCGCGCCGGGTGATGTCATCACCCGGCGCGCTACTCTAGAGCAGGCCGCGGAGCCTGCTGGTAGTAGTAGGCGCCGGCGCCGGACGGGAGCCGCCGGGCCGGAAAGGTAAGGAGGGGGTGCGTGGAGGGGAGGAGGGGGCGCGCGGAGGGGGGAGGGGGGCCCTTACCTTTCCGGCCCGGCGGCTCCCGTCCGGCGCCGGCGCCTACTATTCCCAACAGGCTCCGCGGCCTGCTCTAGGATGGCGCGCCGGGTGATGTCATCACCCGGCGCACTACTCTAGAGCAGGCCGCGGAGCCTGCTGGAAGTAGTAGGCGCCGGCGCCGGACGGGAGCCGCCGGGCCGGAAAGGTAAGGAGGGGGTGCGTGGAGGGGAGGAGGGGGGCGCGCGGAGGGGGGGAGGGGGGAGGAGGGGGCGCGCGGAGGGGGGAGGGGGGAGGGGGGCCCTTACCTGCCCGGCCCGGCGGCTCCCGTCCGGCGCCGGCGCCTACTACTACCAGCAGGCTCCGCGGCCTGCTCCAGGGTGGCGCGCCGGGTGATGTCATCACCCGGCGCGCTACTCGAGAGTAGGCCGCGGAGCCCGCTGGTAGTAGCCGCCGGCGCCGGACGTGCCGAGAAGGTAAGTGGCGGGGAAGGGGGCTTACCCCCCCCCCCGGAGCCGTCCGCTTCTATCCGCTGGCGCCCGCGGGCGCCAGCGGATGGAAGCAGGCGGCCCCAGGGGGGGTAGGGAGCGCGGGGGAGGGGGTTTACCTGCCGGGGCCGTCCACAGCGGACGGCCCCGGGGGGGGGGAGGGAGTTAGGCCCCCCCTTACCCACCCGCCGCCATTTTTTCCTCATAGACTTGCATTGCAATGCAAGTCTATGGGGAAAAAAATGGCGGCCGATCCAAAAATTTCCGATTTTTGGATCGGGATCGGACTCGATCCGGTCCGGGGGGCCTCCGATTTTGTCCGAACCGGTCCGGGACAAAATTGGAGGTCCCGATCCGGGTCCCGATCCGATCCGGGGGGTCCGTGCACACCCCTACTTCTCAGTGGTGGCCTCGATTGTGGAATGAGCTTCCCAGTGAGATCCACCTGGCACCAACATCATATTATCAGTGTCAGGTGCCAATATCATATCAATAATTTTTCTAGCTGTTTTAATTGTATTTAAATTTTTGTATGTTAAGTTTTCATATATAAAACATTTATCTTGTATTTTAGGGCAGTGTGTGTGTGTGTGTGTGTGTGAGAGAGAGAGAGAGAGAGAGAATCACTCAGAGTGCTCTGGCTATGGGAGGACATAGAAATGAAATTATGAAGGAGGAGAAGAGTCTGCATGATACACCGTTAGATAGTCCATACACTGACTAAAGGCTGGTTCATTGCATACATCCTTGTTCATTACTTGATTATGGAATCAATGGATGACTGCACACCACAGATCTATCAACAAAGAGAGAACATCAGCTGAAAACACACTTCATTCTTCCAGGAAGCTGACTAAGAAAGTCAGGTCCATATCATTAAGTGACAAGAGTTCACCAATGTTCTTGCATGTTCAGACCTACCTTCCTCTCTCTGCTTAAGAACATCAGAAGAGCCCTGCTGGATCAGACCAAGGCTCCATCTATTCCAGCATTCTGTTCACACAGTGGCCAAATAACTGCCCTCAGGAAACCCACAAACAGAACATGAATGCAACAGCATCCTTCCACCCATGTTCCCCTACAACTGGTGCACACAGGCGTACTGCCTCTGATACTGGAGGGAGCGCATAACCACCAGGGCTAGTAGCCATTGATTGCCTTGTCTTCCATGAATTTGTCCAATCTGCTTTTGAACTCATCCAAATCGGTGGCCATCACGACTTCCTGTGGGAGTGAGGAAGTGCTTCGAGGTTTAACTTCCATGCAGTTATACTATTAGTATAAGGCTACCTTTGACTAGTATCAGGAAGCAGCTGGCTGTGACACTTCTCAAAAATTGTAGGGAGAAATTGTGGCTTAAGGGTGGAGCACATGATTGGCACAGAGAAAGATCCAGGTTCAGTCTCCAGTGAATGAGATGAGAAAAGCTCCGGCTTGAGACCCCAAAGAGTAGGCAAAATGCAACAATAATACATTAAATAGCTGACCATTTGCTACCCAGGCCTACCCAGTCGAATTCTAAGAGTTTTAATGGTATTTTAATAATGTATTAGTTTTTATCTGTTTTTAATCAGTTGTATGTATTTTATAGCATTTGTTTTAATGTCGTTCCCCAAGTCGATCCAGAGGGAGAGGTGGGTAAAAAATAAATAAATATATCATTATTATTATTATTATTATTACCCTTTTTAAACACCCCGAATGAGCTGCCCGAGGCAACCAGCACATTCTGCCTAATGGTAGGTCCGGCCTTGAACCTGGCAGCTTCCTCCATCCCCTACATAATGTAAACCCAGGCATCTTACCTGACCAGACAGAAAACGGGTTCCCACGCCCAAGGATTTCCCCTTCCCCACCGAAGCAAACTTACCAGTGTCTATGAGGCAATGAGGAAAAGACAAATTCCCCCCTCTCCCCCCCCCCCCCACCGCCTGGAAAAAACTTCAAGGGAAAAAGACAGGAAGCAGGAAACCCCCTTACATAACTCATCAGCATTGCTCCGCAGGGAAGGGGGTATTGTGGCAAGAGACTCCATGCAAGGAAGGAGAAGAAATGAGAGATGACAAATGTATTAGCGCTACGGGGAGGGCGGCTTGCATACCGTTTGCACGTGAGAGGCGCGGTTCTCTCCAAAGCGAGTCCTCCCTCGGATCCACTGAGCTGCATGAACAAGGGCATTTTGGTGCAATTAAAAGGAATGCCACCCTGCACATAATCAGGTTCAGGATGGCTCATTGCTGCATTTCCCAGGGTTCACGAGCCTCCAGCAGGACAAAAGGAGCAGCGAGTCTTGATGCAGAGAGCTTGAGAAGGGGAATTCCTTCCCCCCCCCCTTGAAAAATTGTTATTTCTGGCCCCTTTCTTTGCTATGCGGCTCTACTTTTCTCTCCCCCTCCCCACACACCCCAGGCAGATTCTTCATTAGCATTCAGAAGCCGCCACCTGCTTCCCTACAAGCGTTCAGGGGGAAACCTTGGGATGCCGGCTGAGGGGGTCCTCCTCGGATCTAGGCTGGAGTTATCGTGTTGCCATGGTGACGGCACCCCGAGCTGCCAATGGCGCGATGCGAAAGAATGGGAGATGTCAGCATGCAGCGGAAGGCAACCTGCTTGGTATGCCAGGGCAGACTCCCGCGGAGATCTCCCCGCGAAGACGCTCCAGCCCCATCTGTGCGCATGATGCGCTCTCTCGCATCTCAATCGCCCGCTAGAATCCTGGATTGTTTTGGGGGTGCGGGAAGATGGGTGGGGTTTCAACCGAACTTTGTGGCATATGGGCCTCCTTCTACAGGTCTTGTCCCATTTGGCTTCAGGAGAACTCTGCCATGGAGACTGGGTTGAAGGAGGATAGGATAGGTGAGGAAGTCACATGACAGCTCCTGTGGGGACTATAGCCAAAGCATGGCTACTGAGGGAGGGAGGGGAGGCAGAGGGGGTACAAAGACATCTAAAAAAAACCATTCACGTGGTCAACTCATCCACACCAAACACAGCCCAGTGAGGGCCAAGCATGCTCAGTGGATACAGACTATTGGCTGAGTGTTGGGTGGGGGGTCAAATGGTGTATCTCGAAGAGGGCATTTCCAGCTGGCTGGCTGGAACCCTTGCTGGAAAATGTTGTTGCATGTCCCATTTGTGCCTCTTGTTGCCAGATCCTGAGGTCAGCAAACAGGAGGGACTGGTTCTCTCTGATGAGCTTCCCAGTGCATCTGCCTGGCCCCTGTTGCTCTAAAGCTATAAAGTGGAGGTTTAAAAAGTGTGGCCTATGGGCTGCAGGGAGCCCCATCACCACCACCACCACCACCAAGGCCCTGTCTGGTAACCCCCAGCATTTGCTACCACCAAAAACAAAAGGGGTGGGAGAGGAATCAATGCTCTACGGATGTGTGCTATGGCTTCTGCCATAGAAGCTTCATTTCTAGAGCATGCTAGGAAGCAGTGCTCAAACGTTCCTGCCTGTTTCTTAGGATACTATGGGGGTGCTCTAGGAGGAGGCGTCTATGGCAGGAACCATAAAGTCCATTCCTAGAGCATTTAAATCTTTCTCACACACACACACTTTGGCTGTGGTCAACGGAATGGGTAAAGCTGTGAGTGAATTGGTGGACACAGGGCCAGTATCAAAAGTAGACACGGTTGGGCACTTGCAAGGGCCCACACTGCAGCAGGGGCCCACTGACAAGCCCTCCCCCTCCTCTTCACCATTAGGAGGAGAGCATCCGAGTCAGGGCAGAAAAAAGGGCGAAACAGGTTCTCAGGATGCTTAGAATACTGTATTTCAAAGCCCGACGCATTTCAAGCTGTGTTATGAAGGCCTTCTTCAGGTTGATGAGAGATGTCTGCAGAAATACTCCTAGCAAGATAATAATCTCCTACAATAATTAATGACAACGATCCTCTTGGCAGGAGTATTTCTGCAGACATCTCTCATCAACCTCCTGAAGAAGGCCTTCAAAACAACACAAGCCGAAATGCGTCGGGCTTTGAAATAAAGTATTTTAAGCATCCTGAGAACCTGCTTCTCCCTTTTTTTCCTGTCCTCTTCACCATGGCAACCTGCTTGTTCACCTGCCTCTCACTCTGGTTCAGACAAGGGCAGTAGCAGTGAGAAGGAGGAGCAGCATAAGCCCCTCCCTTCTTGCTCCCTGGCTCTCTGCTCATCAAGCAAGCAACTGGTAGCAATGAGGAGAGAGAGAGAGAGAGAGAGAGAGAAACCATGAGGAGCAAGAGCAGCTGGTGGTCATGGCAACGTGAAGGGAGACTCACCTAGGGAAGGGGACCATTGAGGAGTTTGGCCCAGGGGCCCTCCAAAACTTGGAGCCGGCACTGTGGCCAGTAGGGATGTGCACTGGATCGGACCCGATCCACGATCCGAGTCCGGTCCAGTGGGAAATCGGATAAATTATCCGATTTCCGATCCCGCAGCTGGATCGGCCGATCCAATCCGAACCGGTCCGAAAAAGCTCCGAACCGGTTCGGCGGATCGGCGGATCGGCGGGCGCCCACTGGCGCCCACCGCCGCTTCCATTGGCGGGCGCCAGCGGGCGCCCGCCGATGAAAGTGGACAGCGGGGGGGGGGAGGAGGGGGGCACTTACCTTCTCGGCCCGGTGGCTCCCGTCCGGCGCCGGCGCCTACTACTACTAGCAGGCTCCGCGGCCTGCTCTAGGGTGGCGCGCCGGGTGATGTCATCACCCGGCGTGCTACTCTAGAGCAGGCCGCGGAGCCTGCTGGAAGTAGTAGGCGCCGGCGCCGGACGGAAGCCGCCGGGCCAGGAAGGTAAGGAGGGGGTGCGTGGAGGGGAGGAGGGGGCGCGCGGAGGGGGGAGGGGGGAGGGGGGCCCTTACCTTTCCGGCCCGGCGGCTCCCGTCCGGCGCCGGCGCCTACTATTCCCAGCAGGCTCCGCGGCCTGCTCTAGGGTGGCGCGCCGGGTGATGTCATCACCCGGCGCGCTACTCTAGAGCAGGCCGCGGAGCCTGCTGGTAGTAGTAGGCGCCGGCGCCGGACGGGAGCCGCCGGGCCGGAAAGGTAAGGAGGGGGTGCGTGGAGGGGAGGAGGGGGCGCGCGGAGGGGGGAGGGGGGCCCTTACCTTTCCGGCCCGGCGGCTCCCGTCCGGCGCCGGCGCCTACTATTCCCAGCAGGCTCCGCGGCCTGCTCTAGGATGGCGCGCCGGGTGATGTCATCACCCGGCGCGCTACTCTAGAGCAGGCCGCGGAGCCTGCTGGAAGTAGTAGGCGCCGGCGCCGGACGGGAGCCGCCGGGCCGGAAAGGTAAGGAGGGGGTGCGTGGAGGGGAGGAGGGGGCGCGCGGAGGGGGGAGGGGGGCCCTTACCTTTCCGGCCCGGCGGCTCCCGTCCGGCGCCGGCGCCTACTATTCCCAGCAGGCTCCGCGGCCTGCTCTAGGATGGCGCGCCGGGTGATGTCATCACCCGGCGCACTACTCTAGAGCAGGCCGCGGAGCCTGCTGGAAGTAGTAGGCGCCGGCGCCGGACGGGAGCCGCCGGGCCGGAAAGGTAAGGAGGGGGTGCGTGGAGGGGAGGAGGGGGCGCGCGGAGGGGGGAGGGGGGAGGAGGGGGCGCGCGGAGGGGGGAGGGGGGAGGGGGGCCCTTACCTGCCCGGCCCGGCGGCTCCCGTCCGGCGCCGGCGCCTACTACTACCAGCAGGCTCCGCGGCCTGCTCCAGGGTGGCGCGCCGGGTGATGTCATCACCCGGCGCGCTACTCGAGAGTAGGCCGCGGAGCCCGCTGGTAGTAGCCGCCGGCGCCGGACGTGCCGAGAAGGTAAGTGGCGGGGAAGGGGGCTTACCCCCCCCCCCGGAGCCGTCCGCTTCTATCCGCTGGCGCCCGCGGGCGCCAGCGGATGGAAGCAGGCGGCCCCAGGGGGGGGTAGGGAGCGTGGGGGAGGGGGTTTACCTGCCGGGGCCGTCCACAGCGGACGGCCCCGGGGGGGGGGAGGGAGTTAGGCCCCCCCTTACCCACCCGCCGCCATTTTTTCCTCATAGACTTGCATTGCAATGCAAGTCTATGGGGAAAAAAATGGCGGCCGATCCAAAAATTTCCGATTTTTGGATCGGGATCGGACTCGATCCGGTCCGGGGGGCCTCCGATTTTGTCCGAACCGGTCCGGGACAAAATTGGAGGTCCCGATCCGGGTCCCGATCCGATCCGGGGGGTCCGTGCACACCCCTAGTGGCCAGATCTACACCAAGAGGGTAGAGCGCTATGAAAGCAGTAGGAAAATGGCGTATGTGATGTGTCCTGGGCCCAGCAGTTGTCAGTGCGCTTCAATGGCCTTGTAAAACAGCAGTGTAGATCCTGCCTGTGTGTGTCTATGTGTGCAAGCGGGAGTGGGAGAAAGAAGTGGGTTGATGGGTACTTGAGTGGGGGGCATAGGGGGACCATGGGCCCTGACAGGTTACCCCCCAAAGGAATGCACCCCTAAAACTACAACTTTTCAAATACCCAAATGTATACAAGATAAGCGGCATGTGAGTGAATGGGGTGGGGGTGGGAAAGAGTGGGTTGCATGTGAATGTCCATGTGTCTATTTGAGTCCATGTGAACACCTATGTGCCTCTTTGCACATGTATAGCTCTTCCACCCCAACAGATGCTCCATGTGGCCCTTGAGCTGTGTACCCATGCTGTAAAGAACATAATGCTTAATAGACAATTGCCTTGACTGAGCCTGGCACTGTTCTTATGAGAAGCAGATTACTTTGAACAGGCACATTCAGAATGCATTGTGAGGCATAGATACGGCAACAGAGAAGACCAGCCAAGAGCAGGTAACAGTAGTCTAATTTCACTAGACAGGTGAGGAAAACGGCCTTAAAAACACTGTCAACAATTTATTTCCAATCCCTTCATTTGTTAACTACCTGCCATGCTACTACAGTAACATTCACCATGTTGTCCTTTACTGTCCATTCCAGGGGAACTGAAATTCAGCCTGATTTGTGTAGGATCACCAGTGAGACACAGGAGAAATGTTGATGCTCACCTCTGCCATGCTGTGGTAGAGTCACGCCTTTGGCACAAAGAGAAGAAAACGTTTCAAGATGAATAGCAGAGATATATTTGAAGAGAGAGAGAATGAAATGCCTTCTGTTAGGATGGTTAAAAAAAATTGTGGGCTTTTTGTTTTGGTTTGGTTTTTTTCAGGTTGGAATAGAAATAAGATGGAATTGTGTAGTGAAGAAGATGCACACACAAACACCGTTAGAAAAGGTAAGTGAGCCATAATGGCTACCCTGATGTACCTGAGGATGGTCTGCACACCTTATGATCCATCCAGCACAGCTCAACAGCTGGGTATAGAAGCCTAGCAAGGGCTCAATAAATTTTCAATGTTTATAGCCTGGTTGGGGGCCAGAAAAACATGGAATCATCAACTTGGCAGGTAACAATATAAGGTTAATGGGTTAGTGTGTTTGCTGATTGTTTGGCTGTTGGACCAGAATCATCACCAAGCATTTCTGACAGCTGCCATAGCACATTGGCAGTATCCATCCTGGGCTCCCCATGGCAGCCAGCTTGGTCTGGGGGTTACTCACGATGATAAATCTCCCACAATGCACTGGAGAAACAGTACATTTGGTCATTATGGACATTATGGAAAATTTAAAATGGTGGCCACAACCTGCATACAAGAGGGAGAAAACAGCAGATGTGCAGACAACAGAGGGTGGTGGCGGCGTTTTCCTTCCTTCGTTCAACATTCTGTCTCAATGAGTCCTCATTTGGCTGTTTTGAGGTCCCCCCTGCTTAGGTTTTTTTCTTATTATTTTTGTACCCTTGCAAACTTCAAGCTTATTCCATGTTTACTGACGCCTCCCTCTTGTATGTGGGTTGTTTTGTGTTTTGGGCTACACTTACACTTACACAAGCGCAAGAAGACTTGAATGAGAAATTATTATACTTGTTGCACGCATGGTCCAGGGCATGGCAAAATCTGTCAATACATGACAGATTCAAGTATAGCAGTCATACATTTGGGGCAGAATTTTGAATTTCCTGGCAAATCTCAAATTTGCAAGGAATTAAACATTAAACTCAAATTCCAATTTCTGCCAATTTAGCAGGTAATTTTGTAATCAAGTAGCATAGAAAGGTTAGGGGTTGTTTATTTGTTTGCTTGCTTTTCAAGTACAAAAAAGTGTTCTTCCTGTAGGATCATGTTTTGGGGTCCTCGTTATTGTTTTTATAAATGAGTTTAATTACCAAAAGATATCAAAAACGAGATCACCTATGGCTTTCTCTGGATGTCTGTGGTATGAAAGTTTGATTGTATGTTGTCCTCCCTAGACTTTGTGCAACATAATAAGAAAACTGTGTTTTAATTATCACCCCAGGATGAGATAGGTTGTCGAAAGGCAACCATTAAAATTATTTGAAATCAAAAGGAGGCTGCACTTCCAGAATGCGCAATGTGTCTTATCAGCCTTGTTAAAATCAAACAGTGCCATATACCATATCTAGCTAAGGTTACGAAACTAGGCGATTCAATTTTGGAGAGTGTGAAGCTATCAGATTTATGAATATGGATGAGACAGATGGCAGCAAGGACTCGGGGGGGGGGGAGAAAGGAGGCAAGCACATCAATTGCTGATTAGCTTCAATGAATTGGAACATTCTTGTTCTGAAGTCCCCAGCACCACCATCCACACATTCTGACAAAGGAACAAAAGGCACAGATATAAAATTGTTGGTGAGTTATATAAAACACATTTACATGCCAGTTCTCAGGGTTCGGTCACACTTCAGCACAGCCTTTTACTTAAACATTAGCCTGGTCACCAAGGACAATCAGGAATTCCGTGCAAGCAAGTGAAGAGGCTGATGGGAGAGGGCTGGAGCACTCCACGGCTCCCTTGGGCCCCTACCACCATGCCCAGCATAAAACATGGCAAGTTTAGCCTTGAGAAGAGAAGACTGAGGGGAGACATGATACTTGAAAGGTTGTCACACAGAGGAGGGCCAGGATTTCTTCTCGATCATCCCAAAGTGCAGGACACATAATAACGGGCTGAAGTTACAGGGAGCCTGGACATCAGGAAAAACTTCTTGACTCTTAGAGCGGTACGACAATGGAATCGATGACCTAGGGAGGTTATGGGCTCTCCCATGCTAGAGGCCTTCAAGAGGCAGCTGGACAACCATCTGTCAGGGCTGCATTAAGGTAGATTCCTGCATTGAGCAGGGGGTTGGACTGGATGGCCTTACAGGCCCCTTCCAACTCTACTATTCTATGATTCTGTGACAAATGCAGGAGGCTGCTGTGAAATCAACAGTGCTCTCCATCTCTACTCTAGAAGTCCCCAGCAGGCCAGTGAAATATGCTTTTTGTACGCTTGTGATATTTGTGGGCTTATTTGCGAGGCTGCTTGAACACTGAGCCAAGAAATGGAAGCTAGGGCATGAATAAGCAGTTGAAGAGGTCAAGCTATACAGATACAGGCTGGCTCAGTTCTCTGTGGGTCCTGTTATGTTACGTAGGACAAAGGGAATGGGTTGCAGTGTGGGGCACCGTGGAAAAACCTGACATGGCTCAGGGCCCCCGTGTCTACCTGTGTAGCGAGCTCAGAGGCAGGATGCTAACCTCCTTTCTTCAGGCAATGCACAGAATCTCCCAGATGGACCATATAAATCCAACAGTTCCTTAATGAATGAGGAGGTTATGGGACAAGGTTCACTCTCACAAATAGCAGATGAGGGAAACAGTGTCAGAACTGTACTGCTTCAGATTGCTGACAGGATTGAATGCTCTTCCATCCAAAATGTGTGTTGCATTTTTGATTCCTGCAGATGGACAACTGATCAAAACAGAAGCCGACATTCTGGGAGTTGGGTTTTTTTTCCCCAGTTTCAAGTGGGTGGAATTTGGAGGGTGGGGAGAATAACCAGACACAGGACCATCACAGATTCTGGGCTGCTTCTACCACTCAACTCTTCCAGTGCTATTCCGTCTCTGTCTCTCTCTCTTGTTTACCGCTGGCCTTTCAAAGGCTATCAAGCAAAGCTTTAGCCTCTCTCTGGTTGACGGCAGAACCACATTCACGATTCCAACTGGAGAGGGGTGGGTGGGAAATCTGTTAAGGCTCTCCAGCAAGGGATATCAAGCTCTCACAGATGTTACTCTCATTTTTATAAGTGACAGGCTTGACATGATTGACGGATTGATGATTATGGGCAAGGGAACCTTTCGTTGGATCCTTGATTGGGCTGGAAAGAACAACACCAAAAAAGCAAAGGCTTCACTGATGGGCCGATAGAAAGCAGGCAAGGTTGATGAAAATCACCTTGAGGATGTAACCATAGCAAGCATTCCACGGATTTTTCACAAGCATTTTCCAAGGTACTCTACCAAAAATCAGAGGACTATAAACCCAGTAATCCATACTTATTTTTATTTCAGTAGGGTGCGCTCTTTAGGAAAGTTAATCATAATAATCACCATAATTTTATTAGGTAAAATAATGTTATACTGCCTTTAAAAGGTAAAACCCTTTTCAAGGCAGTTTTCAAAATAAAACTATGAAACAGTAAACACATGATGTGCAAACATGCACACACATGAGCGCACACTTACACATATATATCAGCAGTCGTAAAATACAATTCCAGTTCAGATAAAGGCCCCCTCCACAAGAATGCGCCTTTGCGCCTGGTTCCGCGATTATGCGCATTATCGCGGAGGCGCATTTACTCACAATCCCTCTGCACGGGAGGCGGCGAGAAGCGGCGAAGCGCATTAAAAGATGCCCAAAAAGCGCTTTCCAGGTAGTTAATGCGCATAATCGCTTGTTCACACAGCGAAAATGCGCTTTAACGGCCGGAGCAAAATAAAAGTCGCTATTTAACGCGCGTTCGAAAATGCGCATTATCGGGGAGATAACGCGCCTGTACGCCCGTTTTGCGCTCCGCTCGTGTGTAGGTAAAATTTATAATGAGCCTTCAAGGCTCATTAAACGCCCCGTGTGGAGGAGGCCAAAAATAAGTACATTAAAAACCCTGAAAAATAGACTTCCTCAACCTGGTGCCTTTCAGCAACCCCAGAATGATACAAAGGGATGATGGGAGTTGCACTTTAACCCACCAAGTTGGAGAAGGCTGCCCTAAAATGTAAGATGTAGGATGTGACCCAGCATTAATGGAGGGAAACATTGATGTCCTTAAGGACAATTTAAAAAGAGTCAGGGAGGGCACCAAGCATACTTCCCAAGGGAGAGCATTTCAAAAGGATAGGGATACCACTGAAAAGTCCCTGTCTCCAAGGGCCACCACTGAAAAGTCCCTGACTCCTATGCCCACCAGTCTGATAGCTCTCACTGGTGTCCACGTGAATGCTTGTGCTAATTATAGGTGAAATTTAGAAATAACTGTTATAATTTGAATAGAAATGTGGTGAATCTCACTATTGTGCAGCAGACTGACCAGGTGAGCTGAGTGCCTACACAGTTCTGCTATCCAGTCAAGGCCCAGTTTTTCCCTCTGAGGGTCCATTATCTTTATATTTCGACTTGACAGCCATTTAAATAGAGGATTTTCCTCTGCAAAAGAGTACACACAGCTATCCCACATCCCTGCTGGTTCATTTTCTTTGCCTTCCAGCTATTGTGAGATCAACTGATTTCCCCCCGGTTTTATTTGACCCTCTTGATAAAATCACCCTAATGTAATTTATAACTCTCCCTTATGATGTGCAAGATCCATTCCATGGCTCAAAAATAGCACTAGGGTTATGTAACTCCATCATTGTATACTATCTAATGATTTCTAAACCACTGTGGTTAGCTGTTTGCTGGCTGTTTTTAGATGTCTGCAAGCTGTATGGTCACTCGCTGCTGTGCCAGCTATAGAGAAATGCAGATTTTAAAAATCCAGTCTATAAAGACAATGATGTTTATTTTCCAAGAGGTGATCATTTTACAAATGGAGGCCGGATTTCCAGATGGAAGTCTCTGCCTCCCCATTAGCTCAACAAAGGGCCTGCCAAAGGAAAACCCTGCCTTCTGATTTGAAGTTGTACTTTTCTAAAACATCATCAGCCAGAAAACTATCATGCTTTCCCATTATTAAGAGCAGATCCAAGCAGGAAGCGGGGAGGAAAAAATGATCGCCGCAGTTGGCAAGAGACTTCTCAGCCAACATTATTTATTATTATTATTTATTGCATTTTTATACTGCCCCATAGCTGAAGCTCTCTGGGCGGTTTACAAAGATTAAAAACTTTGAACATTAAAAACATGGCTTCCAGAAATAACATTGATCATGGACATAAGTTGCCAAACTGGAGTAATGAATAAAAAGAGGTCCTGACATATAGTAAAATGGCAATTGAGGAGTTTCAGTATCTAAACCTAAAGAGTTTAGGTTTTGTTAGGTGATCCTAAATCTCTTCAATATTTTTTAATGAACTCTTTAAAATGAAACCAGGAATCTGATTATGTTCAGGGCTTGGGTAGTCCATCTTAGAGTAATGAAATCAGAAGTATAAATGTATTGGCTTCTTGACTTTTCTCTATCCATCTATTTATTTGTATCTCATATTTATATCCTACCTGTTTTATATTGTTCAAGGAGCTCAAGACTGTATTAATGGGTGAAAAACAATTTTGATGGGCTGAAAATAAGCCACCAATTTACCCTTCTATATATTATCTTTAAAAAAAAACGCCATCCTGAGATGTTCTACAAGTGTATCTGTCACAATGGTGGCATATCTTGCATTCTTCCATCAATACCTACAGACCCTAAACCAGTGTAACTGGATTATAAAGTTGTGTCTTAAATAAAAATGATAAGTGCTCACCTAAAATTGTGAAATGTGAAAGCAATGAGTACATTTTTGCAAACAAGCGCACACAGCATGGAGGTACCTTTATTTAGGAGACTGTGATTATGTCTTCTTGCTGGGTATACATGACGGTGCGTTGCAAACCCAGGTTTCCTCCTGCAAACAGTATGAAACGGCTCTCAAACCAAGCCCTGTATGTATTTGTAGTTTTCCCAAAGAGGAGCCAAAGTTCCAAGCTGATTTAAGATTGCAAAATGCACACATCCTCTTGAGGTTCTCCAAACAATTCAGAAAGTCATTCCTAAAAGCAGATTGGAAGAGCAAAAGAGATCATAATCCATGTTGACTGAAACTAGAAGGAGCATTGAAAGGCAAAGGGTTTGACGGGAAAAGCTGGAGGTGAAAAAGCAATGCTGGGAACAGACTGAGCCTGCAGAGAAATAAAGGACAAAGGACCCACCAGGAACTCGTCACTTAATAACCATTTCTAAGCCTGGAACCCAGGCGCAAATCCTTAGCAAAAGAAGACAATGGATAGGGAAAAAGCAGCTGCTGGACACGTATCAACTTAAGACATTGCTGTCTGCTACTTTTAAATCTACTGTTTTATTGGTATTGTTTTATTATGTATTTTGTTATCTTTATTTTATATGAAGTGCCCTGGCAATATATTTTGAAGGGTAGTATATAAATTCATTAAATCAATTAATCTTAATCATCATCATCATCATCATCATCCAGGGTTAGATGTAGAACCTGGTTGGGGTTGCATTCCTCCTTAAGGTACAGGATTTGGGGTGCTCATGACCCTGCATTAGTTCTAGATACCCAGCAACATTGGCTAAAAATGCCTTAACCCAGGGGTATGGAACTTCTTTCAGCCTGAAGGCCTAATTCCATTTCAGAAAAGCTCTTGGGTGGCGATGGAAGAAAAGGGGCAAGGCAAACCCTCCCCGAGAGTATGTAGATTAAATCTACCAGAAGACTATTGTAATATCGAGATTGATGTGAGATGCTACAATTGCTTCTTTCATGCCTGAATCTTCATAATCAGGTCTCTCGAAGGGTTAAAAGCCTCCAAACTACTTGGCTTGATATCGTGTTCCTCAAGGTCACGTTGCAACTCTGGATAGTGTGACTTTGGAATGCGGGAGGGTCTCTTGCTTTATTCAGTTGGCTGCTCTCCACTTAATTTAGCTTATCTTTTGGAAGAGATGATCATCATGAGACTGAGATTGCAGCCATCACCACAGGTGGAATCAATTAGGGTGCTGTGAAGAACAGCATGTAGTGTCAGGAGAAATTATGTCTAAAAATCCTTCTGACGTCCCACTTGGTTTGAGCTTTGGCACAGACCAGGACCGTAGAGGTGCTGCATATTGACCAACTGGAGGTGCTCCATTGTCATCTTCCTGGCACTCCCAACAACAGAACAGAAACATAAGCTATCTTGCTCAGCTTTGCTTATTCACCTTGTATGTTTAGCTGCAATCTTTAGCCTGCTACTGAATAAAACTTTAGACTTCTACCCACTTGTGTTGTTATTGCTTCTGAATCCTTAAAAGAGCTGTTTTGTATTTGGCAGAACGGAGTACTAGCTTATTGTAGTTTAAAGCTCTTCCTAGGAGAGGTATTTCAACCAGTTAGAATTGGGAGGGAGGGAACTGCACAAAGCCAGAAAACTACTCAACAATTGGCGTATTGGGGAAATGGATGGGGCCTGGGGAAGGAAGTGGGGCTTTCTGGGGAATATGACAGAAAAGGGTTGCAGCTTCTGGACAGAGCATTTGAAGTGCTTAAGAAGACAAAAGCTGATTCACATAGCTCCATCCTGCAAAGAACATCCTGGCTCTTGTTCCTTCGTTTTTGCTTGCTCAAGGTCTCCAAGGGACAAGGGATTGTAGGAACATGGAGAATGGCTGTTGTAACATAGCTTTGCATATTAGGTGCCCAGGTGAGGATTCTCACAACCCATTATAGATAGATAGGAGAGAGAGAGAGAGAGAGAGAGAGAGAGAGAGAGAGAGAGAGAGAGAGAATGAAGTTAACATTAGCTGTCTTCTTTATTGATGCAGATGGCTGGCATCAAACAAGGACTGTGCTGGTATTTTTCAAGGCCCCCATTCCCATGTTGTCAGAGCTGAACTGTGGTCAGCCTTCAAGCAGGGGCCAGAAATCAAATCAAAAATCCAAGCATGGTGGTCAAAACCAAAGATCAAGCTAAGAGCCAGAACCACACCACTTGACTTCGGGGATAAAAATGTTTCCCCCTGGCGCTGGGAAAAGCAACACCTGCAACATCTTGAGCTGGTGGCCTTATGCTCTTTGGGGACACTGTGTCTCTTTTTCCTTTCGTCGTGACACCTTTCCTATGAAATCCAGCCCAAGTCCAACATGTGAATCACTAAACTGCCCTTTCCCAGCTCACTGTTCTGTGACCTTCAGCTCATCCTAATAAATGGTATTATGCCATGCACATATAGAGAGATGGATCACCAAGGTGCAAATGTCCACCTGGCAGTTACTATGCATGAACACACTGAATGCAAACTATAAGACAGAACTTGAATTAATGAAACTTTATCTTTGGTGTGGGTGTGTGGAATATATTTCCCACCCTCTAGATATGCCAGCATTTCTGCAGCTGCGAGATTCCCCCTCCCTCTCCACAATTTAAAAGGAGTAAGACCTATGCTTTGCAAAGGAATGTTGTTTTTCTCCAAGTAACACCATGTGCACAGATTGGTTTGCCCATCGCTGAAAAATCCCTAGGGGATGTTGACATGGATGAGTATTATAACAACTGCTGGTGTTACAAGTGGGCGGGTGTTGTCATGGCAAAATACGGGGAAAAAAATCTCCAGCTTCCTTTTGTAGCAATTGTGTTGCCGCTCAAGACTTTTTACTGTTAAATATTGTGAGTAATGTTTACTACTTTCAACTGCTTGTAACCCTTTTAAAATCATGTTTGGTGTAATGTGTTCAGGTGGATAGAATTTCTGCTCACTCTC
This sequence comes from Anniella stebbinsi, assembly GCA_029215795.1. Lineage (NCBI taxonomy): Eukaryota > Metazoa > Chordata > Lepidosauria > Squamata > Anniellidae > Anniella > Anniella stebbinsi. The sequence goes on from JARDYH010000001.1 coordinate 4,465,131, forward strand.
TTTTTAAGTGTGTAAGAGACTGAGGTCCCAGCTACTTATTTCTTTGTGCTGCCTGGATAAAAATTAAAGGAAGTATCTGATGGGTCTTACAAAGAAACCAGAGTTTTCAGCTACAGACCATGTAATTTAATTGTTATTTAAGAGACTCATTGTTAATATCGCCCTTCATCTATTGATCCTAGGGCACTTTACAGTGATTAAAAACAAAGAAATATACTGTGTGACAAATTAAAAACAAAAACAGTAAAAACCTGGAAGCTAAAAGCTAAAGTGAGGAGACTAGGGCCAGATCTATACCTCAAGTCATATACCATCCCATCATGGTGACAAGACACCCCTCTTGCGCATTTATAGTAGTCATAGGCTGTGTTCGGACAACACTTTTGACTGCAGGCAACTCACAGTTGTGGTTCTTGTGGGTACTCCCCATAAAACATGTTCCTACACAACTGTGGGTGGTTGAGGCTCATGTGGAGTGGATTTCTACTCAGCTGGCTCAGTTTTGCCCACTCTTGCCTGGGACCTCTGTAGCCAGGTGGGAAAAAAAAACACAACTCAACGTGTCAGACACACCATTGGCTTGGTTCAGACAACACAAAAACCACTGGTCATGTGGGAAAACAACTCAGAAACCATTTGTGTTTCTCCAGTTGTTTTTCTGCTGAAAAAGACATCCATGGGGTGTTTTTTGCCCAACAGATGACACAAATAGCAACCATTGCCCAATCCACTGACAGTTGACTCCTAAATCCATTGGTTATTTCTGTGTCATCCGAACGCAACCATCGATAGCCTTCTTTTCCAGGAATTTATGCAAACCCCCCCCCTTTTAAAGCCATCCAAATTGGTGGCCATCACTACATCTTGTGGTAGCGAATTCTATGATTCTATGACTTTTTTAGCCTAGACACAGACTCAATTCGGACGACACAATAAACAACTGTTGTGGGGGAAACAATCGTCAGTTGTTTTGACTATTGTGTCATCCGAATGCTGCCATAGTCAACTCAGTGCTGATCCTAATCCACACCACAGTTGATTGTTTATTACCATGTTGTGTGGGGAGTGTCCCCTAGTTGAACAACTGTAAAGTTGATTATTACCCCACCATTGACTATCATGTCGTCCGAATTGAGCCACAGACTTCTTAGCCCTCCCCCCTCCCCACATCCTTTTCCCTTCCATCAGCCAACCTGCTAGCTTTCATGCTACAAATGCCTGCTAAAGCTTCTGGGTTGTTCTAGCCAAGAGATCGTCTGCTAAATTCAATAATATCAATAGCTCCTGGGAGAGAGAGGTTACTGAGCTTATGATTCAGCCTCCAAACACTGAACATCATCCCGGTTGCAGCCATTCTTTATGTTTCAGACCCAAATGGAAGAGCATTGAGGCTTTGGTAAGCCAAGAAGAAGAAAAGTCTCAATGGGGATCTTGTCATAACAGCCCTGCACACACTCGTATCAGGCCCACAGCGTGTATATTGGTAAATCAAGCAAATATCACACAAAGGACGTTGACGTCTCTAATTTTCTCTCATTCAAAGCAAACCAAACCTCAGTTATGCTTGGCTTTGAACACTGATGCACAACAAGCTGTGCCAGGTCAGATCAATGGCCTATTTAATGCAGGGTCCTATTCCCAAGAGTGGCCAACCAGATGACTCTTGGGAAGACCACAAACAGGGCAGGAAGGCAATGTACTCATCTCCCATGATCCTCCAACAATGGGGATCCAGAAGCATATTTATCATGGCTTGGAAAAGTCTGGAATGTACAATATTCACCTTGATATTAGCATTATAGTTATTCTATTGCATCACAACTCATGTGTATATGGAAGAAAGCTGGTGGAGGGATTTGTAGGCCTGGATCCTCTACCTTTCAGAGTTGCACAGAAGGCAGAATTGTAGAGTAGTCACTCATGAATCACCCCAAAAGGGGAAATGCAGCATCAAAAAGAAAGCCAACAGAGAACACTGATTTGCATAAAATGCGTACATACTTATTCATATGTGTAGATGCAAAATTAGAAATAGTTATTATGATTTAAATATAGTCCATCTCAATATAGTGTGGGAGACTGTGACCAGGTAACCTGTGCGCCCACTAGTTCAGACTGCTGCCCAGGTGCTAATAGTAAATGGGAAACTTCAAGGTTGATACGCTTCCTTCTGATGGTTCTTTAGCTTTAAATTAGACTTGGACTGGACAACCCTTCAAACAGAGGATGCCTTCAAATAGAGGGCTATCCTCTGCAAAAGAGGACCCATGGCCACCCTATGCTCATTTTTCATTCGCAGTCTTCTCTATCGCTACACGATAGTGATGGAGATGAGGTGTGGAGACAGTAGCGGCCCCCATTTTGAGAGACCAGTGGGGACCCTTCCTGAGTGGACTCATCTCCTCCTCATTGGTGTTGCTGCTGCCCATTCACTCAGCTCTTCCTCCCCATACTCAGTGGGAGAGAACAAGGTGAGTGGAAGAAGTTACTCCTCTTTGCTCCTCTCCCTGGTTGCACAGAGAAGGAAGGTCAACAGGCAACAGGAGAAGCAGAAGAGCCAGGAGGCTCCAGATACAGGTAGTGGCCCCACTGTTGAGGTGTAGGCCTCAGCACATGCCCACTGATGCCAACCCCATACCCTGAGATACAGGAGAGAAGAAAGCTGAACCCAGGGGAATTTCCCCATTTATGCAGCCTGTACATGGAGCAGGATCCATCTCTGCACCGAACACGATGAATTTTCATTAAAAAGCAACAGGAAGCAAGACAATCTGGAAATGGATGACGAAGACATTAGGTTAATGGGAATAAATGGCAACAAGTGTTATTAAGCATTCATCATTCTCCACTTACTGTCCACGACAGCATTAAAACCAGCTTATTTCCCCCCATTTCACTTTTGTTGGCCAAGTGTATCATCAATGTTTTGGGTTCCACCCTCTCCTCTTCCCCAGCTTGTGGTTTTTAATTAGAACATGTTGGGGGGGGGGGGGGAATGCACATGTGATACGAGGGGGGATTAAGCTGTTTAGGGGGAAATGATAATTTTGTGACATTTGAATGTTTCAATTATTCATACCCTCTTTGAGCCAGATTTTCCAAAACATCCTCCGCACCGAATTTCAAGAGGCTGCACGCTTCTGCTTGGGATGCAGAAGAATTGGGCCACGAAAGCACCGTTATGAGCATGGCATGGGGGGATGCAGCGATTCTTGAAATGCAGCAGAGCCAACACGTAAAAAAGAACAGAGCATTTTAGCTTGAAACTCTCCCTGCCAGTGAACTGTGCAAATACCAGGAAACCAGGAAATGATCCATGGGTGGGGCAAAAGGGGAAGGAGGCGTGGCCATCTGGGGGAACTTTGGAGAGCCAGATGGGGGGACCTGAGAGGCCTGAAGTCCCCTACCCCTGCTGTAAGAAATGACATGGGGGGAGTTAAACAGACGAATCTGTGGGCGGAGGTATTGAATACCTCCGAATTGTCATGGACAAACCATTTTCTGGTCAGGGTTAGTATCACGGCTACCATCAGCCCCTGCAGGGGTGGCAGACCTATTAAGATGGTCTGCCCTCGAAGGCTGATGGATCCTTCTGGATTCCAGAAAGCCTTGGAGGGTTCTATGGCTGGTATCGTCGACGATCCTGTAGGAGCCCTGGTCAATAGATGGAATCAAGACCTAACTAGGGCTATCGACATGATCGCCCCCAAACGTCCTCTCCGGCCCGCTTCTAATAGGGTGCCCTGGTATACAGAAGACCTCAGAGAGTTGAAGTGGAAAAGATGACGACTGGAGCACTGATGGCGGAAAACTCGACTTATATCCAACAAGACACAACATAGAGAACATCTTCATTCCTATGGGGTGGCAATACGTGCAGCGAAGAAAGCTTTCTTCTCTGCGCGCATTGCGTCTGCGAATTCATGTCCAGCAGAACTGTTCAGGGTGGTGAGGGATCTAACCCAGGCACCTTCTCCCCTGAATCCGATTTTAGAGCATTCAGTAGTTCGCTGTGATGCCTTTAACCATCATTTCTCAGATAAAATCTCTCGGATAAGAGCCAACTTAGATGCCATTGTTATAGCAGAGGCTGACAGTGGAGTGTCCAGCGACTTCATGAGTAGGATTACACTTGATCAGTTTCAGTTGGTGAGTACCGAGGATGTGGACAAGGTACTTGGATGTGTGAGCAGGACGACTTGCCCTCTCGATCCCTGTCCTTCTTGGCTGGTCATCCAGGGAGGAGATGCAGTTAGATCACATCTACAACATATCATTAATGCATCTCTCAGGGAGGGGAGTTTTCCATCATGTTTAAAAGAGGCGGTGGTAAGGCCGCTTCTAAACAAGCCCTCCCTGGATCCCCTGGACTTTAATGGGAACTCACCAGTCTTCAGGAATTTAAAAGATCTATAAAGACTGATCTCTTCTGGCAGCCCTACCCAGATGAATTTTAAAGTGTTTTATTGGTGTTTTATTGGTATTTTAATGATGTATGGTTTTATGTGCTTTTAATCAGTTTTGTATTTTATGTTTAGTGCTGTTCCCCGCCTCGATCCATTGGGAGAGGCAGGTAATAAATAAATATATATATTATTATAAATAATAATAATAACTACAGGCCAGTATCAAATCTTCCATTTTTGGGCAAGGTGATCGAGAGAGAGGTTGCCTTCCAACTCCAGGCAGTCTTGGATGACACTGATTTTCTAGACCCATTTCAAACCAGCTTCAGGGCAGGATACAGAGTTGAGATCACTTTGGTCGCTTTAGTGGATGATCTACGCTTGGGTATTGACAGGGGGAGTGTGTCCCTGCTGGTACTCCTGGGCCTCTTAGCGGCTTTCGATACCATCGACCATGGTATTCTTCTGGAACGCCTGAGGGGATTGGGAATCGGGGGCATTGTGCTTCAGTGGTTCCGGTCCTATCTCTCGGGCAGGTTCCAGATGGTAATGCTTGGGGATAGCTGCTCTTCAAAAAAGGAGTTGCTATGTGGTGTACTACAAGGTGCCATCCTTTCCCCAATGCTGTTTAACATTTACATGAAACCGCTGGGAGAGATCATCCGGAGGCATGGGGCGGGATGCTATCAATTCGCTGATGACACCCAAATATATTTTTCTATGCCTTCGACAACATTGTCAGCTAAGGATAGTGTGTCTCCTCTGAATGAATGCTTGGAGGCGGTAATGGGCTGGATGAGGAAAAACAAACTGAAGCTGAATCCAGACAAGACGGAGGTGCTCGCTGTCAAAGGCCCCAACCTGGGTTTGGAGGTGTGTCAACCAGTTCTGGATGGGGTTACACCCCCCCTGAAAGACTGTTTTCACAGCTTGGGGGTACTCCTGGATCCGTCGCTCCAAATGACAGCTCAGATTGATGCGATGGCCAGGAGTGCCTACTATCAGCTTCGGCTTTAGGTTGGAAGACCTAAAGACAGTAGTGCATGCACTGGTAACTTCGAGGTTCGACTTCTGCATTGCGCCATACATAGGGCTACCTTTGTGCCTAGTCCGGAAACTTCAACTTGTTCAAAATATGGCAGCCAGGTTGGTCACCGGTACACCTACGGGTGACCACATTACACCAGTTTTAAAATCACTTCATTGGCTGCCAATCAGTTTCCGTGCAAAGTATAAAGTGTTGGTTATTACCTTTAAAGTCCTACATGGTTTGGGTCCAGGTTACCTGCAGGATTGCCTTCTCCCGTATAATCCGCCCCGCACACTCAGGTCCTCTGAGAAGAACTTACTCAAGTCAGCCAGAACTAGGCTGGCAAGTGTTACCCAGAGGACCTTCTCTTCCATCGCTCCCAGACTATGGAATGGTCTGCCGGAGGAGATTAGATAAATTAGCAGTCTTCATGAATTTAAGAGAGTCATGAAGACTGCTCTCTTCTGGCAGGCCTATCCAGATGAATTTTAAGATGTTTTTAATGATGTATTTTCTCTTGTTTTTTCATTTTTTTTAACAGTTTGTGATTCTTGGGTTTTATATTGTTGTTGTTCCCCGCCTCGATCCGAAGGCAGAGGCGGGTTATAAATCATTATTATTATTATTATTATTATTATTATTATTATTAAAGATGTCATTGCTGGAGCTCAGGGCATCACAGCATCAATGGTTTCACTCAAGAGGATATCAACGAAGATTGTTACTCATTGTTTCCATCACAGTTACTCCAAGTCACCCAACCCATGGGGAGAAAAAGCTTTGAAGGCTTCTAAATAACCATATTTTTAAAAGCCCTGTAAACTCTTTAGCGGTGACGTGAACCCAGTAGGCTGTCTCAACTTGCACATCCAATTCATTTCGCATGGGATTAATTCCCCGCCACACAGCAAGAGCTGCAGCTGTCTCCTCCTTCTGCCATCTTATCCTCTTTTGACAAGGTCTCATTAAGGAACTGCCCAGCAATGGGTGCTGGAGGTCACTGAAAATCCATCTTCCCAGCTGCTACATTTCTTACTTGGTCATTAAGACACTCAACTTTGCCAGTTTCGGTTCATAAGAACACGCTGGATCTAAACAACCTGGAATCACTCCCTGTTCTCCCCACACACACACCTCCCCGCCCCTTACACATGTGATTCTTCAAGCCAGAATCGCATGGCACAGTTTGTTATATTCAGCAAATTACTCATGCAACTTCCAGATTCCTTCATCCCTCCATTGTTTCCTCAGACTTGGAGAAACCCTGCTGCAGGCCTGTGCTGAGAGCCCTTGTAAATCAGGAACGACAGGGCTGGATTTCATTTCAGAGAAGCTCAGGTTCATTCAGAAGGACACTGAGCCTGTTCAGACAACATGGTTAAGCCACTTATCCTCTCGCAGCAAATAGTTAGTGAGCAGGTTCAGACCATGGTCATGTAGCCACCATGGTTAGGAATCTTTCATGAGACATGCTAAGTCATGTTTAGCTCAAAATGCTTAACCACCGTGGCTTAACGTGTCATCTGAACAGGGCCACGGTCTGCAAGAGATCTTGTTCCCAGCAATTTGCAACTCTGGAAAGGTAGAGTGGCTCTTTCTGGGACTGGGCACACCAATCCATGTGCTGGCTGCTAAACCATTGTATAGGAGTCATGCTAGCAAAAGACGCCCACTGGACATAGGCTGCTTGTGAGCATGATAGCACTATCAGTGCAAATATGCTTGCACAATCTTTTGCATTTTTGTTTTTGTTTTGTGTTTTAGAAAGAAAGCAAAGAAAATCCCAAACCTTTCGCAACTGTTGGTGGAAGTAACACCATCAATCACATCATTAAAGTCTAATGACTCTGTGATGGCCTCAAAAGAATGTGCTGGTACATATGCAGGCGTGATGTATTCTACTTTGAAGGTAGCGTTTGATGGATTTCCAAACAGAATAATTTGTCTGCGTCAGTGTTTGATGTGAAATGGGGCAAAAACACCAGCTCAGCACGAAGCAAGAGCTACACCATCCAACATCATTTTGGGCCTCCTTGAAAGAAGGTGATGAGAGAGAGAGAGAGAGAGAGAGAGAATGAGAGAGAGAGAGAGGGAGAATGAGAGAGAGAATAAGAGTATTGGATAAAATTACCCAGATGTCCCTTCATTCAGGTTAACTTTCTTCTGTATCCAAAGGTGATCAGAGCAACTAGGAGATGTTTTCCACAGGGGGGGGGGGGAATACACATTTATGGTTGGTTTCTAGTTCTTTGACTTCAGTTTTATCCCTCCTCTTTTTTTTCAGGTTGAGCAGAATTTTGGTGGCCCCTTGTGGAAATAGCCCAAACCTTAAACAGTGAGAGTGCAATTGTTGACAAATCACTACTGGCTTGAAGAGTAGAGCAGAAATTAAAACTGGAATACTGGTGACTCTTCTTGAGGCAGCTCAGCCTCTGTTATTTCAGACCGGAGGCGCAGTTCACACATAATGGAATTCTCCCCTGTATAAAATTAAAGCCAAGCCCTCTGTATCACATAGAAAACTAAACAGTGAAATTATAGGCATGCAGTGGCAACTGGTGGCTCTGGTTTTGGCAGGCTTGTGAATCAACACTGGGTCTCAGTCAGAACCAAACACAACTCTAAAGGAGCTAGGGTTCAACACCTTGGATACCTCCTTTAGAGTTCTGACTGATTCTGGCTGAAACCCAAAGCAGATTCACAGCCCCATGTAATCAGAGCCACCAGCTTCCACTGTACACATGTCTATTAAGAAGTAAGCATCACCAAGTTCAATGGGACCTACTCCTAGCTAAGTATGCATAGCAGCCCTCCAGATGTGTTGAACCACAATTCCCAGCATCCCTGACCATTAGGTTTGCCTGCTGGAGCTGATAAGTGTTGAACTCCAAAACAACTGGCAGGCACCAAGGTTGGGGAAGGCTGGTGCATAGGATGGCAGCTTGAGGATGCTATCCTATGCATGCCCATCTGCAAATAAGTCCCATTGAGCTTAACTGTACCCTTCACCTGCTCACTTTCATTTTACAAAGGATTCATAGAATCACAGAATAATAGAGTTGGAAGGGAACTCTAAGGCCATTGAGTCCAACCCCCTGCTCAATACAGAAATCCACCTTAAAGCATCCCTGACAGATGGCTGTCCAGCTGCCTCTTGAAGACCTCTAGTGTGGGAGAGCCCACTACCTCCCTAAGTCATGGGTTCTATTGTTGTACTGCTCTACCAGTCAGGAAGTTTTTCCTGATGTCCAGCCGGAATCTGGCTGCCTGTAACTTGAGCCCATTATTCCGCGTCCTGCACTCTGGGATGATCGAGAAGAGATCCTGGCCCTCCTCTGTGTGACAACCTTTCAAGGATTTGAAGAGTGCTATCATGTCTCCCCTCCGTCTTCTCTTCTCCAGGCTAAACATGCACCGTTCTTTCAGTCTCTCCTCAGAGGACTTTGTTCCCAGATCCCTGATCATCTGCATGATGATTCCATCATGTGAACTATCATGTGCACTGTACAAGCTTTACGGGCTTTATGTGTTACCTTTTTGCATTTATTTTCTGATCCTTACCTCATTTGGGTGAGGCCCCGTGGAAAGATGAGCTATTAATGTTCATAAATAAATAGGTACCACTTCATTGAGAGCTTGGCTGCCTCTACAAGAGGCATTTAAAGCTCTTTCAAGGTGCATTAAAAGATTTACTTCTACAAGAACGGAGCGCAAATCGGGCGTAGAGGCGCGTTTTCTCTCTGATTATGTGCATTATCGAATGCGTGTTAAATAGCGAGTTTTATTTTACTCTGGCCGTTAAAGCGCATTTTGACTATGTGAACAAGTGATTCTCCACACTAACTACTTGTAAAGTGCATTTGAAACAACCGGTAAGGTCACCTGTTGAGTGCTCAATTATCTCCTGCATACAAGCATTTACGATAAAGCACTTCTGAGAAGATGCGCATAATTGCAGGAACAGGCATCAAACAGAATCCATCTAGAGGGGGTCCTAGAGCAGTATCTCCCTCCTTCTTTTTCATCTCCTTAAAAAAAAAGGCACCCAAATGAAATGGAATTGCCGGAAAGTCCACCATTCTCACAGGAGGAATGCAAGTCGAACCTATCTTCAAAAAACAAAAGAACCCTCAAGATGTCTGCATTAGCTTCATTCTTCCACCTGCTGCAGAGACATAAACACAAACCCACTTCATAAAAAAAAAAAAAGTGATATAGCCAGCAGGAAAGATGAAAATCCTTTGGGACACAAGTACAAATTGCTTCCTTCCTGCTTTCCACAAAATCTCATGATACTTTAGGCCTCAGAATATGCAGCTGTCTAAGTCATATGGGGGGGGGGGAGACCCAAACAGCAGAAAGGGTCCCATTTCCCAGACTTCTGATACCTGAGACAGAATGATTTCATTCAAAACATGTTGTTCCTCAAGAAAGCCATTAGTACATGGGGCTGCCTCCGTTTCCCCTCGAGACTGCGCTTTTGCAAAATGGTTCAGAAAGGCTTCTAAACCCACAGACTGCTTTGCCTTTCCTGCTCTTTGCCTGGTTTATGAATATTATTCACTCTTTCCTGTCAAAAGCTTAGATGGAATGATTCCATTGCTATGGAGAGAGAACGCTAGCAATAACTTGTCATGTTCCTCCTAAAAAAAAATCTTACATCAGCCTATTTATTTATTTATTTATTGGCTGCCTTTCTGGGAAGGAGCTTTCCTCAACCTGGTACCCTGCAGGTGCTTTCCATGTCAACTTCTATCAGGGAGGTTCCCAGAGGTGATGGGGAACCAACAGTATGGCCTGTGGAAAGAAAATTCTCCACCATCTCAGAAACAGAGCTAAAAACCCAAGGCTATCACAAAAGAATGCCAAATACCTGGAGATGTTCCTTCAGGTTGACAGACCATTGTCTTAAACTAAGATCAGAAATGTACTGAAAGCCACTACAACCAGTGTAATGTATTGGTTAAAGTATTGGAATGGGGAGACTTGGGTTCAAGTCATGAAACCCACTGGTTGAGACCCATAGGGTGGCTTTGAGCCAGTCACTGACTCATTGCCTAATGTACCTCACAGGATTGTTGTCTGGATAAAATGGAGAATAGGAGGCCCATGTATACCCCCTCAGGCTCCTTGAAGGAAAAGATGGGGGAGAAGGCTATCAATGGCTACAAGTCCAGATGACTAGGTGCTACCTGCGGTATCAGAGGCAGTAAGCCTCTAGTTTCTGGGGGACATGGGTGGGAGGGTGCTGTTGCACCATGTCCTGCTTGTGGGTCCCTGGTCAACAGCTGGTTGGCCACCATTTCAACAGAGTGCTTGACTAGATAGATCCTTGGTCTGATCCATCAGGGCTCTTCTTATGTTCTAATGGAGTATATATTTAACAAACAAATAAGATCAGTGTAACATAGTCAGAACAACATTTTAGTTGGTCCTGATAATTTTTTTGCCTATATATATATATATATATATATATATACACTTCATTGTTATATAGTATCCTTAAAATTGCTAGTGCGTAGTTTTCTCTTTGTTTGCAACTTTGAGCTCTCTGGAGGGAAAGAGGGACATAAACAGTTTAAATTAAATAAAATACTTGTCCTGAAATGGCAATTTTGTCAGGTTGAAGACCATTTGCCTCCAAGTTTTAAATTGGAAATCTCCAACCCAGATGAGAAATTGAGATTCATTTGTGTGCATTTCCCCTGCCCAAATTTGTTTGAGTTTTTTTTATTTGTAAATTGCACATACAAATACGAACGCTGAAGCTAAACCTGCTTTCGTACCAGAGAACGGTGCTGATTTCTTTTCCCTCTGTTCATGTCTACACCAAACTTGTGAAGAAGGCTACTTATCTATCATCCGCCAAATTCATTACAGTCCATGGTGACACTCGCTTTTCTATCCCCAGCAGGCCTTTTTAAATAAAGGCGAAAGAAGCAGCTTTTCAGGGACCACACTGTTATTCATCAATGTTATTAAATTGCTGTCCCATTTCCTCCTCCTCCTCCCATCCGGTTCTTGGCTCCTGAAGCTACAAATAGCAAATACATAAAATTGCTGAGGAAGAGCAGGATTTAAATCAGCCTGTCAAGCAAAGGCTCTTTGAAAATCACGGTTGCGGGTGGTTCGCAAGCAAAGGGGATCCTGAGAGAAGGAGGCAAAGGTTGCACTGAGATTGGTGGCTGATTATGGGCAGCATCCTACACTGCTGCTATGCCTCCACCAGCTCTGTTGTGCTGGCAGAATGGGCAGCTAGTGCAACAGGAATTAGCAGTTCCTGAAACAAGCCTGGAAATGAGTGGAGATGCTTGTTTCTAAAACAGGGCAGGACAGTGGAGTTCCCGTCTGCAAATGAGAGTTTCAGAAACTGCTTATACCTGTTGTTAGAGCAGTCCATTCCACTACTGTGTAGTGGCATGAAAGACAGCCCTCGGACATTTATTTTTATTATTCTCGATTGGGCAAACTCTCATTTCAATTAGCTCAGTTTTTTTGGACAGTACTGGGGAGGGGAGGGGGCTCAGCCTTTCACTAGGAATTCTTTGAAAGCTTTAGAATGCTGATCCCAGATCTCCCTGCTTCATTTCCCTACAGGCTCTCCACTCTTCTCCAAACAAATGTACCTTTGCAAAGGTGTTCGGGAACCCCAGCTGGCAGTAAGAATAGACATGGCTAGGCACCTACCAAGGTTCTACATCCCAGGAGAGGACCACCAGCAAGACCCCTTGGTGTCACTCTTCCTCTTCACCACTGCAACCTGCTTGCTTACTAGCCTCTTGCTCTGGTCCATGGTGGTGGTCAGAAGGAGAAGCAGGAGATGCTACTTCCCACTTGCTCCCTGGCTCTCCACCCATCAAGCAAGCAAGTGGTAGCAATGATGGGAAAGAGGATGAGGAACAATGGCAGCTGGTGTCAATGGTGGTGAGAAGGTGGACATAATGAGGGAGGTGTTGCATTGAGGGTGTTTTGCCCAAAGGACCTCCAAAACCTGGAGCCACTACTGTGGGGAACCAAGGACAAATCAACCTGGCTGGAAATGTTCCCCTTGAACTGGGAGAAGGATTTTCAGGAGATCAATCAGAGTCAGATTCTGATGCAGAAGAGACGGTGCCAGAAACGTACCAGCTTGTATGGGGAGTGGGAGAGGCGACTCTCACGGGCTCTTCACCAGCTGGGAATGAACTTTCACCAGACCTTATCTCTGAGGGTGAAAACAACCCACAAGCTGGGAATCAGTGTTCTTCCGAGGGGGAGGGCACTGAAAGCCTAGCTGATCTGATAATCTGTTGGAAACTAAAGTGGGCAGAGCGAAAGGAAAGTGAGAGGAGGTCGGCCCAGCTAGCTTCCCAACACAGGTTTCTTCAGAACCAGCCTCCCTGAAGTTAAAGCGTACCGGAAAAGGACTTTCCCTTTTTCTTGAAAGGACAATTGTCTCACTTAGTTTGCATAAGCTTGCCTAGAGGAAAGTTCCTAGAAAATTAGAGTCCCTTCCGGTGGGAGGAGATGTTTATTGCCTGAATGCAGCTTTGTGGATTACGTGGCAGACCTCTTTATTGTCTCCCAATAAAGCGAGGGGTGTTGGGGAACTCGACAGGGGAAACTATGGGTACTGGGTGTTCTCAAAGTACAATGATGCTGGTGGGAGAACAGAGGGAGACAAGTGGTCCTATAGACAAATGAATCACCTGTGCCTAGTGCATTGGGTCCAATACAACTTCCACTGAGTTGACAATGCATGCACCATTGTGTTCTTCCGGCATAACTCAAGAATGGGAACTTCAAAACAGACACTTCTAAGTTGCGTCAAAGCACAGAGGGCTCTTAAAAACCCAACCTTTCTGAACTTTACAGATGAATTTAAGAACAGCAGCAATAAAACTGTCTTGCTTCTTTCCCAAGCTACAGGACGAATGGCTGCACTAGTTTATGGTGGGAAACTAATGTCGACATGTATGGTGGAAAATCGGGATTTTTGAAGAAAATTAACCATAATGTTCAGCCATGTTTCTCAGGAGGAAATTCTTGGGGATTTGTTGTCTATATCTGATGCATTATAGCTGCCCCTGTTAATTTTCAAAACTTGTTTAGCGATGGCTGTTAATTGCCCTGGTGGGCCTCTTTTGGAGAGAGAACAGTGGGGCACACATATTTAAATAAATAAATTGCATGCAGACATATGCACTTATAATCAATTAATGGACTAGAACTCATACAATTAATTGACTAAGACTTGGGGAGAGGCAACAGAATTTACCACATGCCTATTCAATGAAAACTTTTAGTTTAAAAATAAGGTTATTCAGGATCAGCCTAGCCATTCTCAGGTGTCTGGGGGCTGCCCCTCCCCACCCCCATTAATTTTCCCGGGACATTCACACAATAGGAACCATCTTGAATCTATTTCTCTTGCCATTCATTTCCCTGTCAGACATTAACTAAAACATTTTTATCATACTGTATGAAAGTTCACTAAAGGATCTGGGAAAGGTTCCGTTCTGTATCCGCCTCAAACAAAGACGGCAAGCTTCTATGTTCAACAACTAGCCTTTAGGGGGTGGCACTTGTGAATAAACCAAAAAAGAGGGCAAAAGAAGACATATCTGGAGATGCAAATTTAGAAATAATTTGGATAATTTAAATGGAATACAATACATCTCACCATGGTATGGAAGGCTGTGACCAGATGAATTACGTACCCTACTAAGTCCGCTCTCCAGATGCTGTGGATGGACAATCTCAAGGAGTTTTAGGTCTTCCTGCTGATGGTTCTTTAGCTTTAAAGTGGACTTGGGCCATGTCTACACCATGCAGTTATCCCGGGGTCATCTCGAGGTCATCCCTGTTCATCCAAATGACACACGGGGTATCCTGGGGTCAACCAGGGATGACCAGAGACTTCCCCTGGGATAACTGCACCTGCGGATGTCCCAGTTTTTCTGTGGTCCTGGGACAACCCTGAGGACCATGGCTGGTGTGGCATGGGCTCATGGGCCTTTAAACAGGCACAGAGCTGCACAGGGTGGCTCCATGCCCATGGAGGTGGGGTGGGGGCAGCATTTTGGCCATCTCTTGGATGGTGGTGCCAAGTTCCCCATTTTTTTCCTTTCCCTTACCTTAAGGATCTCCTTTAAAAAAAAGCTGCACTGTACCAGAACTTCCCTGTTGGCTTCCGGGCTGACGCAGCTGTTGTGAATGCTGGGGGAGGATCACAGAAGCCGGAAAGCCTGAGATCCTCCCCCCCCCATCCTGGAAGGCTCATAGGTCTAGATGAGCCCTTGGACTGGACAGCCCTTGAAATAGGTGACTGTCCTCTGTAAAAGAGGAAATATGGCCACCCTAAGTGGTCTTCAAATGTTTGTGATTTTATCTATTTCACAGCTCAGGTCTGCAAAAGCAGGAGTTTAAATGTAAAAATCCCCCATGACCGTCCATTAGGCATTTCTCCATGAAACCACCCTTATTGCATTTCACCATTTGTCCAGGTAAACCTCAACATTGAAACGGGGGTGTATGGATTTCATAAATTCTGTTCCATCTTCATTTTGCAGATTGTCAGGTGCCTATCGTTCCATCATTCACTCATTGACAGAATGAGATTTTTTTTTCCAATTTCCAGAATTGGTACAAATTCGCACTTGCGAAAAGGCATAAATCCCCCCTCCCCAAATTGTGCAAATCACTCCAAAATATATGTTTCCATGCTTTAGCCTATGGGGGAAATGCACATTTTTGGCTGTTATTTTTTACTTTATTTTATTTTTCTACAATTAACTTTGCATAAAATGCCAGAAAGTTTTTTTTAAAAAAAAAAGAAAAAAAGTCTGCAAGTCCACATAATCCATGTAATTCAGGAAAATCCAGTCTACCTGGAATTTGCAGATTGGATTCATAGAAATACAAACTCCAACATCCCTACATCGAAACTCCTTTGAGACAATACCTAATAGGTGCTGGCTTCATGTAGCAAAGTAGTGTAAAAAAAATCTCTGCTTCCAGTTAGAATGCATTTAGTATCCTACAGCATTTGCATGGATTAAGGATTCATGAGAAATTCAATTTTGGCCGGGACGTATCCAGTTTGCTCCTCCAGAACCTGAACACAATCTGCCGTTGAAGCCTGCACATTTCCAAGCTTCTGATGTGATTCATGGCACACGCACAAAATTATGTTCAAGATATCCATGTGGAAAAAGTTTTGAAAAATGAAACCAGCTGCAACATCTTACCTCCCCAAGCTGTGATAAAGTAACTGTCAGGGCTGCAGTCTGAGGAGGGCCAGGAGCTAGGCAAGTAGCCCATAGCCAGGATCGAAGAGTGAGTCAGACCTGTAGGACAAACCAAGAGGCAGGGTTGAGAACAAGCCAGGGCTCAAGGAGTCCTTGGTACTTAAGGAAAGCTCAACCAGAACAGGCAGTAGTTTTATACTCCTTCCTATCCAGGAAGTTCCAATGGCCAACTTGCTTGAGTAGTGTCATTCAAGGCCCTGAAGAGGACGTCACTGAGAAGTTACCACCAGCAGTTCCACGACTCACCACATAGGCAGTTGCACACAGATCCAGCAGCTTCTCATAGTAACATCTGCATGGATGGATGTGGGGGAGGGGTATTGGGAAAAGGGATCTCATCACTCCTCATGTTGGTCCAAAGTTGTGAACAAAAAGCTGTGAGCATGCAATTTGCATGCACTTAGGCTCTAACGTGCACCTTTTGCGTGCTCTCCACTCACATGGCACATAGGTTTTGTTCACAGCTTCTGAACATCAGCCAGTGGGCATAATTCTACTGCCCCCTGTCCACATGTTCATATCCCTGGGGACATTGCATGAACATATTTCTGGTGTTTATTCACTCCGCTCTGTCACTTTCTGTGAGACACGGGGAAAGAGGAACATCCAACCATGGTTACTCTTGATTGCAGAAATGGTCACATCAAGTTATATCACTTGGGAAGAAGATTTGCAGGAGGGTGTTTATGAGATGATCCCACCAACTCTGGCTGAAAACGGCCAGAGCTGCTATCCAAGCCCTGGATGGCCCCGGAGTGCTGACGATAACATTCTACAGCAACATCAAATCGATAAAGGGCCATTAAATATTCATCCAGAGCTACTTTGTGCTCCTCTCGTCTTCGTTGGCCTTCAACAGAATCATCACAACCTATTAGCATTAGCAAAGTTCATGGCTTAATATGGTTTGGACAGATTAATATGAACATTTTGCTTAAATACACAGACATGCCTCTCTCAGTTAGACAATGGCTGAAGAACAGAAATCCATTCTTAAAAACAAGACAGAGAAGGATGTGGAAGAGAAACCTTGATTGTCATGCATTTAGTCTGGACTATAATTTGGGGGACTTGAAAGGACAGCACAAAAAATTGAAACCTCCCGAGTACACATCCCGGTATGACACTCAAGGGATACAGATGACAACACTCCCCATGTGTGATGAGGGACTAGGACTGTTCCTGCCAGCCATGCCCACCCCCAAAAGCCAATACGTCCATTGCCCATTTTCCCCCAGTGGCTGCACTGTGCAGGGATGTCAAAGCAATCTGCAACAGAATCAAATGAGTTTAGATTTCTAAGAATCTGACCTGCAAATTCTCCAGTGGAACGGCTTTTCCCAAATCGCATGGGTTCTGCAGACTTCTGGACCGATTTTTTTAACTTCTTGGAATTTTATGCACATTGAGTTGTAGAAAAATGTGCAAAATATTTTTTTAAAAAAAACACTGGCTGAATATGTGCATTTCCTCCATAGACTACAGCATGAAAGGTGTATTTTGGAGGGATCTGCACATTTTTTTGCAAGTGTGGATTTGCACAAATGCAAATTTCCGCAAATTTCCACAAATTGGGGGAATTGGGGAGGGGAAACCAAATTCCATCAATGAGCTAGTGATAGAATGAAAATTACCTGACAATACACGAAATGATGACGGAACAGACTTTACAAATGCTGTACATCCATAGTAGTGTGAAAAGAGGCCTAATTGTGTGCAGATCCTCCATGTAGACATCCTTCAAAGAAATTCTAGCCAATCAGTGGAAACCCTGATTGGCTAGGATTTCAATGCATGTGAATGAGCCCTATACATGCGCATCTGTGTGTAGACCCCCTTTCTTATAACTGTGGAATGCATGGCCAGAGTGAGCTTCAGGGCATCTATACATATGATTAGCATATGCCCTTTTCTGCAAATCAGTGTCTTCTTTAGTTTTCTTTTTTGGTGATTCATAAGTGATCACCCAAAGAGTTGTTGTTTGTTTGTGAGGGATATGTCAGGCAATAGAATTAGAGGGGTAGAGATCACAGCAGAAAGAATTGTTGCCCATCAATAGTACTTGGACAGGAGCAAGCAGTCACAGTCTTCCACACTCTGGCGAGATGTACTGTATTTCTATTTAAATTCTAACAACGATCACTGAATTTACATCTAGACATATAAGTGAGCATATGCAAATGTTATGCAAATATCTGTCCTCCTTTGTCCTCTTTTTTGGAGATGCGTTTCCTCATTTTTGATGATTTGTAACTCTCCACCATAATGCTGAAGATGCGTTTCCCACTCCCCATTCGGTTTCGATGGGAATAAAACCTGTTTCTTGTGGCAGCTATTTTCATCCAATTAATGTCCACAGGGACTTGGATTTAATGCTTAATCAGAGCAACGGTTGTTTCTTCCAGAGCTGACCTACCCCTTTCTAACTCACCGGGTTTATTTTTAGAGGTGTGATTCAGGCCTGCTCAAACGGTCCTATCAGCGGAACGCCATTCGCAAGCGAGAGTTGTTGATGTTTTTGGATGCAGACTCTCTTCGGTATTGACCAATTGATTATGTCATCCTGGATTCATTCTCCTGTCCTAATAGCAAGCATAAATTGCCAATACAGAAAAACAAAACAAAGCAAAGCAAACAAAAGAAGTGAGGGGGGAAACTTCTCTTTGCATGCTCAGAGCAATCACATTTAGAACTGCGCAGAAATTTGGTGAGGAGGATACCACAAACGCACTACTGATTTGGAGAAACTTGTCGAGGTTGAGCTCCATAGAAGTCAATGGACAACTTTTTTTACTGGATTGTAGTCAAGGTATACAACTGTCAAAATGAAGCAAATGACTGCACATTAATAGTTAGACTATTAATATGATCCAGAATATTTATAATATTCATTTTCTTTCTTCAGTGGAAGCTGGTGTAGCATAATGGCCAAGAGGCCAAGCTATAGAGCAAGATGTTTTGAGTTCCTCTGGCAAGAACTCAACGAGTGGCCTTATGCAAGACACATTGGCTCAATTTAGATGACACGATAGTCAATGGTGGGTTGACTAACCCTAACCCTAATCCTAGGGGGTACTCCCCACACAACATGGTAATAAATAATCAACTGTGATGTGGATGAGGATCAGCGCTAAGTTGACTATGGTAGCATTCAGATGACACAATAGTCAAAACAACTGATGATTGTTTTCCCCACACCAGTTGTTTATTGTGTTGTCTGAATTGAGCCAATGGCTGCATTCGGACAACACATTAAGCAACTGGGGGGGGAACAGTCATCAGTTGTGTTGCTTATTGTGTTGTGTGGAGGGTAACACACCGCTCACAAACTACTGACGGTATGCTATTCCGCCCAAATAAGCAACGGAGAGAAACAACTGGCTTGCAAGTTGTTTAGCTTGAAGCCAGTTGTTTAAAGTGTTGTATGGAGGGGTGAGTGTGTTAATGGCATTCGGTAAGTGGGTTAAACACAAGTCCATAGAGGCAGGTGGCAAGAGCGACCAAAGCGGCGGCTGCCATTCTGCTACAACTGGTGCAACTTGTAGTGGCTGCTGGGATAGAACTGGGAGGACTGAGGGAGGAGGGAGGGTGGGGAGAAGGGTGGGGGCTGTGTCAGTCAAATGCTGGGTTGACTATTAGTCCACTCAACACCAGTCCCAACCACCCACAGTTGTGTAGGAATATGTTGTGTGGGGAGTACCCACAAAATAACCAACTGTGAGTTGGCTACTCAACCCACCATTGACTAATGTGTTGTCCAAATGTAGCCAATCTCTCTCTGTCTCCCCATCCACAATAGGGGGATAATAACCTACTTACTTTACAGATTGTTCTTTGGATTTCATGACAATAATATCTATGAATCACCATAAACACTCTATATTGCTATAGGGAATCTTAGAGCTGTGCACAAATGGTCTCTCAAAGTTCTCTACCCTATTTGTGAGCAGGGCAATTGTGGACGGCCTTTGTTCCTTCCCATCATTCCCTAGACTCTAGGGCAGGGATGGGGAGCATCCAACCCCACCCCCTCTTCCTCAGGCCACATCCCTTCTCTCCAGGTAGGGAACATCTCTTATCTCTGATCAGCAGCTCATTGGAGATAAAAGATTTCCCACATGGCCCTTCAAACTAATTCCACACTGCAATTAGGCATTTAGGAGCGTTCTAGTTAGGGATGTGCACTGGATCGGACCCGATCCACGATCCGAGTCCGGTCCAGTGTGAAATCGGATAAATTATCCGATTTCCGATCCCGCAGCTGGATCGGCCGATCCAATCCGAACCGGTCCGAAAAGGCTCCGAACCGGTTCGGCGGATCGGCGGATCGGCAGGCGCCCACTGGCGCCCACCGCCACTTCCATTGGCGGACGCCAGCGGGCACCCGCCGATGAAAGTGGACAGCGGGGGGGGGAGGAGGGGGGCGCTTACCTTCTCGGCCCGTCCGCTCCCGTCCAGCACTAGCAGCTACTACCAGCGGGCTCCGCGGCCTGCTCCAGGGTGGCGCGCCGGGTGATGTCATCACCCGGCGCGCTACTCTAGAGCAGGCCGCGGAGCCCGCTGGTAGTAGCCGCCGGCGCCGGACGGGAGCGGATGGGCCGAGAAGGTAAGCAGGGGGTGCGTGGAGGGGAGGAGGGGGCGCGCGGAGGGGGGAGGGGGGCCCTTACCTTCACGGCCTGGCCGCTCCCGTCCAGCGCCGGCGACTACTACTACCAGCAGGCTCCGCGGCCTGCTCTAGGGTGGCACGCCGGGTGATGTCATCACCCGGCGCGCTACTCTAGAGCAGGCCGCGGAGCCTGCTGGTAGTAGCCGCCGGCGCCGGACGGGAGCGGACGGGCCGAGAAGGTAAGCAGGGGGTGCGTGGAGGGGAGGAGGGGGCGCGCGGAGGGGGGGAGGGGGGCCCTTACCTTCCCAGCCCGGCCGCTCCCGTCCGGCGCCGGCGACTACAACTACCAGCAGGCTCCGCGGCCTGCTCTAGGGTGGCGCGCCGGGTGATGTCATCACCCGGCGCGCTACTCTAGAGCAGGCCGCGGAGCCTGCTGGTAGTAGCCGCCGGCCCCGGACGGGAGCGGACGGGCCGAGAAGGTAAGCAGGGGGTGCGTGGAGGGGAGGAGAGGGCGCGCGGAGGGGGGGAGGGGGGCCCTTACCTTCCCGGCCCGGCCGCTCCCGTCCGGCGCCGGCGACTACAACTACCAGCAGGCTCCGTGGCCTGCTCTAGGGTGGCGCGCCGGGTGATGTCATCACCCGGCGCGCTACTCTAGAGCAGGCCGTGGAGCCTGCTGGTAGTAGCCGCCAGCCCCGGACGGGAGCGGACGGGCCGAGAAGGTAAGCAGGGGGTGCGTGGAGGGGAGGAGGGGGCGCGCGGAGGGGGGGAGGGGGGCCCTTACCTTCCCGGCCCGTCCGCTCCCGTCCGGCGCCGGCGACTACAACTACCAGCAGGCTCCGCGGCCTGCTCTAGGGTGGCGCGCCGGGTGATGTCATCACCCGGCGCGCTACTCGAGAGTAGGCCGCGGAGCCCGCTGGTAGTAGCCGCCGGCGCCGGATGGGAGCGGACGGGCCGAGAAGGTAAGCAGTGGTGGGGAAGGGGGCTTACCCCCCCCCCCGGAGCCGTCCGCTTCTATCCACTGGCGCCCGCGGGTGCCAGCGGATGGAAGCGGACGGCCCCAGGGGGGGTAGGGAGCGCGGGGGAGGGGGCTTACCTGCCGGGGCCGTCCACAGCAGACAGCCCCGGGGGGGGAGGGAGTTAGGCCCCCCCTCACCCACTCGCCGCCATTTTTTCCTCATAGACTTGCATTGCAATGCAAGTCTATGGGGAAAAAAATGGCGGCCGATCCAAAAATTTACGATTTTTGGGTCGGGATCGGACTCGATCCGGTCTGGGGGGCCTTCGATTTTGTCCGAACCGGTCCGTGACAAAATTGGAGGTCCCGATCCGGGTCCCAATCCGATCCGGGGGGTCCGTGCACACCCCTAGTTCTAGTCATGTCAAGGGAGGCTTTTTAAAAACTGAATTGTTATGCCTGGATGGAATATTGTGCAGAATTCCATAGTATTCCATACTGTAGAATGCTGTGAGCCGGAGATTTGCACGCTTACCTGCTTAGCCTGTTGTCTCGGTGCTATTGATGGGCAAACTCAAGACCCAACACTTTCCTTCTGAAGGTTCTTTATCTTTAAACTGGACTTGAACTGGACAGGTCCTTCAAACAGAGTACAGCTTCAAAATAGGTGACAGTCCTCTGGCAGCTCTTCAAACGGAGAACTGTCCTCTGTATAGGGTGACCCTATGAAAAGGAAGACAGGGCTCCTGTATCTTTAACAGTTGCATAGAAAAGGGAATGTCAGCAGGTGTCATTTGTATGCAGCAGCTGGTGAAATTCCCTCTTCATCACAACAATTAAACCTGCAGGAGTATAGCTAGAATGACCAGATACAAAAGAGGGCAGGGCTCCTGCAGCTTTAACAGTTGTGATGAAGAGGGGATTTCACCAGCTGCTGCATGCATACAAAGGACACCTGCTAAAATTCCCTTTTCAATACAACTGTTAAATATACAGGAACCCTCTCCTCCTTTCCATATGGTCACCCTACCTCTGTAAAAGAGGACACATGGTCAACCTTTGCTTCAGGCTACACTGTAAGTGACAACTAATTTTAACTGGATCGGGGCCGCTGTATCCTAGTTCTGCAGACCTCTCTGAGCACTTTCAGACTTGCAAGATGATGAAGACTTTAATTAAAAACTTAAACGTCTGTCTAGATGAATGGGGAATTTAAAAATAGACCCTGCCTGCCTCGAAGAATTTTATGACATACATCAGCAGCAATGGATATTCCAGTTACATTATGCTTCTGCTTCCATTCATCCTTTGCCAACCCTTTTAACTCGTTTACCTGTGGCTCGGAGATGGTGTTTTTTAGAAGACCCATCTTTGATTGACACACCTGCATTTTCTTCACCTGCAGGAACTAGCTCTCAAAAGTCTGATTGGATAATGAACGTAAATAATTGACTACAACCCACCCACCCCCAAAAAAACTGGGCGAGGTGATCTACTCATTCATCAAGACAGAAAGGGCCATGAAAGATTGTGGGAAGTGGATGGGGAAGACTCAGGAGCAGCAGGTGTAGCAACAACTGAAAGCCACCTTTTCCTTCTATTTCATCTTCTGTAGAGCACTCTCACCACTCAGAGCAATTAGCAGCAGCTTCAATACTGCCAGGCTGGGTGAATCCAATAAAGAAATATTAATATTTCTCTGCACTGGAGAAATATCGACTGTTGAAAGCTATGGTTGGTTTGGCCTAGGAACAAGAAATGGGCAGTTTGGTTCTGGGAGCCCAAGAGTGCAATAATAATAATAATAATAATAATAATAATAATAATAATATATTTATTTATTACCTGTCTCTCCCTGTGGATCGAGATGGGGAACAACATCAAATACAAATACATAAAACTGATTAAAACATATAAAACTTATAAAACTAATATATTATTAAAATAACAATAAAACTCTTAAAATCCAGCTAGGTAGGTCTGCCGAAAGAGATCAGTCTTTATGGCTTTCTCAAAGTCAGAGACTGTTCTGTTGACAAATCTCTCCCGGCAGGCCATTCCACAGTCTGGAAGTGGCAGAAGAGAAGGTCCTCTGGGTAACACTCGTCAGCCTAGTTCTGGCTGACTTAAGTAAATTCTTCCCAGAGGACCTGAGTGTGCGGGGCGGATTGTACGGGGGAAGGCGATCCCGCAGGTAACCTGGACCAAACCATGTAGGGCTTTAAAAGTGATGACTAACACTTTGTACTTCGCCCAGAAACCTTATACATGTCTACTCAGAAGTAAATTGAACAAGTCTAACTTCCCCATCAGTGGTCATAGGATTGCAGCTCCACAGCACAACCCGATACGTGTTTATACCAAGGTAATTCATATTGTGTTCAATAAATGTATTGGATAAATGCTTGGAGGATAATGTTTAGTGCTGTGCCAAAATTCCCTCCCTCATCTTATTTGACCGTTCTCGTTCAATTTGATAGAAGAGAAATGGTTGTGAAAAGAAATCCAACGGAGAAGAGATTTTCAGAGAAGTTCTCAAGGGTTGGGTTCTGGTGCTTACCTGACTTATGAGGTAACCGAGAAGTGTGTACGAGTGTCCTGTCTTTCATGGTACAATCATCTCTCTGCACCTGTATTAATGCATCCACAATCACCCCTCAGAAAAATTATTCCACCTAGAGGTTAGGTAGCAGGAAGGTCAGAAAAGAAACCTTCCTTGTACAGTGCTCGGATCTCAATTTTGTGACCAAACCAGAGCATGTAAGGCCCTTCTCCAGGTGCCTCCTCCACGGATAGCAACAAGGAAGAGGGCCTTCTCAGCGGAGTCCCCAATTATGGAATGGTTTTCCTGATGAGGCCTGCCTGGCACCACCATTGGTCTTTTCAGTGCCGGGTTAAAACCGCCCTCTTCTCTCAGGCATTTGGCAGCACACACTGGCTGAATTCGGACGACACAATAAGCACCTGGGGGGGAAGAAACAATCGTCAGTTGTATTGACTATCGTGTGGTCTGAATGCTGCCATAGTCAACTCAGCGCTGATCCTAATCCACATCACAGTTGATTATTTATTACCATGTTGTGTGGGGAGTACTCCTAGATGAACAACTGTAAAGTTGATTATTACCCCACCATTGACTATCATGTCGTCCGAATTCAGCCACTTGCATTGTCTTTGGTTGATGGTTTAAAAATTGTTTTTGCTATATGTTGTCTGTGTGTGTGTGCCATTTTCTTTCTAGCTTCCCCCCTTAAGCTAACACACACACAAATACACACACACACACACACACACACACACAAACACACCATGCTGTGACCTTTCCGTGTGTTCTTATTTACAAAGCCCAGTGTTGGTGGTGATTCACTTCTACCCAGAATAGTCTAATAGTTTGAAGTTTTAACACAGGTTAAATGAATGCTGATCATCACATTGGCAACACCAATGTGGCTAGGTACTGCCTCCATGAGCGCTATTGAGTGCAATCACCTTTTTTTTCCCCCTCATGGATGGAATGGATTTTTTACTCCACCTGAAAAACTGATCAATGCTGCCACCTATTTAACAGAGAGATGCAGTGCCAAAATGTTGAATATTCTGTTTTCTAACCAACAGTGATGAGGCAAGCAATTCACGAAACTCACATTGGTTTCTTTGAGGAAAAGCGGAATATCAAAGTGGTTGAGAATAAAGATAATTGAAAACAATTGTGAATGTGGCATTTAAGAGAATGGAGCATCAGCAGCAAATACAGCAACCAGAAACAAGGGAGCATTGTCTTATGTTCCTCCAGCACATAGGAATCCAGAAAGCTGAATAGACCACTGGTCTATTCAGTCTGCATTGTCGACACAGACTGGCAAAGGCTGACCAGAGTTTCAGGAAGAATCCTTTCCTAGCCCTATATGGAAAAGCCAGGGATTGAACCTGGAACTCTATAGCTCCTCCAAAGCATGTGCTTGTCCTTCCAGAAGCACCCCCTTCTGGAAATAGCCATCTAAGTAGGAGTGGAACCAACTCCTAGCAACGCCTCCCATAACCAACCTGGACAGCCCATACAGAAAGATATAATGGCCAATGGTGTGGCTATGCATTTGGGGCAGTCGATATAACATCCAGGGGTCCCTTACCATTCAGTGCTGTTGAGTACAAAGAGAGTGAGGATTTCCCCCAATGCAGACTTTGGGGCAAGTCACCCAAAGGTTACCTTGAATTGGTAACCTTTGTTCTACAGGGCCTGGGGGTGTAGGAGTAAAGAATCTGGGGTAAGGGTGAATCTAAGACAAAAGGAGAGACTGACCTTTGTCTTGTAGAAGAAGCTCCCAGGCCAAGAGAGAGGAAGCAGGGTTTGATGGGAGTTGTAGTGTTGTTGTGGCCTTCATACTGAGCATAGTGTAAAGAAACCTTTATAAAAGAAACACCACAAGTCTCCTGTGCCCTCCTTCTAGGAAACTGAAGTTTGAGTAACTGCCGAAGTCCTGCAAGTTCACCCCTCCAAGGATTGGGGCGCAGGAGTATAGCAGTAGTGAAGGACCCTGAAAGGTCCAAAAGAATCAACACTCCCCCTGTCTCTCTCTCAGCAAAGGTCATCTCAACAAAGCAATTTCTCTATCCCAAAACAAGGTCTGATGCTTGAATAAAAAAGATCTAGATAACCACTTCTATGGATGACTTTGTCAGTTCTTCTCTTCCTTTGTTCCTACGTATTCTCATCTATCCATTACTTTTGCTTTGACCCTAAGACAGAGCTTTTCAGGTGTTTACACTGGAAGAGCACCATTGGAGTGACGGATCCAGGAGCACCCCCAAGCTGCGAACACAGCCATTCACTGGGAGTGTAACCCCATCCAGAACTGGTTGACACACCTCCAAACCCAGGTTGGGGCCTTTGACAGTAAGCACCTCCATCTTGTCTGGATTCAGCTTCAGTTTGTTTTTCCTCATCCATCCCATTACTGCCTCCAGGCATTCATTCAGAGGAGGCACACTATCCTTAGCTGATGCTGTTGTCAAAGGCATAGAGAAATATATTTGGGTGTCATCAGCGTACTGATAGCACCCCGCCCCATGCCTCTGGATGATCTCTCCCAGCGGTTCATGTAGATGTTAAACAGCATTGGGGATAGGATGGCACCTTGAGGTACGCCACACAACAGCTCCTTCCTTGAGGAGCAACTATCCCCAAGCATCACCATCTGGAACCTGCCAGAGAGGTAGGACCGGAACCACTGAAGCACAGTGCCCCCGAGTCCCAATCCCCTCAGGCGTTCCAGAAGGATACCATGGTCGGTGGTATCAAGAGGTCCAGAAGTACCAGCAGGGGCACACTCCCCCTGTCAATACTCAAGCATAGATCATCCACTAAGGCGACCATAGTGGTCTCAACTCTGTATCCTGCCCTGAAGTCAGTTTGAAATGGGTCTAGAAAATCTGTATCATCCAAAACTGCTTGGAGTTGAAAGGCAACTGCCCTCTCGATCACCTTGCCCAAAAACTAAAGATTTGATACTGGTCTATAGTTATTAAAGTCCAGGGGATCCAGGGAGGGCTTTTTTAGAAGCAGCCTTACCACCGCTTCTTTTAAACAGGATGGAAAACTCCCCTCCCTGAGAGATGCATTAATAATATGTTGTAATTGTAGTCTAATTACATCTCCTCCCTGGGCGACCAGCCAAGAAGAACAGGGATCGAGAGGACAAGTTGTCCTCCTCACTTGCCCAGCAGCTTGTCCACATCCTGCAGGAGACAGGCAGGAGCTGACATTATTGCATACACATCCGCAAAAAGGGTGCAATAGATCTTTACATGTTTATGACTTCCAGGAACTACCAGTGAACAGCTGTTGAGTGACTGGCAAGCTGGCCACATCCAATGTTCCTCCCTTTACTTTGGCTGTGTGCTTTTGGCTTTCCTTCAGATACAAACTGCAGAGATTCCTGAAAAGTGTAGTAGTTGGGAAAAGCCACACTGGCACTGGTGAAGACAGGCCTTTGGAGTAAATTCCCTCACACGCCTCACACCGATTCCCTTAATACAACTCATCCCTTATATGGAGAGAGGAAGGGAGTTGCTACAGGTCAGACATCGTGAAATATGTTCTTAGATTTGCCCACAGACATCAGACGTGGCATCCACCGTGTGCCCTGTCCATTTCTGAAGTAATTCAGATGTGTTTCAAACATTTCCATTTGTCTTAATTTAGCTGTTAACTGTACACATTGAATATGTTAAAATAAAAGTTACACTAAATAAAACATTATTCATTCATTTTTAATTTTTTTTAAAAAAAAATGAAGTGTGGAAGCTTCCTAAATCCATCTAACTTTTCTCCAAGCAGAGGAGTTGTGTTTTAACTCAATACATTTCTTTACACCATCCTAGCTAATTAAGATTTTTGAAATGCAAGGCCTCTCCAGAGTCTTCGCGCTTGACAAGCTATGAAATAAGGATATGTTACAAAGTATAGCAAGGTATTTCTTCTATTCAACATTCTAGCAGCAAAAACTTCCAAAGAGCACGCTTGACTTGAAAAACGAAGCCAGACTTCATACTGATCATTCTTTTGTGTTTAGTTTTAAAAACCAAACCAATATGTGAATTGGGTTTTGGTTTTGGTTTTTTCTCACCCTTCTTCTCGCAAGGATATTTTCTGCCACAAGTGGTCACTGTCGCACTTTTCAATAGCATCATCATGTCTCCAAAACCCTGATTCCTAATCAAATGGTCGATAGTTCTCTCTTCCCGTTCCCCCATCAAAAACTACCAGAACTAGGTGCCACAGAGTGAACTTGGCAGTGAGTAATCCGAGGACTGGCGGGAGGGAAAACTTCTTCCCATAACAGCAACAAAAATTAATCGTACAGTTCACTATTCCACATTTGGTGATGGCTACCACCATTAAAGAATTAGACCAGGAGTGAACAACATGCACCTCACCGCTTTGGGGTGCTGCTTAGCTACTGAGCTTGGGTGATGATAAGTCCTATGGAAGCCCCAAGGGAGGAAGAGCCAAGAGCTGTTGCAAAGGTTTGTGGGGGGAAACCTCTCCAAGCTTGGATAGTCAGGATGTAAAGCAGGGGGATTAAACTTCTTTGGCCAGAGGGATGAATTCCATTTCAGAGAAGCTTTTGAGAGCCACACTGCAGTGTTGGGAGGTGGCTGAATGCAAAGCCAAAAGGGGTGTGGCCAAAAAAAAACACAGGATATTATAACTTAAAACTCTTATTGGCAGTAAAGAAGTCTCAGGGGAGACATTTCAACCTTTCAGAATGGGGGGAATCTTCACAGATGCCAGGAAACCACTAAATGACTGATGATTGGGAGAAGGCGAAAGGGTGTGTCCATGTAGGCAACCTAAACCTGAAATTCCACACATTTCTTTAGATTAAAGGGAAATCACGTTTGCTTACCGGGGCTTTGCTTCCTACTTCTCTTCTGCAATTGTAATGAGTTGAATTACACGGGAGGAAAAGTGCAACCACATGGTCTGTAATTGAAAACGTCCATACTTGAATGAGACAGTGCCCTCTAGTCGGTGTTTTGTAGCACAACTTTGGCTGCACATGGTAGGAAATCCCAAGATATTTCAGAAGACTCGAGATATCCAAGGGTGTTTTTTAAAAAAATGGAATAACTGAGGGAAGGAGTGGGGGACGTGCCAGAGGCTCACAACTTCATCAAAATGACCTGCAAATTTCCGTGAGTCATGAGCATGCTATAAATTGCTCATTTAAAGGAGCCGTAATCTTATGCTACCTATAGATTTCTTCAGGGTAGGTGCTACAAAGTTCTTCTTTGAACAAGGAAAGCAGCGGGGGAATTCAAACAATAAAAACAGGGGAAACAAATGTCTTCATTCAGCTACTTCTTTTTTTGTTCTTTATTCAACCTCCCACTTCAAAACAATCTATGACATCCAAAATAATCCCCTTGCTGGTTGAGTAACCTTCTGATGCAGGGCTGTAGTCCCTCCTCCTCCAAGAGAACCAATTAGGTGCCAGGGACAATATTTTGCTCTGATTGGTTCCTGAATGCACCAGGATCTCAGCTTGAGTCAGATACACTTAAAGAGCCTCTGGCCCCATGGCAGGGGTCTCTCTCTCAAATCGTATCTACATTGCAAACTTATTTCAGTTTTGTAGCACGTTTGCTGTTATGGCAGCTCCTCCCAAAGGATCCTGGGAGTTGCGATTTGGGGCGCCTGCTGTGAGAGATCTCTAGCCTGCTTTCATCCTGCTGTGGTCTGAGGTCTAATGGGTTTTGCAGGGGTTTTAAAGAACTACAAAACAGAGTTGATTAGAGACAATAATGGGCCATTTCAACTCCAACACTGAAAACAAAACAAAGAAAACCACAAAGCAAGCCTATTGAGTTCTGTCCAGCTAATGGCCCAGCACAGGTATGCGCTTGGGAGACTTTGTTCATGAGGTTACCGCATACTATAGATGCTCCTTCTTTTTCTTCTTTCTAAATATATTCATTTGCTATAAATCCAGGCATAGAAAGCTCAATTTGGTTGTAATCTATATTCAAAGAAGCATTTCAATATTCCATTAAACCAGATTTACCTGCGGATATCGCGGAATCTGCCTAGGTAATAGGCAACCTTTTGGCTATAACACACACACCCCACAGGCACCACGTCAATTCCTAGATACCCCCCACCTTCATTTATTTCCAATTCTGGCTCCGGTGGCCATGGAAACATACACTGAACTCTTTCAAGCAGAACAGAACTGACAATCACTGTAACGGCACAAAATACCTGAGCTGGAGCAGAAGGGTTGAAAAAGAGAGACGCCGCACAAAGAGGCAGCTGTTGAAATTAAAAGCTAATGACTAGAAAACAGCTGGAAACAAAATGGGAAGAGATCACATGGCCCTGACTTGCTGGGTCTTATTTGGTTCTCTTCCTCTCTCTCTCTCTCTCTCTCTCTCTCTCTCCCCCCCCCCCCGCTTCTCATCCTAGTTGGTTGAGTATGTGAGTTTTGTAGCTGGAAGTTCAAGGTTTTCACAAACAGGCAGCAGTGCATCTAAGCGGACACGAGTATCTGTAAAGATCTGGAGGAATACTTACTGCATACCA
The DNA here is from genome assembly GCA_029215795.1 of Anniella stebbinsi. NCBI lineage: Eukaryota > Metazoa > Chordata > Lepidosauria > Squamata > Anniellidae > Anniella > Anniella stebbinsi. The sequence goes on from JARDYH010000001.1 coordinate 4,495,502, forward strand.
CCCTGGTATCCGTAAGGATGAAATGCAGGCTATGAATTATTCTAATAATATTTAAAAAAAAAAAAAAAAAAACAGCTGGAATTTCAAATTTTGTCATTCCATCATACCAAACGAGGAATTTCAGAGCCAAATTCAGATCTGCATTTTGAACATTGGGGGGGGGGGGGGTGAATCTAACTCAAAACAGATGATATGGGCATTTCCATAGGCTTGCGCAGCACATTTCATTCGGGTGTGCACCCAGGGATTTTTTTTTAAAGGCGAATATTTTATTAAATAGTCATAAAGGACATCATTTTTATTCAGTTATTTATTAAACACTATCCCCTACTCTGTGTTCAGCTGGCCTGACCGCAGGAGGGCCGTTGCAGGGGAGGGGAGGGGAATGCAGAGATGCTCCTCAAGCCCCCAGCACTGGTGGAGCTCCGTGATGACACTGGCTGGAGGAGGGGCTTACAAGGTGCTGATAGCCTTCAGGGGCCCTCCTCCTCCTGGCTTCTTTGAAGTGTGGCTCCCAGCAGAGTGATTATTTTTCACTCCTGCAGCCCACAGCAATGGTGCTTTCTCAAAGGCAGCGTTTCTTTGGCGTGGTGACGAAGCAGCTGGAGGGATCCCCCTCTGGATCCCTACCAAATGCCCCCCTCAATTCAGCATTTATTCTTTGAGACATTAGGGCGTGCCTGGGCACACCTGGCACACCCCTTGCGCACACCTCTGGGCATTTCATTAGCACTAGGGAGTCTGCTTCAACATGGAGATTAATCATAGAGTGAGGGACTTTTCTTAGCACTGCTGCCCAAACTCTGCAGAAGAATTGGAGCTTGAACTGCGCAGGAGATGCCTTGTCACCTAGCTTCAGTTTCCAAACACTCTCTCCCTTTGTCATACTGGTACACATGAAAGAGCCATCACTCACTGTCACACAGCCAATTCTTTCCTTGGGGAATTGACTTTTCTGAAAGGCTCTCTCTCTCTCTCTTTCTCTCTCTGAGTGTACAGGTTTTTGTGAAAGAGAACATCAATTTGTCTGCCATTGACTTTCATTCTCTTCTTTGTGATTCCTGTGTATCTTTTTTCCAAGCCATTTTGGGGTATTTAAGCTCCACTCATTAACACACAAACACTTTGCTTCATTGTGGTGGCTGTTTGCTCAGATCTTTGGGTTTGCAACATAAAACACCACTTTTGGCAGATGTTTGGAGAAGGTTGGCTTCCAGCATTAATTGCATCCATTCATTCATTCATCCATCCATCCATCCATTTATTTATTCCTTACACTGACATCTTTCTTTTCATTTATGAAGAGCTTGAGGTTGTATACTACAGTTCCCAGGTGGTCTCCCATCCAGGAAGTTGCCAGACCTAAACCAGCTTAGTCTCAGTGAGGTTGGAGCATCTACAATGGCTCCTATATTTGAGGCCTATAGTTGGTTTGATCCAGCAGGGCTCTTCTTATCCCCAAATATCTGAAGGCCTGCCATACAGAAGAGGGAGCAGACATGTTCTCTGTTGCTCCAGAGGGCAGGACTAGAGGACTCATGCATGACTTTTGAGTTTCCAACAGCAGGGCTGGTGGCAATCTGAGGCATGGTCAGGAATCTGCTGGTGCCTACACCCCAGCTGAGGACCACTGACAAGAGCCTCCTGGACTTTCTCCTCCTCTTCACCATGGCAACCTGCTTGCTCACCTGCCTCTCACTCTGGTCCAGACAATGGAGGTGGTGAGAAGGAAGAGCAGGAGATGCCACCACCAACTTGCTCACTGACTCTGTGGTTGCCAAGCAAGCCAGTGGTAGCAATGGTGAGGAAGAAGAGGAGGAGCAAGAGATGCTGATAACAATGGTGATGAGAAGGCAGACTCCCATTGAGGATGTTTTGCCCAAGGGCCCTCACGAACCTGGAGCGGACATTGATCTCAGCGAAATATTTGAAGAAACTTCCCCAAGGCATGAGCTTTTTGACTTCCTCTGCAAGTGGTGGGCTTTCCTTTGCTGGAGGTATTTCAGTAGAGGCTGGTTGACCATCCGTGAATTTGTCTAACCCCCTTTTAAAGCCATCCAACTTGGTGGCCATGTCATGGTAGAAAATTCCATAGTTGAACTACAGTAGGCTGATCATATAAAAAGGAGGACAGGGCTCATGTAACTTTAACAGTTGTAGAGAAAAGGGAATTTCAGCCAGTGTCATTTGTATGCAATTAGTTCCTGGTGAAATTCCCTCTTCATCACAACAGTTAAAGGTGCATGCACTATACTAGAGTGACCATATACAAACGAAGGCAGGGCCCCTGCAACTTTAACTGTTGTGATGAACAGGGAATTTCACCAGGAACTAATTGCATACAAATGACACTGGCTGAAATCCCCTTTTCTCTACAACTGTTAAAGTTACATGAGCCCTGTCCTCCTTTTCATATGGTCAGCCTAAACTACAGGCTGTATGAAGAAGTCCTTCCTTTGATCTGTTCTGAATCTCCCACCAATCAGCTTCATGGGATGTGACCACATGGGTTCTAGTATTATGAGCGAGGGAGAAAAATGTCTCCCTATTTACTTTCCCCACACCATGTATAATTTTGTACATCTCTATCATGTCTCCCCTCCCTCACCCCTCTTCTAAGCTAAAACATCCCAGAAGTTGTAACCTCTACTTATAGGAGAATTGCTCCAGCCCCTTGATCGTTTTACTTGCTATTTTCTGTACTTTTCTCAAGGAACTTGCCTGGTCCTTTCTGTCTGGGTGGTTGTGTAGACCGAGTCTAGAACAAGAGGGCAAGTGAATGGATGGCAGCATCAAGAGCTGTGAGGAAGAGCATCTAGCTCAAAGGTCCACCAAAACGTGGAGCTGGCCCTGCATACTCTAAGACCCTGAACATCCAAACGAATCTTCCCTACCTCTTCTGGAGGTAAGATGGGTGTAGGGTGACCAACTGTCAGGACTTCCCTGGATTTGTCCTGGTTTTTGCTCTATCCTGGATGTCAGGAGGAATTTTCTGTAATTTTCTACAGTGTCCTGGAAAGATACACTTTCCCCTTTAAGGCCGCCATTCGCATGGTGGGAGGGAATGACTTGCTTTCTGGACATGCATAATTTCTCCCCCACTTCTCCAATCAGGGCCTTAAAGGGGGAAGCGTGTCATTCCTGGACGTTATAGAAACGGCCCCGATTGGAGCAGTGGGGGGCAGGAATGACACGCTTTTCTCTCCTCCACTCCCATTGGGACCTTCAAGGTGGGGGTGATTGACATACTTTCCAGAGGCTTTCCATTTCCCAAATATGGTCACCCTAGATGGGTGGCCACCAAGGAGAGGGTGTCATATTTTGAATCCTTCTGAAGCTGATTTTGGAGGTGGAAATAGTAGTAGTAGTAGTAGCAGTATTTATTCAGGGGTTGCTCAGCAATTTGTTCTCCTGTGTTACTGTTTGAGTGGCTCTTGGCTTTACGGCTTACGGTTTTATTGACTCTAGCTGGTGCTTGTTTCCCTTATTGATTAATGTTCTAATTTTATTGTTTGAATCGTTTATGTTTTTATTGGCATGCAGTTACCCCTTTTTATTGCTGTCTGTTGTGTTGGATGCTTTTGTGGGGTGATGGTGTACACAGCATCAAAAGATGGAAGAAATGTGATGTGAGCAAAGCGAAGCCGTGCAAGAGCATCCAGGCCAGATCTACACCAAGCAGGATGTAGCACTTTGGGAACGGTATATGGAATGTGTCCTGAGGCCCAACAGCTGTCAATACCATTATGAACCATTATAAAGCACAGGTGTAGATCCTGACCCAGTCCCTTTCTACACCACAGAGGTGTAGCGGGCCCAGCGTGAGTGATCCCAGAAGTAGCCGCTTCTGGGATCGGCGTGCTCAAGCCACATCATGGGCACGATGTTGCGGGTTGTCGGCTGTCGCGCCCGCAGTTTTGTTGTTGTTGCTCACTGAGGAAGAGTGCTCCTGCGCTCCAGCGAAAAGGTGAGTTCCATGCCCATTTTGCAGCTGTGCTTACTCGCGAGTAAGCACAGCTGTGCCCGGATGGGCGGGCAGATTCTTCCACGGTCCCAGAAACTTCCCGGGCTGGCAGAAGAATTGGGATTTTTGTGATTCCTGAGAACCAGGAAAACTCCCGTGCCTGGCCCCCACCCCCACCCCCGGGACTTCCTGTGCGTCATTTGGACACACACGCCTGGTGTGGAATGGGCTCCAGATTCTGAACCCTTCTTTTGTCCCTTAGGCTGGCAACTGGAGAGGGCAACACCCAGCATGGCTTGGGGGAGGCGTGTCCCTTTGTTCACTCCTAGACTAAGAGGTCATCATTACTTGCAGCAGTGGAAGGCGATGATGGCTCCAAATTTCAGTGGGAATTTTACCACTCTCGCTGTAAATCCACTCTGGGTTTTAGTCAGATCCAACCACAGCACCAAAGGAGCTATTTAATGTGCAGTTCAAAATAGAATAGACTAAAACCCGGAATGGATTCACAGCTCCGCTGATATCGAAACCACCATCCTCCACTGACTTGCAGAAGGTCAAAGGGCTTCAAGAAGAGGAATCTGAACCCTGGCCACCATGCTGGCTCTAGCATGATGGGCTACATTAGTCTTGCCCAACCCGGTGCTCTACGGATGTGTTGACTACAATTTCCAGCATCCCCAGCCAGACTGCTGGGTGTTATAGTCCAACATATCTGGAGCACACCAGGCTGGGCAAGGTTGAGCTATACCTTCCCCTTACAAATTAAGGAGCAACAATTCTTGGATTTAACAGAAATGTGTACCGTAACTCTATATTCCCCTCCTTGCCTGCATTCTGTGCAAACCCTGAGAAATCGCTGGGCTATGAAAGCTAAAACTCTGGGGCAAAGCCTCTCTCTTCCCAGCAGCCACTGGCAGCCCAGGTGTGAGCCTGACACTTGCAGAATATTCACCTCTGCAAGTGACTTCCCTATGACCAGTGAATTTGCCTTGGGACTCCAGACTTGAGACATCCTCCACCGTCCCTCGATGAAAAGAATAAAAATGAGCTCTCGAGCCCGACCGAACCATCTCCTGCTCTGTTTTTTTTCTGCAGCCATGTATGAATTATTCCAGAGAGGAAGCATGACTGAGGAGAGGAGATGCAGATGGATCACTCAAAAGCCATGACACTTGGCAGCTCAGCCCACGCTTGAAATGTTCGGTTTGGCGACACGGCCAAGTTTCAAGCGCTTCTCAGAATCGCATCCAGTCAAAAGTAGCGTTGTTGGAGGAAGCAGATATGGAAGGGAGGGAGGACTGAGAAGTGTAGCATTTCTTTCATGTGCAAGGTCAAACCAATTACTATCTTCGGGGTAGGACAAGAAATGAGTTCTGATCGTATAGCTCCGTGGGTGTGGGTGATGTTGACCTGGTCCACACATGTTGCTAACACATGATTTATTTAATCCATGGTTAATGCCCAGGGTTTGTCTGGCAGATGATCAAACAAACCTCAATTTGTTTTATCAATCCCTGGGTTCTTTCTTTCTCTCCTCCTTCACCTGGTCCCTCCCCATATCCCAAATGCCTTTCTGGCACTGTAGTACTCGCATGCGGAGCAGCTATTGTTGTTTTGTTTTGTTTTGACCACTCTTGCTGGACACTTCTGTAGCCTAGTTAAATAACCCACAAACAGCCCACAGCTCTGGGTTCACATGTAATGACAACCCATGGTTTAAACAACCCAGAGTTCACAACCCAACAACAAACCATAGATTTACTTTCTGGGTTGCTGTTGGTTAACAAATCATCGCTTGTTAGCATGGCTGGGTTTGCACATCATGACAAACCAGAATTCAACAACCCATACAGTGGGTTAGCATCGTGTGTGAACATTGTGGCAATGTAAAATTAACTTAGCAGGCTGGTTTTAAGAAAAGAGAAGAAAAGGTGTGTGACACCTTTGCACAGTTAAAGGGGTTTGCACCAACTGCGGCTTGCTAAGTGATGACCAATAAATCTGATACACTTGCTGATATATCAGCTCATAGCCTATCAACAGCACAAGCCCATGGTATCTGCTATCTTTTCTTTTTATTTAAGCAGCCAGGCGATCTAATGCAACAGCACAGCATGGGTCGCTTCACACACTGTGCCACGTGACTGAGGACGTGCTTAATACAACATAAGTTAAGGTGGTGCTTTTACTGTGTGCAGTCTAGTGATGAACGAAGGAATAGCACTCGCCTTGACAAGTGAGTAATTATCCTTGCCAGTTGATAATGTTTTGTTATTTGCAGGTCAGCATGGAAAACAGGTGCTCTTTAGCAGATTTCCTTCATGGAAAGCTCCAGGAGGAGAGAGAGAGAGAGATGCCTAAGCTTCGACTCCACCAGGGTGGCGGGCAAGATGAGCAGAATAAATGGTTGCATTGAGGGGTGGGGAGGAATAGGATGCTTCCGGCCATTTAGGTGGCCAGAAAGAGCTTCAACTTTTAGGGTGACTGTTAAGGCTGGAGGAGCCATACTAGAGTGACCAGATACAAAAGAGGGCAGGGCTCCTGCAGCTTTAACTCTTGTGATGAAGAGGGAATTTCACCAGCTGCTGCATGCCTACAAAGGACACCTGCTGAAATTCCCTTTTCAATACAACTGTTGAAGATATAGGAGCCTGGTCTTCCTTTCCATAGGGTCACCCTAGCGAAACGGAAATTGGGGAGGGTGTCTATGCAACACTGCTTTGTACATGGATTCCCTGAAAAACTCACAGCATTGCTGCTGCAAGGTGGAATTGAGAAAGCGATCCAGCAAGAAAAAAACTCAGTGCCGGTGGCCATCTGGCTTGCCAAGCACCCCACGGCTCCCTGCCCTTTGTTCCTGGGCTTACCCTGCATTGGGATCCACCCCTAGGAATGTCCCCGAACTGAAGCCACCACAGACAGATTAAAGGAATAACATGATGGCATCGGAGCACTTCAGACAGTCACGGTAAAATGACACCATGAAAAAGCGCAATTTTTGCGAGGTGGGGGGAGCCTGATGCGACTGCCAGTTGGTGGCTGCATCATACAAACAACACAGCACCACTGCACAGCCACTATGGGGTTAACACAGCATATTGAGGAAAAACACACACACCCAGGAGAGGGATACTGGAGCAATTGAGAAACTGACTTCGCTGGAGTCTGGATGAGCTAAAAGTAGAGCTCCTGAAATTCTCCACCCTGTTTGCACATAGAGAAATTGGAGAAGGCATGATGGATTGTAAGCCAAAATATTGGGAGGGTCACAAGCTGCCCACACCTGCCTTAGGGCCTGCTTTCCAAGTCGACTTGTCTGACTGAACGTTTAATGCAAAATCCCGGTGCATTGGAAAGGATTCTAGGCCATGCACATGGTTGCCCACACGGTTCATGTGGCATTCCGGCTAGGCCTTAATCATGCCACACAAGTTGAGAATGTGCCCATAAGAATGCCCATCACACACCCCTACCCTCTGCAGCTGTACATCAGAGAAGGAGATTAGCGGTGGTGGGTAAGCTGCATTTCAGGGAAACTTGGGCCCTTTCTACACCGCAGGGCCTTCCGGGAAGCAGGGCAGAGGATCATGGGATTTCCTGCTTCCAGGATTGTCCCCCAGCACGATGTCCCAGAAGGCAAGAGGGACGTCGTGGGCACCATTTTTCTTTAAGAGGAGCTGCACAGCCCAACAGAAAACGGTAAAAAGAAGCCACTGCACCCAACACACGCACACACACCGCCATCCCAGGGATTACAACATTGTTTTCCACCCACACTCCATGGCCACGGATCCTCCCCGTACAGCTCTGTGTCCGCTTTGAAGGCCATGCTACTCACGAGGAGGCGGGAATGGTGGCCACACTTCCCACGGTCCTTGGGATGGTCCTGGGACTGTGGGGAAAATCAGGATAACTGGAGGGATCGTCCCTGCCTGCCCCCGGGATCCCCTCTGCATCTTTTGGACGCACAGGGATGACCCTGGGGGCCTTGGTTGTCGTGACAGATCATCTCACCAAGGGACTCTCCCAAATCAGTAGAACTCAGCTGGAAACAGCGGCCTCCTTACAAGAGCTGAACCAACCAACCCGAAGCCGTCGCCACATTGCAACCGTACTGAAGGCGAGAGCGGAGGCAGCTCGTGAGTGGAGTCAGGCGCACCGCTTGTTTGCATGACCAACACTGTGGCTGAGCAGCTGTGGTTAGTAACATGTCCGATGGCCACGCGATCCCCTTCTTCCAACGTGGTGCATCCTGCTGGTGGACAACCGCAGGTCAGTGCTTCGTGAGGTTTCATGTGTAAATATGTCTGCCAAGGCAACATTGCTTTGGGGGGTTTGTTTTCTTTTCCCCCTCTCCTTTCCTTTGGCCTCCGAGTAGGGTTGAGTACAATGTTCTTCTTACACATTACAAAGATTTTGTTTTCCCTGACACTTAACAGGAGAGCAAACTGCAATTAATACCGCCCGTTTAAGAAGACAGGACCCAATTAGTTATCACCCATTTTCAGATTGGGATTTGAGACATAGAGAGAGAGAGAGAGAGAGAGAGAGAGAGAGAGAGAGAGAAATTGAGAAAGGGGGAGCCATCTAGCTTCTTATTCAAAAGGGAAATACATTCAAAACTACAGGTTTTCAAAGACACATTTAACTCACAATGGCACAGATACTCACTTGGCCTTTAATGTGAAATGGAGTGTTAATTTTTTCTCTGTCACCTCTTAATTGCTTCCTTATTATACTGTTCAAGCAGTTAATTGCTAGACAGAGTGAAGGAGTGTTTTCAGGGGGAAAGGAAATGCCACAGCATGAAAGGCATGGGGGGGGGGGGATGGGACGCAGAAAGCAGCACACATGGAGTAATTGGGTTTGGTATAACATTCATTGCAGTATTACTTTTAATGGCATCAACAACGTTACATGGCAAAGCTAAATTGTTCTTTTCTACTGGGGAGACTGGGAGGGGGTGTTGAGAAGCTGAGGGAGAAAAATGAAGCAGACATGGCCAGCATTTGTGGCTGTTAAAATATATATATGCACCGATCTAGCTGTGCATGGGTCTGTGTTACAGCAGAATGTGGTGGGTGGGCGTGCATATTAAAATGTGCATCCAATTGAAAATATGGCAATGTGGGAAATACATTTATAGCCTGCTTTCCAGCCAAGATAGGCATCCAAAGCATCTTACAATTAAAATGCCTACAGAGGAACAACATTACCGTATGAAAAGGACAGGGCTCCTGTATCTTTAACAGTTGCAGAGAAAAGCAAGTGTCATCTGTATACATGCAGCACCTGGTGAAATTCTGTCTTCAGCACAACAGCAAAAGCTGCAGGAGCCCTGCCCTCTTTTATATGGGGTCACTCTAACTATACTAGCTAGGGACTGAAGCCAACCCTTGTGTCTTCCTTCTGTCTGAAGGGAAGTTTCCAGAAAGCTTTGGGGTAAAGGAATTGAGAGGTAGTGATACTGGGGTGGCCCCTTTTTGATTGCCATCTAATGTTTATATACTGCTGCTCTGAACATGTGCAGAGTTCATCCCTGTTGGGGTGGGCTCTGGGAAACTTGTGCTTCCTTAGTGATGAAAATGAGGTCTGATATACTTCAAGAAGGGTTTTGTTTCAGGGGCAAAACACCTGCTTTGCACATGGAAAATTGCAGGTTCCACCCCTGGCATCTGCAGGTAGGTCTTGTGGATGGGATCTGGGAAATCTGAAACCCTGGAGAGCAGCTGCCAGTCAGTTCAAACAGTACTGAGCTAAACAAACCCATCTTTTGACTTGGTACTTTTTATGCTCTGGCCTGACAGCATTTCAGAGAACATGTCAAACCTATGTCTTCCTGCCACTGAGTCAGCATGACTGAGTGGTCCTGGGTCAATTCAATTGCATTTCTTAAATTATTGTTTTAAAATGGTTGGATTGCTCTCATCAGCCGTTGGGAAAGGAAACAGTTTCTATCAATTGGAATCCTTCGAAACCAGAGCTGGAAATGAACCTCATAGAAAACAAGTCATTCTAAGCGGAGTGGCAGTTGACTTCAGCATCCCTGCTAAGAACAAAGTGCTGATGCTGCATTCCTGCAATCCCTGGATCCACTACACCACTGTGTGTCACCTGATCTGCTTTGGCCATTTAGGTAGGCTGACCCTATGAAAAGGAGGACAGGGCTCCTGTAACTTTAACAGTTGTAGAGAAAAGGGAATTTCAGCCAGTGTCATTTGTATGCAATTAGTCCCTGGTGAAATTTCCTCTTCATCACAACAGTTAAAGTTGCAGGCACTATACTAGAGTGACCATATACAAAAGAAGGCAGGGCCCCTGCAACTTTAACAGTTGTGATGAAGAGGGAATTTGACCAGGAACTAATTGCATACAAATGACACTGGCTGAAATTCCCTTTTCTCTACAACTGTTAAAGTTACATGAGCCCTGTCCTCCTTTTCATATGGTCAGCCTACATTTAGGCTGTATGCCACAGCCTGGGTAACAAGTGGAAATGTAGGGAGACAGACATACTAGCTAAGGAGGCTGTCTTGCACTTATAAGGCCAGCTAGCGGCACAGAGGCTAAATTTCCATTACCTGTTACTCACATGTTCAAGATCAATTTGTAAGATCAATCTGCGATGGAGAGTTGTCAAGATAGGCTTGTGCTCACCAAAAGAGGGGAAATCCTCAGAACGCACAGGGTGGATTTGCAGGCTTTCATATGAACACCAAAAGCATGGAGCACTGGCTTTAATGAGGATCATTCCCTGCTCAGTGTCAGAATTCATAATATTATTTCTTCTATTTCCCTTTATTTATTAAAAAAAAACACCCAGCAATTGTTCATGTGGACAAAGAGAGGGGAGAATAGAGCATTAACAGCAATTCTGTCCAGCAGAATTAACCATTAGGTGTTTGCTGTGGTTGTTGTTATTTTTTTTAAAAGTACATTTAGATACTTCTTAGCTTGGGGGTTCTCCTAGAACCATCTCTGTCACTTGAGGTTCAGGTGGCCTCGGTGGCACGGAGTGCCTTCTATCAACTTCGGTTGGTGGCCCAACTATGCCCCTATCTGGACAGGGATAACCTGGCTTCAGTTGTCTATGCTCTGGTAAACTCTAAGTTAGATCACTGCAATGCGCTCTATGTGGGGCTGCCTTTGAAGACGGTTCGAAAGCTGCAGCTTGTGCAAAATGCAGCTGCCAGATTGGTAACAGGGACCAGAAGGTTCGAACGTATAATACCAATTCTGGCCCACTTGCATTGGCTGCCTGTATGTTTCCGAGCCTGATTCAAGGTGCTGGTTTTAACCTATAAAGCCTTACACGGTTTGGGACGCCTTTCCCAACATGAACCTACCCGTACACTACGCTCAACATCAAAGGTCCTCCTCCGGGTGCCTACTCCGAGGGAAGCTCGGAGGATGGCAACAAGGGAGAGGACCTTCTCTGTGGTGGCCCCTCAATTATGGAATGATCTCCCCGATGAGGCCCGCCTGGCACCAACACTGTTATCTTTTCGGCGCCAAGTCAAAACTTTTCTTTTTTCCCAGGCATTTTAACAGCTGAAGTTGAGGTTTTGATTGACATTGTGGCCAGGCTTAACAGTTAAAATGTTTTAAAGTGTTTTAATGTCAGCTGTTTTATGTTTATGGTTTAAAATTTTGTATATTGACTTCTTAGTGTTAAATCTTTTAATTTTTGTAAACCGCCCAGAGAGTGTAAACCAAAAGTGTAATAAATCATCATCATCATCATCATCATCATCATAATGGAGAGAATAAAAATGTTAGTTGGATTTGCCATTTCCCCCCATGAACAATTGGAAGGAAATGCTCCAATTCCCAACTACTGACTGTTAGTGTTGAACCATTAACTCATTGCAATGCTATTTTTCTCCGTTCTGAACTATTTCTCAAAGAGGTCCATAGCTCAATCGCTTGTATTGCAGACAGATCCACAGCCTGCGCAAGCACTGGGGTCTAATCACACATCTTCATTTGGGAAAGAAAAGGAAGGAGGACAAATACACGCTTATGGATTTAGCACATGGACACATTCAGGGTTTGAAGAAGTAATACATCTCCTGTTCTTTGTCATTTCTTCCCTCTGGTCTGGCTGTAAGTGATGCCCTGCCCTGCACATGGAGGTCCAGTTGGATTACCATGGCCCATAACTGCTAATACACTCATCTTTACTTAGAAAGCAAGCCTATGGCCCCTAGACTGAGTCTAAGATACTTCAGACTCCCGGATCCAAGGGCCGGAGCAGTGTTCTCCTCCTTCTCCTCACAGCTGGCACAGAGAGAAGCCCCGGCAGCTGCCTTTCCAAGCATGCAAACATGGGGAAGGGGGCAGTTCTGTAGGCAGGGAGTGGAAGAGACTGGACGGATGGCTTATGAAGAATCCTCCAGCTGCCCCAGCCTCCTCGCCCCCCCATCCCCGATTTTCGGATGGGCAAAATATTATGATATACGAAATTGCACTCATGTCCTGCTTGTGGGTTTCCCGCAGGCAACCGATTGGCCACTGTGTGAACAAAATACTGGACTAGATAGAGTCTTCGTCTGATCCAGCAGGGCTCTTCTGAGGTCCTTATGCTTCCTCAGATCCATGATGATCAAATGTTGAAGAAGTGGCCCCTGGTCCACAAAACTTTACACCATACTAAATTTGTTAGTCTCTGTGGTTCTATAGTCATTTGAGCTGTGGTTGTTCCTGCACCTTTTTCAGCTCTATGATATCCTTTTCAAGATTGTAAAGTCTTGGTTACCTCCTCTTTGTAAAGAATTCTGAGCATTCACATTTAATGATCTTTTGATCATGCTGGTGATGCTCTATTTTCTGTCATTTCACAAGATATGAATATGTTCCACTCGTGGTGTATAATTACTTTCAATAACCAGGTGTCTTACCTGTGTAGAAACCCATCACCTTGACCTAAGTGCCTGCTCCTCATTCTTCCGGATTAAATTCTCTAGCTAAACTCTTTCCCCCGTAACTTCCAATTTGCTATTGTCTAAGAATGCTGAGAACATCCCCCATAACCCTGAAATCGATTTATTGAGACTGACTGATTGTACGACAGCTTTTCCATCTGTGGCATTTACATTTCTATACTGTTTTAAAAAGAAAAGCACAAAGAATAGCACATTTTATGTGAAGGGAATGGGGAAAAGGATGGGATGGGGGATAAACCCTGAGCTCTGTGAATATCAAAATCATTTCCAAATTGGTTCGACAATTTAAAATGCCCGCCATTAAACAATCTTTAATAGTAGGAATTTCTTTGTGTGTCAAAGTTCTGAAGTTTCCATTTTTTAACAAGGGGGCACAGAAGGTCCTCATTATAACAGGAGAGTGTCAGACGAGACAATTTGCCATTCCTTCCCATGAATTTATGCACTTTCTCCATAATTCTAAAAAAGAGAGCTAGAAATCATCTTTCCCTGACACTTCATTTCTTAAAAATGTATTTGTCCTCACAGCATGATTGACTCCAATTGAAAGTTAATTCGGTAGCATTTTCTGAGACATAGGAAGGAATTCAAATTTAATTATCGACAGTATCGGCCCCAAGTCAATCAGTTCTCAAGCTTTACATGCAGCCAAAACTGTGATCTACACAACTTCTTTAGAGTTTAGAATGGGCCGGGGGGGGGGGGGGCACACAGACAGACTTAGGGCTTGCAAGTTCTACTTGGTTTTCATTTGTTTTTATTAGAACTCAAAGATCCACCAAATTGCAATGGTGCAATAGCTTTCCAGAATTTGGAGCCCAGGAATTTGTCCTGAATCCCAGAACTGAACGGTCCTTCCACACAATAGCTTTCTTCTTACACATACACATACACCGAATTCTTTACTTCAGCAGTATAATTTAGGGCCAGAGGGTCATTTTGTCCTTGCAATTGTTGAAATATCGATTGCCCAGGAATCCTTGCTGATCTAGTGCAAATCACCCAGGGATCTACCTGTAGATGTAGATGTACCTGTTGGCCACCTATGTCTTAGGACATAAGGAGAAGCTTGCTGGTAGGGTGGCCATGTTTCTTCTTTCATAGAGGACAGTTCTCTATTAGAAGGACTGTCCAGTTGAAGTCCAGTATAAAGATAAAGAACCATCAGAAGGAAGAGGTAGAAGGACTTGACGCTGTCCATCCACAGCACCTGGAGAACAGACTGAGCAGGGCACATAGTCATGTCTTCCATGCTATGGTGAGATGTATTGTATTTCTATTTAAGTAAAACTGATTATTTCTGGATACGTATAAATCAGCATGTGCACATTTTTTACAAATAGGTGTCTTCTTTCGTTGATGATTCACAAGTGGCCACCCTAGTTGCTGGATCAGACCATCTACTGTAGATGGACCACTGTGGCCAGCCAGATACCTCCTAGAAGTTGATCAAGAGGGTATGGAGTGGAGAGGCCCTCTCCAGCTATTCCTGCCCCCCTCAATGGCATTCAAAGGCTTACAGTCTATGAACACAAGCTTCCATCAACCCATTGAGGCTAATAGCCATTGATATAGACCCCCCCTCCTTCATGGATGTGTCTAACCCCCTTGCAAAGCCACTTAAGTAGTGATCATCACCACATACTGTGGCAGAAAGTTCCATAAATGAAAGATGCCTTGTGTGAAGAAATATTTTCCTTCATCTGTCCTGAATCTTCCACGACCCATTAGGTCAGAGATCCCCAAACTTTTCAGGTCAGTATGCACATTTGGAATTTTGAAAGGGTTGTGGGTGCTTTCACAAAATGGCTGCTATTGAAGGGGAACCTTCCCTGTTCATAAAATGACTGCCATGGTGCGCATGGTCAGCGGTCACCAAACACTTATTTCCCAGAAGTCGAATTGGTGAGGTTAAAAGAAAAGTAACTTACCCAAGAAACCAAGTTATAGGAAAAGGTGGGGCAGGAGCTCCAAAACAAGGAGCCACTCTTTCGAACCCAAATAAAGATGGTGCTGGAGGGCCTTTGTAGGATGCGGCCTCCTACTATTCTTCAAAGAAAAAACTTAAAGTTTTTCTTAAAGTAAGACCCCAACATTAGTTTGTTTAGGTGTTGCTAGAAAGATTACATTTGTTCCATGGATGGGGTATTTTCTTCTCTAGACATCCCGTCCCTACATCTCCAGTTCATGTGCAACCCCCTAACGATTCCCTGCTTCCCCCCTTGACATTAGACAAGTGTTCTGCTGCAAGCCCAAAGTTAACAGAGAGGTGCAAGAACGGCTTTTTTCCCCCTCTCCAATTGGGACAGAGTTAGAGAATTTTAAAAAATGGAGCTATTAATTGCTAGATTTCATCTGCAAGGTCCCCACCGCACCACTGTGGCTGCCATAATTTCCCGGCCAGGTGGCCACACGCCACTTTCAAAAAGAAGCAATTAAGAGCCAGGGCAATTTTCTCCCAGAGGTTAGTTATTTTATAGCCAATTACCCAGGCTGCTTCACCCCACTTTGAACTGTGTGTGAAGTAAGGCCAGTGTTTGCATCTGGGACTTCAATAGATTCCCCGTAGCTTCAGCCATCAAGCCTATTCATCTCTCCCCCCCTTCTCCCCCTAAAGTAGTTACTGCCCTCCACCTGCCTCCTGCCTTTTCACTCCTTCATTGGTAAAGAACTGAATCTGGACCGGGAGCTTTTGGAAATGGGACGAACCATTTGGGGGAACTGTCTATGGATTTGGATTGTTTGTGCTGAGGAACCTGCTGTATGGAGAAACCATCACCATCTTGAATGGAATATTCGTTGGCTATTTGGTGGTACAGAACTGTAACATACATGAAATATATATTCTGAGGCTGGTGTTCAGATCTTATGTAATCAAGGAGGAGAGTCTTATGGGTCACACTGTAGCAAGGTCCCAAACGGATCTGGAAGAGAGACAGAGACAATGAAGAGGGATTTAGGGAGGGGTGTTAGAAAACCAAGAACCCAATATAAACCAATACCTAACCTACTTTAACTCACTTAAAAGGGGAAGGGGTGAGGGCATGCATGCAAGCTGGGCCCCCTCTCACTGGGCACACAAATGTCCCTAAAGACCTTTGCATATTTAGCATAGGGTGACCAGATAAAATCCAGGTCAGGGCTCATGTAACTTTAACAGTTGCAGAGAAAAGGGAATTTCAGCCAGTGTCATTTGTATGCAATTAGTTCCTGGTGAAATTCCCTCTTCATCACAACAGTTAAAGTTGCAGGCACTATACTAGAGTGACCATATACAAAAAAAGGCAGGGCCCCTGCAACTTTAACCATTGTGATGAAGAGGGAATTTCACCAGGAACGAATTGCATACAAATGAGACTGGCTGAAATTCCCTTTTCTCTACAACTGTTAAAGTTACAGGAGCCCTGACCTGGATTTTATCTGGTCACCCTAATTTAGCACTAAAGTCTTCTTGGGTGTTGTTAACAACCTTAGATCAGGGATATTGGGTGGGTCATAGTTCCATGTTAAATAGCTCGTGCTTTGCATGCAGAAGGTCCTGGGTTCGATCCCTTGGCTTCTCCAGGTAGGGCAAGGAAAAGGATCCCACCTGAATCCTGGAGAGCTGCTGCCAGTCAGTGTCGACAATACTGGACTAAATGGACCAAGTGTCTGACTCAGTAGAAGGCAGCTTCCCAGGTCCTATGATATTGGATCACATTCAACCTATGGGCCTAAGTCTGTTTCAGAGAAGCTGTTGAGAGCTGCATTCCAAGATTGGGCAAAGCTGAAAGCAAAAGGAACACTGGGCCAAAATACCAAAAACACTGGCATATCCTGGCTTAAAGAGATTCTGAGGGGAGGTGGCAGCAGATGACGTCAGTTTCACTGCTGCTAAAGGAGGCCTGGTGCTGCCTCCCTGTGAGCCTTACCTCCACTACACCACTGCGTATTGCACTCACCCATGTTTTCATGCAGGGAAATGACACACAATCAGAGACAAAACACACCGACCCAAAGCCCATTGTGCTCCCTCCCCCAAGACTGCCTGTCCGCCTCTGCGACCCCCAGCCTCTGCTCACCTGCTCAGCCAGATTACCTGCAGCCTGCCGACTTCTCTCTGGCACCGACGATCTTCCTGCCTCACCACCCATCCCACTGCTTCCTTCCTGCATCCATGCCTCCTACCCTAGCAGTTTGTCCAAGACAGAGACAGAGCAAACTATGATGGCTGCTGGAGAATCAAAAGAGAGAGCAGGCCATCAGGAGGCAGTCAGGTGCACCCATGTGCGCAGAGGCCAAACTACAGAACACAGTGCCTTGGGTATCATTCCAAAGGGCCTCTCTAGCCACTGCTCTCTGTGGTTGGCTTGCACATGCGCCTCCCTGCCCGCTGGCTCTTTCTCCATCTGTGGTTAACTGCCTGATGGGAAGAGGAGAGCACAGATGGTGGTTGTGGGCCACCCATGGCTTGCAGGCTGTGGATGGCCCACCTCTTCCCTGGTACACCTGTGCACGTACTAAGATGCTTTTGCGGGGTGCGAAGCATTTCCAGAATTTGTCCTAAAAGCAAACCAGGAGCCATCACTAACTGCTGAGAGCCTAGCGCCAGAAAACAGAGACCGCCTCTGCTTAGCCACATGTATGTCCCTGCAGACTTGTTACCAAGAAGGTAAGACGTGGTTCTGTATTTCACTTTGTCCTCTTGGCCACAAGATGGCAGGCAACGATACCATTTCACAGTGGGGATGGCACTGGACTAGAAGTCTTCTCACTTGCCACAACTGCAGCTGTGTTGGAACTGCTCGGGGTGACTTTAAAAAAGAAAAGGAAAGGAAAGACACACCCTAATTAATCATTTGCAGCCACCCCTAGAAGTATGTTATGCCTCACCCCAGCGGAGACATTTTCAGCATTGATACAGTTCCATTCCCATATGGCCATCCCAGCTGGATATTGTATGCCACTGACCTTAGATCCTGATGCCGTAGAAGATCCTCTGAGTGTGTTAAATTAAGATTGTTTCATTTTATTATTAGTAGTAGTAGTAACAAGAGCTAAAATGTTATCAATGACCATCTTATGTGCACTGAAGCCACACATGTGCACTGAAGAGGTGTTGAGTCTCTTTGCCTTCATTATTCTTTAGGTTATAAATCTGCCATCAGAGGTAGAATGTTGATGGACCAGAGGAAGGTTGGAAGTTGATCAGAAGAGTCCACAGCATGATATACAACCAACCTGTTCAGCTCTCTGCCCTAAGACACCTGGGCCATGGATGTTGTAGCACAACTGCGCTGTAAAACCATTTGCTTTCCAAAATAATTCCTAAATGTATCATGTGACAAATGCACAGGTCTGTCTTGAGTCTGAAGTCATGAAGTCTGCACGGTGAGCGTTAAAATGGTTTCAGGTTGCACCTCAGACTTCCCCTAGGACTGGTGGGATGAGAAAACAAAACAAAGACTTACTCTGGAGTAAATGTAAAAAAAAAATTGTAGAGAGCCAGTGTGGTGCAGTGGTTAGAGTGTTGGACTGGGACTTGGGAGATCTGGGTTCAAGTCCTCCACATGCCCATGAAGCTCACTGGGTGACTTTGGGCCAGTCACAGACTCTCAGCCAGAGTTACCTCACAGGGTTGTTGTGAGGATAAAATGGAGAGGAGGGGGGATCATGTGAGCTGCCTTGGGTTCCTTATGGAGGGGGGAAACACAGGATAAAAATGTAATAATAAATAAATAAATTCATATTCATCCATTGCTAACATGTGACCTTTCCCATCATTGTCTCTGCGACTGCCAAAATTTAGACTGCCAGTGTCATGGTGCAGGTTCCTTGAGGTTTATTTCTCAATCGCCATTAATTATCGTAGGAGACGATCACCTTGCTAGGAGCATTTCTGCAAACATCGCTTATCAAGGAAGAATCTGTATATTATACTTTTGTCAAAAATGATTTTATATGATTTGTATAAGCTTTTATTATTATGCAATGTGTACTGGTCCCAGAGCCTTCATACAGTATTATTATTATTATTATTTTAAAAAATTACATATTAGCCTTGTGCCTAATTAACTTCTCTCTCTCTCTCTCTCTCTCTCTCTCTGTATATATATATATATATATATATGGTATATGTTGTCCCACAAATGTAATTTAATGCCTTTTTAATATTACAGCCCCCTGAGGAAGGCCTTTGAAAGAACACAGGCCGAAACATGTTGGCCTTTGAAATAAAGTATTTTAAGCATCCTGAGAACCTGTTTCTCCCCTTTTTCTCCTGCCCTGACTGTTCTGACTTGGATGCTCTCCTCCTTTTGGTTTTTTACATGTGCAGAACCACAGCTCCCAACTTAACCGGTTTCACATCCTTTGCTTTTCCGGCTAGGGACAGACAAATCTATCCATTTAGGTTTCTCTCAGTTTCTCATTTGCTCTGTCTTATGTTCAGTTCATCTCAAACAACACTGAAACTTTTTTTTAAAAAAGTTTGCACAAAAATTCATAAGCAGGTTTGTGCAAGTTTCTCCTAATACCATGGCATTTTGGTTCGCCTAAGAGTACAAAAGTGCAAATTACATGAGTTCGCATTAAAATGTACATTGGCTGAAGTTCTCTTACCATTCCTCACTCTCCACAATTCAGCCTCCTTCTGGCATTTTTTTTAATTAACACTCTCTGGATTTTCAGTAGGGATGTGCACTGGATCGGACCCGATCCACGATCCGAGTCCGGTCCAGTGGGAAATCGGATAAATTATCCGATTTCCGATCCCGCAGCTGGATCGGCCGATCCAATCCGAACCGGTCCGAAAAAGCTCCGAACCGGTTCGGCGGATCGGCGGATCGGCGGGCGCCCACTGGCGCCCACCGCCGCTTCCATTGGCGGGCGCCAGCGGGCGCCCGCCGATGAAAGTGGACAGCGGGGGGGGGGAGGAGGGGGGCACTTACCTTCTCGGCCCGGTGGCTCCCATCCGGCGCCGGCGCCTACTACTACTAGCAGGCTCCGCGGCCTGCTCTAGGGTGGCGCGCCGGGTGATGTCATCACCCGGCGTGCTACTCTAGAGCAGGCCGCGGAGCCTGCTGGAAGTAGTAGGCGCCGGCGCCGGACGGAAGCCGCCGGGCCAGGAAGGTAAGGAGGGGGTGCGTGGAGGGGAGGAGGGGGCGCGCGGAGGGGGGAGGGGGGAGGGGGGCCCTTACCTTTCCGGCCCGGCGGCTCCCGTCCGGCGCCGGCGCCTACTATTCCCAGCAGGCTCCGCGGCCTGCTCTAGGGTGGCGCGCCGGGTGATGTCATCACCCGGCGCGCTACTCTAGAGCAGGCCGCGGAGCCTGCTGGTAGTAGTAGGCGCCGGCGCCGGACGGGAGCCGCCGGGCCGGAAAGGTAAGGAGGGGGTGCGTGGAGGGGAGGAGGGGGCGCGCGGAGGGGGGAGGGGGGCCCTTACCTTTCCGGCCCGGCGGCTCCCGTCCGGCGCCGGCGCCTACTATTCCCAGCAGGCTCCGCGGCCTGCTCTAGGATGGCGCGCCGGGTGATGTCATCACCCGGCGCGCTACTCTAGAGCAGGCCGCGGAGCCTGCTGGAAGTAGTAGGCGCCGGCGCCGGACGGGAGCCGCCGGGCCGGAAAGGTAAGGAGGGGGTGCGTGGAGGGGAGGAGGGGGCGCGCGGAGGGGGGAGGGGGGGCCCTTACCTTTCCGGCCCGGCGGCTCCCGTCCGGCGCCGGCGCCTACTATTCCCAGCAGGCTCCGCGGCCTGCTCTAGGATGGCGCGCCGGGTGATGTCATCACCCGGCGCACTACTCTAGAGCAGGCCGCGGAGCCTGCTGGAAGTAGTAGGCGCCGGCGCCGGACGGGAGCCGCCGGGCCGGAAAGGTAAGGAGGGGGTGCGTGGAGGGGAGGAGGGGGCGCGCGGAGGGGGGAGGGGGGAGGAGGGGGCGTGCGGAGGGGGGAGGGGGGAGGGGGGCCCTTACCTGCCCGGCCCGGCGGCTCCCGTCCGGCGCCGGCGCCTACTACTACCAGCAGGCTCCGCGGCCTGCTCCAGGGTGGCGCGCCGGGTGATGTCATCACCCGGCGCACTACTCGAGAGTAGGCCGCGGAGCCCGCTGGTAGTAGCCGCCGGCGCCGGACGTGCCGAGAAGGTAAGTGGCGGGGAAGGGGGCTTACCCCCCCCCGGAGCCGTCCGCTTCTATCCGCTGGCGCCCGCGGGCGCCAGCGGATGGAAGCAGGCGGCCCCAGGGGGGGTAGGGAGCGCGGGGGAGGGGGTTTACCTGCCGGGGCCGTCCACAGCGGACGGCCCCGGGGGGGGGGAGGGAGTTAGGCCCCCCCTTACCCACCCGCCGCCATTTTTTCCTCATAGACTTGCATTGCAATGCAAGTCTATGGGGAAAAAAATGGCGGCCGATCCAAAAATTTCCGATTTTTGGATCGGGA
Source organism: Anniella stebbinsi (assembly GCA_029215795.1). Taxonomy (NCBI): domain Eukaryota; kingdom Metazoa; phylum Chordata; class Lepidosauria; order Squamata; family Anniellidae; genus Anniella; species Anniella stebbinsi. The sequence continues at coordinate 4,516,816 of JARDYH010000001.1, forward strand.
TCGGACTCGATCCGGTCCGGGGGGCCTCCGATTTTGTCCGAACCGGTCCGGGACAAAATTGGAGGTCCCGATCCGGGTCCCGATCCGATCCGGGGGGTCCGTGCACACCCCTAATTTTCAGCCAGAAATGTAGTGAGGGAGAAAAGACCTAAGTTAGGGTGACCAGATAAAATCCAGGTCAGGGCTCTTGTAACTTTAACAGTTGTAGAGAAAAGGGAATTTCAGCCAGTGTCATTTGTATGCAATTAGTTCCTCTTCATCACAACAGTTAAAGGTGCAGGCACTATACTAGAGTGACCATATACAAAAGAAGGCAGGGCCCCTGCAACTTTAACTGGTGTGAGGAAGAGGGAATTTCACCAGGAACTAATTGCATACAAATGACACTGGCTGAAATTCCCTTTTCTCTACAACTGTTAAAGTTACAGGAGCCCTGACCTGGATTTTATCTGGTCACCCTAACCTAAGAGCCCCAGGAAGAGGCCCATCACTCACGACCCACAGATTGTGGTTACCCCCATGTCTCCAGCCACTGACTTGTGAAACAGCTGGAGGCAGCAACTTAACACAATCCCTGCCTTTCTCTATCTGCAGCCTCCTAAATTTGCCTCACCTGCGTGAAACCCAGGAAGGGCTCTAATGAACATCCTTAAAAGGGTCTGGAATGAATTATCCCCACTAGGAACTGCCTATCAGGTATGCCTTTCCTCCCTTGGCTCTGTAACAGCAAAGGTAGACAAGAAAACTTTGCGCAGCAGCTAATTAAATTAATATTTTATATACTTTCCTCTCTCTCTCTCTTAAAAGAAGGTAATTTCTACTTTGGAAAGCCAGTAGGGAAATATGTCTTGATGGAAGAAGATGTTTTAAGGGTTTACTTACATTGTGATTGTAGGTCCCACCTGGCCAAAGTTTTCTCTTTTTTCCCTCCTCTCCTTAACGATACTTCTTTTATGCAAAATGAAGTGAGGAAAAGGGGGAATTAATTATCTCATTTGTAGGAGGCATTTGGGATGTGGGCTCTTGCAGCTTTGCTAAGATCTCTTGCGTTGCCTTGAACATAAAGCAATCAGTGAATCTACCACGAGCCTTTCTTCAACATGGGATTGAACTGTTGCATATATGAATTCAATGTTTTATCACCACATGACCACGAAGTGCACAGGGATGGACATAGGACAATTGCTGCCTCTCAGCCTAGTACAGTGAGCTAGGATGCAGCATGCTTAAGCAGACACAAAAGGAAATTGGTGTATCAGCTTATGTGATTGGCAGGCAAAATGAAGTCTCTGACTTGTCCAGGTCATGGTAAAAAAACACCAGGATCCCGACCTTCTATCCTTCTCTGGTTAACAGAACAATACCTTGTGCCAGATGTGCTTCAGGCTTCCAGAAATTATATTCAAAGGCCCTTGAGTGGAGAATCCACCCTCTAAATTTACACTTTGATACAACCACCATGGTCCAAGCTTGGCTATAACACAGCAGGTGTGAAAGAAGAAGCTAAAACTCAAGATTTGTTAAAGCATCCACTGTGGGCCGCCAGACAGATGTGCCGACACCAGGGCCAGCTTCAGACTCCAGTGTGGCCTCTACCGCCAGTTCTTTCTCCATTTCTCTTACCTGGTGGGGTCAATGGCAGCAGCAGTTTCTCCTCCTCTTCTTCTTTACTTGGCCACCCCCACTGGCAAGGTGCCATGGCTGCTACTGAAAACATAAGTACAAAATTAACATTTCAATTTATATTTTGAGTAGCAGTGCTCTGAACTAATCAGATGCTGCCTTTGGGGTGAGGGGGTGGGGCAGTGAGAGCCCAGGAGCAATGTGGACATTTCCCTATGTCCCTCCCAAAGGCAGTGCCTGATTGGTTCAGGTTGCTGCTACTCAAAATGTAATGTCCTGCTTTGTTGGTCCCTAGTCGACAGCTGGTCAGCCACTGTGTGAACAGAGTACTGGACTAGATCGACCCTCGTCTGATCCAGCATCAGGGCTCTTCTTATGTTCTTAAGTTGATGGGGGGGATTTATAAAATGTGGCACTGTGGGGGGACGCTGCTTACAAGTTCATTCACAATGTCGAAGAGTGCAGTCTAAGTTGCCCCTACCTTATGGCTCAGTCCTTCATGGTACTGCAGAAGGTCTGTGACCACCTCACCAACAGAGTCAAGGAAAAAGTAGCCACAGGCACCACCTTGGTCAACTGGAAGAAGACAGTGAGCTCCAGGATGCCACCCCAGGCTGCAAATGTGCTTCTTCAAGGGAAGGGAGCATAAACCTGTCCCACACAGGTAATGCCATCTCCCCTGATTCATGTGAGCTACTAAGAGTTATTCTTTCTATCTTGTCTGGATGCAGTAATTCATTTCCATCCAGACCATAACAGAATCCAAGCACCAGTTTAGGGAACCCACTGCTGCGTTTAGATCTGATGTAAAAGAAAAAGTAAAAGAAGAATGATGTAAAAGAAAAAGTAAAAGAAGAATGACATCTAAGCTGATTGATCTCACCCCTTAGAATGTCCACACACACAATTATCATCAGCAGAAGTAGCATCTCCAGACATCATTATTATTATTATTATTATTATTATTATTATTATCCAGATTATTTTATACATGTCTTAGAGCACAATCCTATAAACATTCAGACAGGAAAAAAATCCTACATTTCCCAGCATTCTTCAGTTAGCATGACTGGTTGGGGCATGCTGGGAGTTGTAGGACACCTTTCTGTCTAAACATGCATTGGACTGCCCCCTTAGTTGCCTTAAAGCAAACTCCCCCAACTTGGTAACCTCCAGATGGGTTGGACTCCCCATCAGGTACCCTCCAGATCTGTCAGATTTCAATCCCAATGTCAACAGACAGCAACAATGGGAGTTGAAGTCCAACGCATCTGTGGAGCACCACTTTGGAGAAGGCTGCTTTACACCTCCGAATCTCAGAAATAAGGCCGAGATGCAGCCTCAAAGATTTTTATTTTAAAATAAATGGGGAAATGTAGTAAAAGATGATCAAAAGGCAGCCAGATGAATGAATCTGTGCAGTGTTAACCAGGGGTGACACAAACCATTTCGAGCTGGGTTCAAGTTCATCTCACCATCAAACTCTTCCTGTGTTTCACGTAGTTCTACAAAATTGGGAGCAACCTAATTTTGTCTCTCAGTTTCCTGTATTCTCTCTTTCTTTCTTTCTTTCTTTCTTTCTTTCTTTCTCTCTCTCTCTCTCTCTCTCTCTCTCTCTCTCTCTCTCTCTCTTTTCCTCCTGATGGAGCTTTGTGAACTCAGAACAGCACCCGAATCTGTGATGAAGGCAGAGAATCTTAAGGCAATATTTAAATGATCACAAAGGAAGGAGGGGGAAAAAAGACCAAGTTGGAGTCTTTGTTAAAAGGCCCCTAATACTGGCTTGTCTATTTATTATTATTATTATTATTATTATTATTATTATTATTATTTACACTTATATACTGCCCCATAGCCAAAGCTCTCTGGGCGGTTTACAAAAATTAAAAGACTGAGCATTAAAAAGACAATATACAAAATTTAAAACCATAAACATAAAACAGCTGTCATTAAAACACTTTAAAACATTTTAACTGTTAAGCCTGGCCACAATGTCAATCAAACCTCAACTTGAGCTGTTAAAATGCCTGGGAGAAAAGAAAAGTTTTGACCTGGCACCGAAAAGATATCAGTGTTGGCGCCAGGTGGGCCTCATCGGGGAGATCATTCGGGCATATGGAGAACATACATTGGAATGGACTGCTAGCTGAAGTCCATCAAGCCCCACCACTACTTAGTAACGGTAAGAGCGGCTTGACAATAGAACACTCTGCTTCAAAGGTTGAGCGCATGTCCTACTTTACACCACACAGTGGCTCAGTTCGGACGACATATTAAGCAACGGAGGAGGGGGGAACAATCGTCAGTTGTGTTGCTTATTGTGTTGTCTGGAGGGCAACACACAATGCACACACAACTGACAGTACGTTAATCAGGCACTTTAAACAACAGAGCGAAACAACAGGCTTGCACGTTGTTTAGCCCGAAGCCCCATTGTTTAAAGTGTCATCCGAATTCAGCCCCCCACCCCTCCGTGGACTCTCCCGTTTCGGAATAGAGTTCTGCTGCCTAGTGCAGCCAAAAAAACCCGGTCACTCTATGCAGCTGGCAGCACAGGGAGGAGAGGCTGCAACCAAAATGGCCACCGTAAGTTCATAGCAGCCGGGGCGTTTGCCAGTGCCGAGCAGCATTGGCTGCAGCATGTCGTCTGTGAAGCTCCTCCTGCCTAACGCATGGTCAGTACGCTATTTACCCCTCCGTTGCTTAATATGTCGTCCGAACTGAGCCAGTCTCTTATTCAAAGCTGTCCCCTATTGAAGGACCTCATCCAGACCAAGGCTGGTTTAAAGATCAAGACCCCTAAGAAAGGACATCAGGGACAGCAGCTCATTGTGGCAGAGCAGGCGCTTTGCATGTAGAAAGCTTCCACACCTTGGACAGCTCCTTGGATAGGGCCTTCTCGGTGGCTGCGCCAGTGCTCTGGAACTCCCTTCCCAGGGAAGCTACACTGGCTCCCTCCTTGATGTGCTTCCGGAGGCACACACACAAAAAAATTTTTTTAATTCCAGCAGGCCTTTGGAGAATGGTGTGTACCCCACATTTATGTTTTAAGACTTTTAATTTTAATATGTATTTTAAACGTTGAAATGTTTTAATATTGGAACTTATTTAATTATATTTTAAACTTTCGTATATCTTTCATTTATAGCTTTTAATTGCATATGTTTTAATTTTGTAAAGCCACCTTGAGGCCCAGCTTTGGGCAAAAGGTGGGATATAAATAAAGATAATAAATAAATAAATAAATTTATAGTTCTGACTGAAACCCATTCCGGATTCGCTGCCCCGCTGCCCAGTTCTATCATTCCGTTATTTGACGGCCCTTCATTCTGCTACTCTTGCTCTGTTCTCCTGTCTGCCATTTAAGATTATGGACTTTATCGGGCATGGGATTCGTTTTTGCCTTTTGTTTCTGCGCAAGAGCAGTCTCTGGAGTTGGAGCCCCGTACGAATTGAATTTGCTGGAGTCAGGGAAGAAAGAGTATCCATTGCAAAAAGACTATACTTTAAATTTTAAAAAAAACTTTTTAAAAAACTAGTATTCTGTTGTTAAATCCCCAAGAGCTAAGGTGGATGTGGGAGGGGGAGGGGGGATGTTGAAGAAAAGGAAGCCAGCCAAGAGGCCCTGAACTCAAACGTGAGGAAATTAAAATCTTTGGACTCAGCATGGAAGCTACTTAAGGAACCAGAACAGTCGTAGAAGGAATGTAGATGGACAAGCAGAAAAGGGAGCAGGTGGAAAAGGAGGAAATGAGAACAGGAACATGGCATTGGTGCAAGAGATGATTGGTGCCCTACTAGAGCTTTTGCGAACCGGGATCCTTCCAGATGTTTTTGGACTACAACCCCCAGCATCTCTGCCTGGGGCTGATGAGAGCTGAAGTCCAAAACATCTGGAAGGCGCCATGTTGGTGAAGGCTGTCCTATCAAGAAAAAGAAGTTGGACCCTGTAGGACAAACGAAGGCTGCAATCCACCAGGGGGACGTTTTCCTGCATTCAAATGACTGGGAGCTGCACATCTCTTTCCAATGCAGCTTGTGAAGGAAGGGCTCCATCATACCTGCCTTTTTCCCCCCAGTGTGCACCTGCGATTTTGACCTCTATTTCTTTAGCACGGCAAGTGCTGGTCCCTTTCACAATCGTCGCTATAGCGGGGGACTCTCTATTCGCTTGTTTGCTCTCCTGCAATTGCACCTGCCCCACCCTTCTTCTTCTCCTTCTCCTTCCCCCTCCACTTCATTGGTTCTTGTTAGATGATGGATGTAGGAGCCTCCCCCAGGCTTTGTTGTCTAGCATTTTACTGATTCAGCGTTTAATCGGCTGGGCGCCATTTCGTCAGACAAGGAGGCAAGGAGGGTGGGGCTGGAGCAGCAAAAGCCTGTTCGTTCCACACAGTGTGCTGGAGGAGGAGAACTGCCCCGCCCTCCTCTTTCGTCAGCAAGCACACGTTCAAAGCACGCACCCCCAACAAAAGAAAAACGCAAGGACGGCAATACGTGGGGGCAGAAGGACGCTTTAATCTCACATGGAGGAAATAACCCAGACTTTCCCCGCTTTAGCAATACATGAAAAATGGGTGGGGGAGAGACGGGGTAACTGCAGGACAGGCACAACATCATGTGAGTACTACGCTGCAAACCAGCAAACCAGGCATGACGAGAGTGTGGTGAAATGCTGGTGTGATGGAGCTCAAAGACTTTGTGGTGGGTTTTGTCCTCAATCTGCAAAGGGAAGGGCCAGAACATGCCATGGATCTTTGATGCACAAGTAGCTATGCGTAGGATTGTGACTGTTTTGTATGACTATCATTGTTTTGATTCTATACTAAACATAACAATGTTTTTGGGATTGTTTAGCTTAAAAAAAGGCTGGGGGAGGAAAGTCATGATGCAGGTGTACAGAAAGTGAATGGGGGGACATTTTTCTCCAACTATCATACTAGAACCTAATGGGGTCACCCCATGAAGCTAATTCATGGGAGACTCAGAACAGATAAAAGGAAGGACTTCTTCACACAGTGGCTAGTTGAAGTATGGAATGTGCTGCCACATTTGAATGGTTTTCAAAGGGGATTAGACACATCCATGGAGGAGAAGGCTATCAATGGCTACTGGTCATAATAGCTATCTGCTGCCTCCAGAACCAGAGTCAGTATGCCTATGTATACCAGTTGAGGGGAAACATGGGCAGAAGTGTTCTCCTTGTGAGTTTCCCACATGTTTAGGCATGGTTGGGCACTTACCAAAGGCCGCACCCAGCAGGGGTCCACTGCTATGAACCTCCTGGTTTTCCTCCTCTTTTTCACCATTACAACCCTGCTTGTTCACCTACATCTCATTCTGGTCCAGACAACAGTTGCAATGAGGAGGATGAGGAGGATGAGCAACAGCAGCTGGTAACAATGGTGGTGAGAAGGTAGATGAGAAGGCCCCCCAAAACCAAGAGCCAGCATTGTCCCACGGACAGCTCGTTGGTCATTGTGTGAGCAGAACGATGGACTACATAATCCGATCCAGCCTGGCTCTTCTTATATTCTTATGTTTCTATGTATACACAGCCGCACATGAATGTCTGGATATTCTTGGGCACAACTCGATCTTTCGGCCAAATCTAAGAGGCCTCACCTGAGTCCTGTGGTGAGCATGTTCAACTGATTTAGGAGTAGTGTTATGCATGTGTCAAACATCACAGAAGCTATATTCATCTAGGTTTTCAGCCGGCTGGATGGTGGGAGGAATGCATCCAGTTAATTGAAAAGGTTGCGGTTAAAGCTTAACGTTTCGGACAACCCATACTGTGCGCATGAACTCCACACAACCTTTGGAATACCTCTGTGAAGGCAGGAAATTGAAATATTGTGCTGTATTGGCAACTAAGTGGCCATATATCATCCATGGCTTGATCTGGTGCAAAAAAATAATAATATCGTATTTCTGTTTTGTTTAGGACTCTCTACAGGAGGCCTTATTAATATTTTCAAGGGGAGGAGGGAATTAAAAAAAAAAAAAAGACAAAAACACCCGTATAAATTCTGGCCAACCCCCAGCCTAGGAGGCCTTTGTAATGTTTGACATTTGCTTCCACCATTAGCAGCTCCTCTCTAAGAACCAGGCTGGACTAAATTCACACACACGAGAACTACATTAAAATACATTACAGGCAGGACACCAACTGGCAGAAACAAGGAAATCCACAGTTAAAAGGGGGAAACGGACCATATGTTCTCCAGTACTTAGGAACAACAGGGAGTGTTCAGAGTCATTAAAATGGCACCCAGTTGGGCTTCAGTACTGAGGAACAGATGGAGTACTTGTGCATCCCCCCTCCAAAATGTTCACCTTCTATTGCCATTGTGAGTTTATAGCCCAATCTTGGATATTTCTAATATAGGGTTTCAGGGGTGTGTGTATCTGTGTACACACATACACACACACACACACACACACACACACACATTACTGCATATTATATCATACTTATTTTCCTCTTGCAAGGAACTGAAAGTGGTGTGTGTGTTCCTCCTCCTCTCCATTTTATTCTCTCAACAACCCTGTGAGGTAGGTTAGGCTGAGAGTCAGGGACTGACCCAGACTCATCCACTGAGCTTCATGGCAGAGTGGGGACTCGAACCTGGATCTCTGAGTCCTGGTCCCTCATTCTACCTTCTACCCTACACTGTTTCTTCTTTTTAGTTTTAAAAAGGACATGAAATCAATTTTTGATTTAAGAGGTGAATCAATGATGGGTCCTTTCCCTTGTCCATCACGTGCTTCCAAATGAAGATTACATGGAACACGTGATAGATACTTCCCAAGAACTGCCGGGTTGTTACCTTGCAAAGCTGCCTTATGCTGAATCAAATCTGTTATCCCTCTCCTAGGGCTGTGTGGTCTAATCTGGCCGACAGCAGCTCTCTGGGATCTCCAGCATGGCTCTTTCCCCTGCCATTCCAGCAGAAATCCTTCCAACTCCATGCTCTTGTACCATCCAGATGAAATTGCTGCGATGTCAGACTGTGGAGTTGGGCTACTGGAAGACGTCATGACAGCCACCCAGTTGGATGGCTTTAAAAGAGCCTTACACAAAGGAGAGGGCTATCAATGGTAGTCATGAAGGATATAGACTATTTCTGATTATCAGAGGGAAGCATTATTGTGCTTCTGCCCCACTTGTCTACTTCCCATGGGATTCTGGTTGGCCAGTGTGTGAACAGAAGACTGGACTAGATAGGTCTTTGGCCTCATCTGGCAGGGCTGTTCTTAACTAAGTTATTTGTGGGGCTGTGCTTGAAGAATGTTCAGAAATGACAGCTTCTTCAGAATATGGGGATCAGTTAGTACCTGGGACGTGTTGGTTGGATCATAATACACCTGTCATTGGCTCCCAGTGAGTTTCAAGGTGCTGCCATTGAACTTTAAAATCCTAAACCTGAGACATGGGTCCTTACGACTCTCCAGGTCCCAGACAGAGAAGATATATAGAAAGAGAGATCAGATAGACCGACAGACCAACAGACCGACAGACCAACAGACCGACAGACAGACAGATGATAGATGATAGATGATAGATAGAGATAGAGATGTTAGATATTGTGTTGCTTGATGTTGTCAGAGTCCAAAGCTGGGACATCTATATGCAAGGCATGTGCTCTATCACTGTTAAACTATGATGTCGACTGAAGGAACATGGCCTTCTCCCACTGGCTACATGGTAGATGTGTATCATAGATTTCCAAAAATGGATCCCCATCAGATAGCATGGTGTTGATCAGAAGGCATTATTAACACCACAATGATGGACACTTCAGGAGACATTTCTGGGAAATCTTGGAGAACAACCATGCTCAAGGACTGGTACTAAGAGGGATCCATATTTTATGAAGAATCATGTTCTCAGTTTGGACACTACCAATGTGACTAGGTGTGAGCCCCCATCTAGCTGATAGAGTTTTTTTAAAAAGTCAGTTGTTTTATTTAAAAAAGTAGATAAATGTTGGCTGAACCAGAGTAGTTGCCAAGAAATATTACACAGGAATATAATCCAAGAAGAAGATGAAGCTGAGCGGTTGACTAGCTGAAGGAGAGGAGCCCCACTGGCAGGCTAGTCCATTGAACACATCTGCATAATAAGGCTGAGGAAATGATAGCTTAGGAGGACAGCTCAGCCCAAAAATGGATAAGGACAGAAGACAAGAGACAAGGCAAGCATCAAGGGATGTTGGGTGACAGTTTGCATTTGCTTTCCAGAGCTATTTTCTTATCCCGGCACTCCTGGGAAGCAATGCATTTCCTTTTTATTAAAATCCTTGAGAGCACGCACACTCTACAATTCAGATTTTAACATTCACTGTTGCTGTCGACTCCTCAGTGATTAAGCTGTCTTCCAGAAGTTCATCTGAACCTTCCATCTCAGGGATCTATGGAGCAAAACACATCAATTTTCTCCTTCACATTTCTTCCACTCACCTGATGGCTGACAGCCGCGTCTTTGGGCAAAATTGTTCCCGAGCGCTCGGTTCCTTTGGAGAACGGGCAGATTTGTTGCAGGGGATTTGTGACCTTCAGTTTCCTTCTTAACTGGGGATAAGTCAGACCACGATGACAGCTGCATCTCGTGCCTCTCTGCTGTTACTCATCCTTCAGTGATACCGCAGCGGTCCATGAACTTGAGGAACAACGCCATTAAGCTATAACCAATAATTTACTTGTAGGCCACAGCAGAGGAGTTAGTTGGTTATTTCCAAATTGATATGCGGAATTAAGCCTTCCTCATCTGTGCTGCTTTATGTCAGGTGGACTTTATCTTCTCTTCCCATTCTTACTCCAGTTTCCCTTACCCTGTGAGACGGTCTCCCTCTCCTTTCGCCTCATTCCTCTGAACTGGGGGCTGAATTCCGTTTCAAGGAAATTCTCAGGGGCCACATTCCAGTGGCAGGAGGGGCTAAAAGCAAAAGCGAACGGACCGCCAATTCCAGCATATAGTAACAGAAAGCTCTTCCTGCCCGTCACTAAGCCTTCAGGGAGGCTTTTTAACGTTTGGGGAACAAGCAAAAAAATGGAAAACCACGAAGTGATCAGCAGTCAGGGGGAAAGTGGTAGGGCCAGGAAAGAGGGCGGGGCCATGGAAAGGGCGTGGCTATCTGGGGAAGCTTGGAGGGCCAGACTGGGATCCCAGGTGGGCCAAATTTGACCTGATATTCAACCCCTGCTCCGGAGCAGTCCTCTTTAATTCTACTCTCTTAAATTAATGAAGGGGTGGGAGAGCACACATTTTGCATGCAAAAAATACAAGGCTCAGGTCACCCTCTGTCTACAACCCTGGTGATCCTATCTCTACTATGCCATCTGTCCAGGGGGAAGGGTGCCTTGACACCATCGCTTTGCCGCTTGTTCCTTCAAAACCCCACGGCATCGCAGCTACAGGGTGGGAACCTCAAATCCCCATGGCAGGAGGGAGGGTGGGCTTTCTGGGCAGCACCGGCGGCCATTCAGCTCATCAAGCCTGCCCTTTGCCCAGCTTTCCCGTCCATCCCCCTGACCAACTGTGGGCCTCGATCCGCCCCCTGGAATGCCCCCAGCCTCGATGCAAAGTGAGGCCACCACCGACAGATGGTGGTGACCTCAGATTAAATGAAAAAGTCATGGCAAGTCAGCAACTTTTTAAATGCACCGTTTCGGAGGGAAAGCCTGTGGTGAGTGTGAGTTGGCAGCTGCATCCTATAGACTATGCAGCACCACTGTGCAGCCACCACAGGGGATACAGGGCGTATAGACAGTCCCTGGGCTAGATAGCATAATCTAGTACAAGACCACTTTCTGTGTACCTATTCCTCCCACCCCATTGCCTTTTCAAACTCACTTCCCTCTTTTCTTAGACCTTCTCCTTCGTCTCCTTCCAAAGACCCATCCCTTCGCTTTGTCTGTCTCCAAAATCAGAGAAGCTCACCCAGTGACAGCCACATACCTCCCTGCTAGCTCATCCTCTTTTTACATTACAAGAGAGATTGTTGATGTTTCATCCCTTCCTTTAGAACACACACACACACACACCCTTGCTTGTAGTATGATGAGTGAAGCAGCAGTAGGAAGATCAGGTTCTTATGAACATCTTGTTCGATGTGAGGCCATGGTCTCAGGAATGCAGCATTGGAAAACCCTTGGGTCTTGGCCTATATCTGGTCAAACGGCATCACACACATCACTTTTCTCCACTTTTGCTTCCTTATTAAAACATGTTTTCACTTCCCCCTCCCCCTGAGCAGTGAAAAGTGCCCAGCGCCCTATACTGAGTCAGGTTACTCTCTAGAGGAGAGGCGGCAGGAGGGGTGGGGAGCTTTGGAGACATCCGTCGTACAGCAATCTCACCACCGGAGTGCCGAAGACAGGATTACAGCCAAACTGGGCCCAGTGAGGAACAAGAGAAAGGTATCAGAATGCTAAGGGAAGCCCCAGGGTTTGCAGAAGTGCAAGATGCTTTAGAAGGTGTCGTTATTTTAGACTTTAAATTTTTTGTGAACTACCCAGACAGCTTTGGCTATTGGGTTGGATAGAAATGTAATAAATAAATACATAAATAAAACAATCTATGGAGTAAAAGAAACCAAAACAGTCCAGGGAATGCTGCTGAGCATACTCCTTGTCACCTGCATGCTGTCTGGGGAGGAACAGAGAAGTGGGTGAGATGGTGAATAGAATGGCTCTCTAGGGTTTCAGGCAGGAGTTTTTCCTGCCCTTTTAAAGACTTGGTGCATAGTTTTAAAAGGAATTTCTCAGTAAGGCCCTTGCACGAAGGATTGCATGGCTGAAGAGCCTTGCTGGATCAGACCAAGGGTCCATCTAGTCCAGCATTCTGTTCACACCATGGCCAGCCAGCTGTTGACCAGGAACCCACAAGCAGGACAAGAGTGCAACAGCACCCTCCCACCCATGTTCCTCGGCAACTGATGTACATAGGCTTGCTGCCTCTGCTACTGGAGGCAGCACATGCCCATCAGCATCACTGCCCACTGATAGCCTTCTCCTCCTGGAACTTATCTAACCCCCTTTTAAAGCAATCACTTGTGGTCTTAGAATTTTGACAAGGTTTCTATCAAGCTCTGCATTTCTTGGCTTTGGGGCAAGAAAATCCAAAGGTCTTCTTCTTCTTCTTCTTCTTCTTCTTCTTCTTCTTCTTCTTCACCTAGGCTGAACAGAGGGGTCCTTGGCAGAATGGCTCAAATACTCCCCAAGCAGCTGGACAGACACAGGTGTGTCAGGGGATTCAACGTGATTAGGGGCAGCCAATCAGTAACTCTTTGGGGGGAACCCTTGTAAAGAAGGCATCCACCAAGTAGGAAAAGTCATCCCTTCTCTCTGAAGCAGAACAAAACTTATGGATGTAGTCCTAGATTCTACACACACACACACACACACACATCTGGAGACAAGATATTTTTCATGGAAGTCAAAATCTGCAGCAGACTGGCATGCTCATGGTATGAAGTCATGTCCTGGCAGGCTTCCGATAAGGCCCAAAACCTCACATCAGCTGCTTTTCATTCTCACGAGAGATCTGAAAACCTGCCAGGAGTGCATCAGCTTGCAAATTTTAAATTTTGCTGAGCAAAAATGAACAACTATTACTACAAAAAAAAAACCAAAAAAAACATCCGATCAGCTTCTGACAGTTACCTAGAAAGAACAGAGTTTTGTAAAGGTGGTACCAAGCACAGTAGAGAGATTAATGTCAGTCGCTTGTCAACATCCAGGTATCACTGGAAAGCTACAGCTGGATCAATCTCACACGGCTTTTAAAAGAAACCTTTCTTGGGAGCGCTTTGGAATGTGGACAGAAATAAAAAAACAAAGTTAAAGCTAGGGGTGTGCATCGGATCGGATCCGATCCACGATCCGAATCCGATCCGACCCAAAATCGGGAAAATCCGATCCGATCCGATCCGATCCGGACAACCTCCGATCCGATCCGATCCGATCCGATGAGGTCCGATCCGGATCGGACGCCATTTTGAATGCTTTTTCCCATAGCCAAGTATTGTTTTACAAAAACGCCTATAACTTTTTCATTTTTAAAGATAGAAGGATGAAACTTGGGCACATTGTAGACTGGTTAGGGGTAGTTATCTGTGAGAAATTTCAGAAAGATTGGTGCATGCATTTTGTGGCAATTAATTTTTTAATAAATACCCAGGAATGCCTATAACTTTGTCATTTTTAAAGTTACACACATGAAACTTTGCCACATTGTAGGGGGTACCTTGGGACCTATGTGTGTGAAATTTCAGAAACGTAGGTGCTTGTCTTGTGTGGCAATTAATTTTTAGAAAAATGGGTAGTAGTGGGGTAAATACAGTTACGCCTCCCATTTTTTTATTTTTGAAGATACAAACAGGAAACTTGGGCACATTACAGGTACCACTTGCCTTGATATGTGTGTGAAATTTCAGAAACATTGGAGCTTTCCTTGTGTGGCAATTAATTTTTGAAACAATGAGGAAAGAAACACCTATAACTTTGTCATTTTTAAAGTTACACACATGAAACTTTGCCACATTGTAGGTGGTACCTTGGGACCCATGTGTGTGAAATTTCGGAAACGTAGGTGCTTGCCTTGTGTGGCAATTAATTTTTTAATAAATACCCAGGAATGCCTATAACTTTGTCATTTTTAAAGTTACACACATGAAACTTTGCCACATTGTAGGCGGTACCTTGGGACCTATGTGTGTGAAATTTCGGAAACGTAGGTGCTTGCCTTGTGTGGCAATTAATTTTAGAAAAATGGGTAGTGGTGGGGTAAATACAGTTACGCCTCCCACTTTTTTATTTTTGAAGATACAAACAGGAAACATGGGCACATTACAGGTACCACTTGGCTTGATATGTGTGTAAAATTTCAGACAGCTGGGTCCAGGCATGTGGTGGCAAGGTATTTTTGAAACAATGAGGAAAGAAACGCCTATAACTTTTTTATTTTAAAAGTTAGAAGTCTGAACATTGCTCACTTTGTAGATGGGTTAGGGGTAGATATGTGTCAGAAATTTCAGAATTATAGGTCCAGGCATTTGATGGCTATGGAATTTTTAAATTACATGTTTCAAAAAAATTTCTACAGAGGCCAGGTCTTCCCCTCCCGCTTCCCGCGAAGAAAAGGAAACACTCTCTCGTCTCGATCCTTTTGATCCTTGCTAGTAGTATCCATTACAGGGCTCGTGTTTCCTTTCCTACTTTCACTTTTCACTTTGTACTCAAGCAGACACGAGCCCTGTAATGGATACTACCAAGGATCAAAGGGATCGAGACCAGAGTGATCCTTCCTTGCACGCATGGCTGCAAAACTCAGCTAGGCTCAGCCGTTCTGCTTGATAAGTGAAAGTAGGAAAGGAAACACGAGCCCTGTAATGGATACTACTAGCAAGGATCAAAGGGATCGAGACGAGAGAGTGTTTCCTTTTCTTCGCGGGAAGCGGGAGGGGAAGACCTGGCCTCTGTAGAAATTTTTTTGAAACATGTAATTTAAAAATTCCATAGCCATCAAATGCCTGGACCTATAATTCTGAAATTTCTGACACATATCTACCCCTAACCCATCTACAAAGTGAGCAATGTTCAGACTTCTAACTTTTAAAATAAAAAAGTTATAGGCGTTTCTTTCCTCATTGTTTCAAAAATACCTTGCCACCACATGCCTGGACCCAGCTGTCTGAAATTTTACACACATATCAAGCCAAGTGGTACCTGTAATGTGCCCATGTTTCCTGTTTGTATCTTCAAAAATAAAAAAGTGGGAGGCGTAACTGTATTTACCCCACCACTACCCATTTTTCTAAAATTAATTGCCACACAAGGCAAGCACCTACGTTTCCGAAATTTCACACACATAGGTCCCAAGGTACCGCCTACAATGTGGCAAAGTTTCATGTGTGTAACTTTAAAAATGACAAAGTTATAGGCATTCCTGGGTATTTATTAAAAAATTAATTGCCACACAAGGCAAGCACCTACGTTTCCGAAATTTCACACACATGGGTCCCAAGGTACCACCTACAATGTGGCAAAGTTTCATGTGTGTAACTTTAAAAATGACAAAGTTATAGGTGTTTCTTTCCTCATTGTTTCAAAAATTAATTGCCACACAAGGAAAGCTCCAATGTTTCTGAAATTTCACACACATATCAAGGCAAGTGGTACCTGTAATGTGCCCAAGTTTCCTGTTTGTATCTTCAAAAATAAAAAAATGGGAGGCGTAACTGTATTTACCCCACTACTACCCATTTTTCTAAAAATTAATTGCCACACAAGACAAGCACCTACGTTTCTGAAATTTCACACACATAGGTCCCAAGGTACCCCCTACAATGTGGCAAAGTTTCATGTGTGTAACTTTAAAAATGACAAAGTTATAGGCATTCCTGGGTATTTATTAAAAAATTAATTGCCACAAAATGCATGCACCAATCTTTCTGAAATTTCTCACAGGTAACTACCCCTAACCAGTCTACAATGTGCCCAAGTTTCATCCTTCTATCTTTAAAAATGAAAAAGTTATAGGCGTTTTTGTAAAACAATACTTGGCTATGGGAAAAAGCATTCAAAATGGCGTCCGATCCGGATCGGACATCTGGTCCGATCCGATCCGACCAGCCTCCGATCCGATCCGATCCGATCCGACCCCCCAGGTCCGATTCCGATCCGCTATCCGATCCGATCCGGGGGGTCAGTGCACATCCCTAGTTAAAGCTACTACTGTTCCAAAAATGTATGCACACGCATGCAAAAGAATAGAGCTGTTTGTTTATTTATTTATTTATTTATTTATTTATTACATTTGTATACCGCCCCATAGCCGAAGCTCTCTGGGCGGTTTACATAAACCGCCCAGGTTAGCAGGCTATCATGCCACATATGCCTACTGATAGGGTGGCCAGGTGTCCTCTTTTACAGAGGACTGTCCTCTATTTTGAAGGCAACCTCTATCTGAAGGACTACCCAGTCCAAGTCAGGTATAAAGACAAAGGACTATCATTTTATTAGTTTCATATAAGTCATTTCTATATCGCCGAATAGCCAATCCTCTCTGGGTGGTTTACAGAGATTAAAAACCTGAAAAAGAGAGTATTATGCATGACATGAAAAACAGCTTAGTTAGTTACAAACAAATAAACAGAGCAGACACATGTAAACATACACATGTCCAATGACCAGATTAAAAACCTACCATATATTGCCAGATGCCTGGGAGTAGAGGAAGGTCTTAACCTGGTACTGAAAAGATGACAATGTTGGCACCAGGCAGGCCTCATTGGGAATTAATTACATAACTGGGGGGTCACCACTGAAAAGTCTCTCTCCCTCCTCCCTCACAGGAGGCATCGAGAAGAGGGCCTTGGACAAATGGAAATCACTTTTCCTCTTTCTCTGTTGAATAAATTGCAAGGGAGTGGAAATTGGTTTTCAGTCTTAACTTTCTAGTTTTCCAAAACATATTATGTGTTTTTGTTTTGTTCTGTTCTTAGAGATTGAGAATTTTGCTCTGAAGCTTTGGGTTGTTTATTTAGGCATTACTGATCATTGATGAATACCCAGAACACTCCAGTTTTACTACCCAAAATAATGACATGACCCATTACTTTTGGAAAGGAACTATGTGTGAAAGCCATCTTTCAAAGAAAGCAGTTTCCCCCTCTTTGATATAAATGCAAGAAACAGTTTACTCTAGCATAAGGAATTGGTTTGTGCATTTAGCACTCAAATTACCTGTGGATTTAAAGGATCCTTAAATGCATTTTGACAGGTGAGACTATAATCATTATTGGATCAAAAGCCACCTTTCAAAAATGTGTTGCATGTGTGGGTAATAGCAAACATAGATTCAAAACATCCTTGGATTATCCTTTCATAATTTGATTGCCCAAATGGGTAAAATGTTTCCTCCTCTTTGTCTTTCCTTCCTCTGAACTAATACCAAGAAATGTAAGAAAGTACATGGAATCAGCCCATGGTTATCATGGAAGTGAGAATTTCATGAATTCAAAGCAAACACGGGTAAAACCCACCAGTTTAAAAAACATTTTGTACAAATATTTATTCTTTATTTATTTGTTAAAACATTTATATCCCGCCCTATATCACAAGGATCTCAGGGCGGCATACAGATAAAATCATACATATAAAATAGAGCAATAAATATATAATTCTAAAACAAATTAAACCATCGATACATTAAAACCAATATGAAATTTTCAAACAGTGAAACCCAATTAAAACAAGACAGTGTGCAGGCTGGTGGATTTAGCCATCAAAGGCTTTGTTAAAAAGCCCTGTCTTAACCTGGCGCCGAAATGAGGCCAGTGCCAGCCCCAGTCGGGCCTCCAGGGGGAGGGCATTCCACAGCCGGGGGGCCACAACAGAGAAAGCCCTCTCCCGTATCCCACCATAGCATATATCTCGCATTGGCGGGGCATGGAGAAATAGCTCAAACATCCAAAAACTTTGAAGATGAAAAAATCTCACCTTGGGATCTTTTGGCACCACAAAATATATTTATTTATTTTACTTATTTATTTATTTATTTTATTCCATTTATATACCGCCCCATAGCTGAAGCTCTATCGTGACCGCTCTATCGTCACCACTATAGCAGATGGGGATTAAGTAGTATAAAATTCTTTCAATTACATATAGGCATTAAAAAGAAGAAAATACTTTCGATTTTATTTATATTTGGCTTGGCTTTAAATAATACTACATTGTTCCCACGCCATTCCCAACCCTGCCTTTAAAATAATAAGAGGCAACTATCATAGAAATAATAGTAGGGCACAGAGACATCGAATTATCAACACACAAACAAAACACATCTTACATATTCAGGGGCGAGTTCATGAGATATTAGCTAACGTGGCAATGGGAGTTCAGTCTTGCTTTTACAAGAAGACTTTATGCACACTTAGGTTTCAATCCTGTGCATGCATGCTTGAAAGAAAGTCAGACTGAGCTCAGCGAGACTTACTTCTGAGTAGGCACACATTGGCTTGGATATAAATTGGGTGGAATCATTCGGAGTCGGTGAGCTTGTGGTAGGCTGACCAGATAAAATCCAGGTCAGGGCTCCTGTAACTTTAACAGTTGTAGAGAAAAGGGAATTTCAGCCAGTGTCATTTGTATGCAATTAGTTCCTGGTGAAATTCCCTCTTCCTCACACCAGTTAAAGTTGCAGGGGCCCTGCCTTCTTTTGTATATGGTCACTCTAGTATAATAGATGCACCAATGTTGTAATGAGGGGCCGATCTACACAGTCCTTTGGAACGTTTTAAAAAGTATTTTAAAACGTTCCAAATAGGTGCATTCTAAAACGTCTTAGGCCACATTACTGAGTACTCACGTTACAGGAGAACAGTCTTCAGTCTTTAAAGCGGTGTGTGCAGTCACACGCTGTTCTGCCCTGTCTCTTTCTCTTTCGTTTTTTCAGTGAGTTTAGGGCAAGGCATTGTGGGGGTTGTAGTTCAGTCACCACTTCCTCCTTTGTTCCTCTGTCATACCCTAGCGAGTATAGGGCTAGGCATTGTGGGTGTTGTAGTTCACTCACCCACTTCCTCTTTTTTCCCCAACAATCAACTGCTAAGCATTTGGGCGCTGGTCAAGGAAGCACTGCCCCCAGGAATCACAAACGGTAAGGAAGGACACATTATTTTACTTAAAACGATTTATTAAAAGTGAAACCGTTGTATATAACTGAAGGGAGTTTTAAAAAACCTCAGATATACAACGTTATAGGGAGTGCGTCATGTGGCCCAAAGAGTTTTCATAACCCTTATAAAACGTCAAAAACCTCGTATGTAGATCGGCCCGAAGAGGGAATATCACCAGGAACTAATTGCATACAAATGACACTGGCTGAAATTCCCTTTTCTCTACAACTGTTAAAGTTACATGAGCCCTGACCTGGATTTTATCTGGTCAGCCTAGCTTGTGGTTGCAAATCACAACCTCCAGAACCCTGCACACCCGATTTTAAATCTCTCCCATAGGATCAAGGAGCTGCCTTCTACTGAATCAGGCCCTTGATCCATCCAGCCCAGTATTGTTGGCACTGACTGGCAGCAGCGGCTCTGCAGGGTCCCAAGCAGGATTTTTCCCAGCCCTACCTGGAGATGTTGGCAATTGAACCAAGGTCCTTCTGCGTGCCATGTGGGGGCTCCCCCACTGAGCCACTGAGCCATGGCCACTTTTCCTTTGGGTTCGCCTCCATTGAAGAGCTTCCGTGCTTTCAACTGTGACTTAATAGGCAGAAATCCGCTCCTGGAGTTTTGCCCTGACCTGGCGATTGAAGCCCTTTCCAGACATCCAAATGCTTCATTCTTTCATTTGGGTAGGGTGACCGTATTTGGAAAACCAAAAAAGAGGACGCCCCATGGAGGGGGGGAAGCAGCTTTCTGGTGCCTCTGGAAAGCATGTCACATGCACCCCACCACCTTAAAGACCCCAATTGGAGTGGAGGGGGGGAAAGTGTGTCATTTCCCCCACATACACACACACTTCTCCAATCGGGGCCTTTTCTATAATGTCCAGGAATGACGTGCTTTCCCCTTTAAGGCCCTGATTGGAGCGGGGGGGGGGGGATGTGCCTCCAGGAATGACACCTCCCACTCTAATGGAGGCCTTAAAGGGAAAAGTGTGTTATTCCAGGACATTATAGAAAAATACAGAAAATCCCCCCTAACACCCAGGTTAGAACAAAACCCAAGACAAATCCGGGGAAATCCTAACGGTTGGTCACCCTATGAAGGCCAAGTTAGCTTAGTGGTAGAGCACAAGTTTTGCATGCCAAAGGCTCCAGGTTTGACCCCCAGCATCTCCAGGAAGGGCTGGGAAAGATCCTTGTTAAGAGCCATCGCCAGTCCAACCTGGCACCTTCTAGATGTGTGGGACTATGACTCCAATCATCCCCAGTCAGCATGGTCAAGGCTGGTATATATGATATTGATGAGACTGAACAATGGTCTGACTTCCCTATGACAAACCTCTACTCAGTGAACATGCATGGGGTCCCAATTCAGGGTCCCCGATCTTGGCCTCTGGGAGTAATACCCAACGTTACTCCTATGTAGCACAGACCCATTGAAATGAATGTGAATTAAGTTAGTCCTATCCATTTCAATGGGTCTACTCTCTGTAGGACTAACATTGGCCACCGTTCGGATTCCCCCTAGTCACAGGTGTCTGCAGTATAGTGAGATGTACTGTACTTCTATTTCAATGATAATAATCATTTCTAAATTTGCATATATACATATACATTAGGATATGCAAATGATATGCAAACCACTGTCCTTTTTTGGGGGGGGTGATTCGTAAGTGGCCATCCTAGTGGGAGAGGGGTATTTGCTCCTAGGCAGGTGTGCAGCCAACCAGACTTTTGCACGTTAGTTAAGTGGTGAGAATTTCACCTTCTGCCACTATCACAAAGCATATTAAAATGAAAAAAATGTCCTTGCCTTCAGCTTCAATAGTTCAGCTTCACGTAGTGCTAAGCATGAAATGTGAGCTACTTGGAGAGATGCTAGCCTATAACAATATAATGAAGGCATTCAGCTTAGCAAACCAAGTATTTGTACTTAAAAGAATTGTGGAAAACAGTCTGCAAATTGGTAAGAGCTACAGGCCTTTCACTGGAGTGAATAAAGAGCCATTAGTCCCTAACTGCCATGATGGGTGAAGGACACCGTTGTTCTTAACAGCAATGTGAAAGTGAGAGCAACCACCTTCACTGAAATGTAATGGCACATTTGTAACTTCTACAGTTCCAGCCAAATTACTTTCAAGACACACAGACACTTTAAACTAGGCCTGAAATCCAGAGCTCTATAAACACAACCTTTAAGTTTTGGAAGCCAATGTCACTCCCAATTAGTTGAACCGGCTAAGAAAATCATAATATATTCTAAATGATGAAAGCTCACCTAAGGAGGTCTGCTAATAGGCGACAGCCGCGAGACACCAAGGCAGCGATAGACTGAAACCCTAAACCCGAGACATCTCCGTGTCTCATAATTCATGATAAACTGTGCCTGACTCAGAAGAAAAACCAATAACAACCGGAGACGTGGGTAAGTATAACCCAAGTGCTACAGTTTTCAGAAAGGTCACACTGTTTTGCCCCAGAAAAGCCTGAGAAATTCCTGATCACAATAGAAAATAAAAAGTTAGGCTCTGAAATGCTGAAGAGAGAGGGGCAAGTGGAAGACTTCATAAGAAGAGCACAGTCTGTATTGATGAAGTTCAAGGGTTGCTTTCAGTTTCTGTATTCATCTCAAATACCTATAAGCCTTACTACCTGCACAACCTGTGCCATGAAGTGAACAGATGCATACATTTATTAACACTTTAAGAATTTGGAAGGTTGCTTTTTTACGTATAATTCATAGGACTTCCTTTTCTTTAGGGGAGGGGTGGGGACTGTTTTTTGGGGGGCTGGATGACTCCCCCACCAACCCCTCTGTGGGCTGCATGAAATCAGGAGTGGGGCCAGACCCACTGACATCATCTGATTCCCATCTGTTTGTAAAGTAAGATACATTGACCATGGTCACTCTCCAAGAAAATCATAAGAACATAAGAACATCCATGCTGGATCAGACCAAAAGCCTATCAAGTTCATTATTCTGTTTCCACAGTGGGCTCTTTTCTCAGGATAACGTAACCAGCTTTGACTGTGGGTTATGTTTACATGACCCAGGAGCCAACAGGACACTGTAAAATGATGATATCGGCTTAGAAAGAGCCACTCTTCTTCTTGAGGGCATAAATGGCATTCTGGACATGCCTGGAAGCATTCCCAACTTCCGAGATTGTACCCAGGTCTTGAAAATGGATGCCAATTTTTGCTAGACTCCATTGAAAATGGGGTGGGTTAGCACACCACTTTAACAACAATAGCAAAAAAAAAAAAAAAAAAAAGAAATTTAAAGTCCACAACTCATCCATGTACACTCATGCACGAAAACACAGCCTCCCTACTTCAAATGCACAAATATTACATCCCCAATATTTTGAGATATTCCGATATGTTCTTTATTTTGGGGCAGCTGTGCCACAGATTCTCATAAAGATTTCCTCTTGCTTCATCTTTCCAAGTCTTTTGTGAAATGTGATAATATTGTGAAAAGTCTAGAAGGGCCTTAAAAGCAAAGAATGGCCACTGGGGCAAGGTTTGAATTCCCAGCAGCGCGTTCGTTGCAACAGAATCTGTTTTTCATACTGAAAACTGTTGCAGCTGCTGATTGTGCAGAGATTACAACAATATCTCACTTTGGGTTTTTTCAAAGGAACTCGGTTGGCAAAATGAGAATCCAAACAGCCTTAAAACAGCACATCAGGACTAGGTTAGCTGATGTGCAAATGAAATAGCATTACACTCCCTTTTTACCACGGACAGTCCCAGGCCAGATCTACACTGAGAAGGATATGATGCTTTACTTGAAAACATTTTGAAAACTGTATCTGGAGCGTGTCCTGGGCCCCAACAGTTGTCACTCCTGTTATAAACCATTTCAAAGCAGGAGTGGGGATCCTGCCCCTGTTTCCTGGTAAATCACCATCCTCATTATGTTCTTTGGAGCGTAACTTGTTAAACATTTTAGAAAGAGAGGTTAGAGCTGTTATCAACCCTCAGGATTCAGCTCCTTTCTCAAGATAAATCTACAAGTTAGTTGGCGGCTTTATTTATTGATTTGTTGGTTGGTTTCTTTGGATGTTTAAAAACCACCTTCACCAAAAGATACCAGGAGGGTGAACAATTATAATGAAAAAATGGAGATACAACTACAAAGGCTACTTGGAAGACCACATTCTCCTGTACTTGCACCAGACTGCCTACACTCTGAGGTCATCAACAGAGGCCTTTCTCGCTCGTACATCACCAAGGGTGGTTAGGCTGGTGAGTACAAGAAAGAGAACCTTCTCTGTGGTGGCCCCACACCTCTGGAATCAGCTTCCATTGGGGGTTTGTCTAGCCTATGCTTTGCAGGTCTTCAGGAACGCCCGGAAAACCCACCTGTTTTCATTGGCCACCCTGGAATGTCTATGCTGCTATGGGAAAATTCTGTTTTTATTGATTGATTTTTATTGGTAATCTCTGTTTCTTTATTGGGGGGTATTGTGTATGTTCTTATTGATTTTTATTGCATCCACTTCATGAGGTTTTTATCTTGTATGCTACCTTGAGAGGGTTCCCCCCTTAAAAGCAACTGGAAAATGATTTTAAATAAATAACTGAAATGCGGTTAAAGGGCAGTAAGAATATAAAAACAGATTGGCCAGCTTAAAATGCCCCCCAAAACACCATCATTTTGACCTATCAACAAAGTCATTACAAGGTTGGCACCAGACACATCTCTTTTGGGAGAGTGTTACCCAAACAGGACGATACAATAGGAGGGCTCGTTCCCTAATCCTCATATAATGTGTCAAAGGCATCTTGAGAAGAGCCCCTGCCCTAAAATATTTTAAGGTGCATCCTACGGATTTAGCAACAGCATCTTGTCTCTAGAGCACACTTGCATTATAAATGTATGCTCCTAAAAAACTACGGCACCATACAGCCTGCTTTTTCACACACTGCAGGCACTGGGCTGTACTTTGAATTGTTCATAATAACATTGTGTCTGACCTTCTTATTCACACTGTGCTTCAGTCGCACTGGCTACCTAATCATTTCCAGAGAGTTCAGTGGAAGGTGTTAGTACTGAAGCCCTTAACAGTTTGGGATTGACTATGAGATCCATCACTAAGTAAGAGCAGGTTTATGGGTAACAGTATCAGAGCCTTTTCAGGGGTGGGCCCACATCTTTGGAACACCCTCCCTGGAGAAGTTAGTTTGGCTCCCTCTCCTGGGGTTTTCAAAGAGACCCTGGAAATGTTTTTATACCTTCAAGTCTATCACTGATGCTTTCCTTGGCTCACTAAATTTTAATCTGATGCTTTTTTGTAGTACATCCTGACAATTGTTGCAGTAATTATTCAATCCCAATTGCATGAACCAGGGTTGGAGAATATGTGGATAGATGTTGGACAGTCACCAGATAGTGGTGGACTGCAACTCCCAGCCCCAGCTAGCATACCCATGGCAAGGCATGATGGGAGTTGCAGTCCAACAACACCTGGAGACTGTCCACCATCTATCCACATCACTGGTGCAAGCCACCTTGTGAGGACCTGACCCTAAAAATCAGGATAAAGATAACTAGACAGACAGATTTTTTTTTCTAGTATACCTTCAATTCCAATACCAGTTCATGAATTCTGCCATGTGTACATCTTTGCATGGATGTTACTGCTCTGCACAAACATGTGAGTGGGCCACCTGTGTGAGCTATCAATTGTGCAGTCTCCACCATGCACCCCCCCCCCACGTGCAAATTTCAGAAGCTGTCTCACAAACTTGGAATGGCGTTTCTGCTGATGGTTAAAAAATAAATAAAACCAGATGCAATAATATGCCATGATTAGTGTTCATTTCTCTGCAACGTGATAATTGCCCTTGGCCTGTGAAATGCGCATCCTTTCACCACACTCTGTTCTATGGTCAACGCTCCTTGGAAAGTGACCCTGCCAGCATCGCTTGTGTGTTTGCCATGTAAACGTCAAGAATTGGGGCAGCTGTCGAAACTAAGGCTCCACTCGCTTTCCACTACTTTTGGAAGTTGCAATCCTTTATTATTATTTTTACTCCAGAGGTGGTGTAACCATTCGGGCAATGCTCATCAGCCTTTGCAAGCCACAAAATGGTCTCGTTTGTTTTTCTATGGGCACCCCATGCAGAGAAAACGGGCAATTATCACCTCCGAGGAATCTGGTATGCCTATGTCAAATTCCCACTGACCTCCAACACAGTTTCGGCAAGATGTTCATTTGCGATGGAAGTCACCAGGATGTAAGACAGGGCCATGTGTTCATGATAAGGCAACCCAGCACTTGGATGGAAATACCAGCCTTCTTCCTTCATGCTGTTCCATATCTGCCTGTCCCATTTGGAGAAACAGGGTCATCCCTCAATACCAATCTGCCATCATCGTGAGTTGGTGATTGCTTAAAATATCACGCTCTTCATGGCCTAGATCAGGTGATACTTCTTACCTGTTCTGGCCCATCCTATGGAGGGGGATTATGGTTGCTAGGATGGCCAAAAAGAGGAAATGCACCACCAAAAAAGAGGACACCAATTTGCATAAAAATTGCATATGCAAATATATATGTATAGATGCAAACAACCAGACTTGGATTGGACAGCCTATAAGATAGGGAGTATTTCCAAAGAGAGGACTCCTATAATACTAGAATTTGGGGTCATCCCCTGAAGCTAATTGGTGGGAGATTCAGGACAGATAAAAGGAAGGGCTTCTTTTCACAGTGCATAGTTAAACTATAGAATTCACTAACAAAAGATGTAGTGATGGCCATCAATTTAGATGGCTTTCAAGGGGGGGTAGATAAATTCCTGGAGAAGAAGGCTATTTATCACTACTAGTCCTAATGGCTGTGTGCTGCCCCCAGTATCAGAGGCTGTAAGCCAGTGTGGTGTAGTGGCTGAACTGTTGGACTGGGAGTCGGGAGATCTGGGTTCTAGTCCCCACTCAGCCATGGAAACCCACTGGGTGACTTTGGGCCAGTCACAGACTCTCAGCCCAACCTACCTCACAGGATTGTTGTTGTGAGGATAAAATGGAGATGAGGAGGATTATGTATGTATGGTTCCTTGGAGGAAAAAAGGTAGGATATAAATGCAAAAATAAATGATTAAATAAAATTGATAAATATACTCTGGTTACTGGGGAAAATGGATTGGAGGATGCTGTTGCACCCATGTCCTGCTTGTGGATCCCTGGTCGACAACTGGTCGGCCACTGTGTGAACCTAGATGGAGCCTTCATCTGATCTAGCATGGTGCTTCTTATGTTCCTATGACTAGGGTGGCCATGTGCCCTCTTTAACAGAGGACCAGCCTTCATTTTTAAGATGTCCCCTTCTTGAAGGCCCGCCCAGCTCAATTCCAGTTCAAACATAATGAACCATCAGAAGAAAGGGCTGAACCTTGATGTTGTCCATCAACAGTACCTGGACAGCAGAAAGGCCACCTTGCCTCAGCCTTCCATGTACTGCATTTATTTTTGAATTACAAATGTGATGATAGATGAGCTGTTGCATATGAACAAATCAACACAATGGGTGTGATTGTGGCACATGGGAAGCAGAGTCAAGCTTTTTCCCCCCTGCCATGATCTCTATGAAAAATCCTCCTCCTCCACATGGCTATTAGTAATTGGGGGAGAGGTTCGCACAGCCCCCCCGTCCAGCAGTCGTCTTGCCTCTTTACACCACAGGAAACAGGATTGCGCTGAACCACTGTGGAAGCATTTTGATGGTATAATAAAGGTGGTTTAAAAAATCAAAACTAAATGAAATAAATATCCTACAACCCAGCAATTTATGATGACCCCATCCATTGGAGTTGCCAAAGACACAAATGCAAGAAAGCTATTTCAAGGGGTAACAATCCTGCTACTTAAAAGTAAGTCCCACTGAGTTCAGTGGGGCTTACTCCTAGGAAAAGGCATCTGCAGCCTCAGTGAGTAAATTGAGTGAGCAAGAATTAGCACACTGGAAGGTTGACATCAGAAAGAAGAGACTCAAAGCCGTTGGGGGGGAGAGAGAACGTGGGGTTATTTCTCATTTTACTGTGAGACTTGCCGCCTTTGCCTCCAAAACTGTTTTTAATATTTGCCTTGTTTGGGTTGTAATGTGACCCATCCAGAGGTTGATGTTAAATGCATGTAAAGGCTTTTATGTTGGATGTCTCTCCATCTCTTTGTCACCTGGGAACGTCAAGAGGGAGGAGAGAAGCGGCTGCTTTATTCAATCTGAAAGTGTTGACCAGGAACATCTTAAACCATTTGGCACCAGGGGCAAGGGAAAAGT
The DNA here is from genome assembly GCA_029215795.1 of Anniella stebbinsi. NCBI lineage: Eukaryota > Metazoa > Chordata > Lepidosauria > Squamata > Anniellidae > Anniella > Anniella stebbinsi. Next base: position 4,544,410 of record JARDYH010000001.1, read on the forward strand.
CAACATGGAAATGACATCGTTTGGCTCTTTCTAACTCACCGAGGGTCAGAGACAGCAGTCCGTTTCCTGGCCTGTCATGTGGAACTGGTCAAAAAGTCATTAAGTAGGATGTCCAATGGGCAAATCGGGGAAAATACTCATCCCATTAAAAAGTCACCCTTGCTGCCGAAAAGGCGGTCAAAGGAACCAGTCCTCGAAAATCAGGTTTTGTTTTTTGTTTTTTAATAGTTATAAAAAAATAAAGTTATTCACCACTTGGCCATCTCATGTTAGACAAGAAAGGTGCAGGGAAGTTCCTGGAACTAGCTGTTTGATTAAAACTGTAATAAAGATCATTTTGGAGTACAAAATCTACTGCTTTATCTCCCGCACATACACACCCCACAAAAGGGGGGGGGGTGAAGAGTGTACAGAGCTTGTATTACTTCTTCAGTATTCTAGCCTAATTATATTTCAAGATGACTCTGCATTCCCTTCTGTGGAATGACAATAACAACTCTAGGACCAAGGCAACAATGCTCTGCTAAAACTTTTCCTAGGGTTTCCCTATTCCAAGAAGTGTATTCAATTGCTCGCGATGCAAACGAAGTGGATGGAAAAATTATTGCAAGCTGTCTTCGTGGCCCACTCATTCTGTATGGCCCTGCTAGGCTGTTGTGCGGCCTGAGTTTCCGCCTGGTGAGCCGTGCCTCCTCAACCCTAATCCTAATATACCACTGAAACATAGCTCCAGCCACTAAAAGTCAGTCTGTCATCTCCTGTTTTCCACTCCTTTTTTTTCCAACACCTTGGTGCCATCTCCCAGAATATTTCACCAGAGGCAACTGCCTCAATCTGCCTTATGGTAGAGCTCTCCTGTAGTGGAGACAGGGCTGGTAGAGACATAGCGCCAGGACTTCCTTATTAGCAGGGACACTGATATCATCTGTCACCCCTCTCAGGCCTCCCTACTCCCTTCAAGTTTAGTTGCAATCCTCACAGTAGCTGGTGGGGGGGATTATTTCATTTATTTAAAATATTTCTATTGTTTCCTGTTGCAACACAAGTTTTTTTGGCGTGGCTTGGTCACAACATTCATCACGTTAGGGCCAAATCTAGAATCACCATTGTAATTAACCACCATCTTCTTCTTCCTTTTCTGAGTACCCCTAGGAAGCACATATATTTTTGTAAACACCTGTTTGGACATGCCTAGGCTGACCCTATGAAAAGGAGGACAGGGCTCATGTAACTTTAACAGTTGTAGAGAAAAGGGAATTTCAGCCAGTGTCATTTGTATGCAATTGGTCCCTGGTGGAATTCGCTCTTCATCACAACTGTTAAAGTTGCAGGGGCCCTGCCTTCTTTTGCATATGGTCACTCTAGTATAGTGCCTGCAACTTTAACTGTTGTAATGAAGAAGGAATTCCACCAGGGACTAATTGCATACAAATGACTCTGACTGAAATTCCCTTTTCTCTACAACTGTTAAAGTTACATGAGCCCTGTCCTCCTTTTCATATGGTCAGCCTAGATATGCCAAAATAAGTATGTTGAAAGTTCATCAGCTCTTTCACCCTCTCAGCATTTCTTCAGGGTGGTTGATCACCTGGGGTAATGATGATGATGGAAAGACACATTGGATGGGATGGGGGCAAGTGCTTTCATTAAACAATGCAGGTCCATGTAGGGTGACCATAAGAAAAGGAGGACAGGGCTCCTGTATCTTTAACAGTTGCATAGAACAGGGAATTTCCGCTGATGTCATTTGTAGGCATGCAATACCTGCTTAAATCTCCTCTTCATCATAAGAATTAAAGCTGCAGGAGCCTAGCCTCTTTTGTATCTGCTCAAGAGGGGAGAGCTCCTGCAGCTTTAGCTGTTGTGATGAAGAGGGGATTTCACTAGGTGCTGCATGCATACAAATAACACCTGCACCCCCACACACCAGATCTACACCAAGCAGGACATGACACTTTGAAAACAGATTGATAACTGTATCTGGAGCATGTCCTGGGCCCCAACAGTTGTCACTACTGTTATAAACCATTTTAAAGTAGTGGTGTAGATCCTGCCCTGGTCCCACTCTCCTCCAGAGGATCTGCTGAGCTCCCCAACCAGAGCAGATTTTCAGTGGTGTAAGGAGGCTATTATAAGAGGAGGCAAAAAAGCCCCACTGCAGAGGACAGAAGGAGGACTCCCAGCTCACACACCTAACCATTGCACATGCTGGCTGATGGATCTATCCTGCTCGCTCAGTGGCCTTCTGCATTGTTTCCCTTCTCTTCCAAACTGCCTGTCCAACTTCTCCACTCCTCCTGCAAATCCGACAGCTGAAAAGAATGCCAAGTAATGGGCTTGTTCAGCGGTCGCACATAATCACTCTAGAAATATATAATTACACCTGTCAAAGCCCTCTCCTGTAATTGATTCGATAACTAACAATGTCAGGAGCACGCAAAGCTCAGAGGTCTCCCTGTGAGAAAAGGCACGAATGCAGCTAAACATCTTGGTATTTTAATTGCTTGTCATGCTGCCAAGGTCCGATTTTGTAGCTATTTCCACAGCAACCGACTGAGCATGAGTACATTTAATAACTGGAAAAGGTGAATTTATAACTTGCGATTAGGTTCTCTTTTATACACGTGTACACACATACACAGAGACATACACACAGTTTGGGGCCCTCAAGTCACCTGACAAAGAAGTTGAAACGCTAGAGGAAAAGTGATCTAGTTACAGCTGTGGACTTTCATTTGCTACCTATGCACTAATTGCAAGGAGGCTGGAGATTGCTTGTAAGGGCGCCTCTCACAAGTAATCAGGTTACGCCTGAAAGTCTTCACATGCCCAGTCTGACAAGAGGTCTTAATCCCAGTGTGGTCAACAGGAACTGCACGAAGGCCTCTCTTCACCCCCCCCCCTCCCCCTCCACTACCCACGTTCCTTCTAAGCCAACCAATTCCAGGATGTGTTTCTCCTCGGGGAGAGAAATTAATAACCCCCCTAGAAATCCCTGTGCATTTCAATTATTTTCAATAAACATTACTCGCTCATTAATGTTTCAAGCGCACTTCATCCCAAAGCATTGTCTCGGAGCAACGTTCACAGGGGAGCAAAGCTGTAGAACGATGTGCTTCATGCGTGGCCAATCTGCACATTACAGTTGACAGGCACCCCCACCCTGACATACACACGGACACTTGTTATTCCCCAAGTTCCTCGTGGAAGTTGGGTAAATTGCTGACATCAGTGTAGCTCACTTCCCAAGGAACCTGTGGAATTTAGAACTCTGGATTCCTCTGCAAAGCTCTTGCAATGTGCCAAGCCAAATGTATCCTGGCAGTTCTACCTAGATAGCTATCGCTCAACTCAGCACTGGCTAGAAAGAGATCTGAATTTTATTCCAGCCTTCCTCCAAGGAGCTCAAGGCAATTCATGCAGTCAATTGCCTTGTAATTATCCTCCCAACAACCCTGTGATGTACATGAGGCTGAGGGATAGTGCCTAGCCAAGGTCAATCATTGAGCTCATGGCTGAGTAGACCATTCAACCCAAGCCTTCCTGGTCAAAACTGAACATGCTAACCAGTATTCCTCTCTGGCCTCTTGACTTCACTGACCTAGAGCACCTCCGTATTTGAGTAGTCCCATGCAAGTGTCAAAAACACAAGGTTTCTCAATGCCCTGTTGATCCACCATATTTGGACCATGGACTTCCCTTGGCTTAGGCCACACATTGGTCAGACTTGGAGAAGTCCAGCTTGGAAATCAAGATAAGCCCTCTTCTGTTGTTCATCCCACACACAATAGGGAACACATGAGTGAGAAAGCAGAGGGACTCTTACTAGATGAGAACAAAGAACGAGGAGGAAAATACTTAAATAGCCATGATGGATCAGACCAAAGGCCTCTCTTCTTATACAGACAACAGTCCTCCATTTGAAGGGCTGACAGAGGACTATCCTTTATTTCAAGGTGTCCTCTATTTGAAGGTGTCCTCTGTTTGAAGAGCTGACCAGTCTAAGTCCAGTTTAAAGATAAAGAACCACAAAAACTGCTGCCTATCATCTGTTAGCACCTGGACAGCAGACTGAACAGGCAGGGGCACAGGTCACCTGGTTCCAGTTTTCCATGGTAAGGTGAGTTTTACTGTATTTCTATCTAAATTAAAATATATATTTTTAAAAAATTGCATATATATATATATATATATATATATATATAAGCTGGTGAAGATTTTATGCATATGTCGGTCCTCTTTCGTCCTCTTTTTTTGGCAATGCAAGTCCTCTCTTTTTGGCAATTCATGAGTGGCCACCCTAACCGGGAAGCCGACAAGCAAAACACGAGCAAAATAGTACCCTCCCACCCACAGTCCCTGGCAACTGGTATTCAGAGACATCACGCCTCTGATCCAGGAGATTTTATAGAACCCTGAGGACTAGCAGCGGTGACATTGGCATGTACGAACCTGAAGTGTTTTCGCTCCTCACTACATCACCGATGCTGATTGGGCTTAGGTTGACAAACAAAAGCCTTTCCCAGCTCTCCCTTAGTCAGCATAAGGCCCTTTCTACACCTAAGAGCCTTTGGGGAGGGAGGGGGGACGATCCCGGGCTTACCTGCTTCTGGGATCATCTCCCAGTGTACAAACAGCAGCGCAATGTCCTGGAAACAAACAGGGACATTGCAGGTGCCATTTTAAAAAAACCAAAAAAACAGGAGCCAGGAGCGCCATTGCGCTCCACCGAAAAGTAAGGTGTTTTTAAAAATGAAAACAAAAGCCCCACCCCCGCTCCCTACCCCACCCCCGATATCCCTGGACGCCCCCCGGACCAGCTCCTTCCGTCTTTGCTGACCCCCACTACTCGCGAGGAGGAGGGAAGAACCCAGGATGGGCACTCACACTGCCCATGGTCCTCGGGATGATCCCAGGACCACAGGGCAAATGGGGGGCGGGGGTCATCCCAGCCTGCTGCTGGGATCCCCTGTGCATTCCCAGGGATGACCCCAGGAAAAATCCATCATGTAGACATGGCCTGAGTCAGACCCTTGGTCCATCTAGCCCTATGTTCTTGACACTGACTGGCAGCAAAGGGCTCTTCAGAGTTTCAGCCAGGATTCTTTTACCAAAACTGCCCTTTTACCAAAATTGACACCTGTGTCTGAACTGGGGATGTACAGATTTCGTTAAATCCGTTCCATCTGTGTTGCTCGGATTGTCACATACATTTTGGTCCATCGTCCGCTCATTGACGGAATCTGATTTTCAATTTATTTTTTAGGGATGTACAAGAACGCCATCCCACTTGCTCAAGTGCTCATTGGCACAAATGTCCATTGGAATTATTGTACATTAATGCAAGTGCAAATCTGCACAAATCCCATCCCAGTCCTCAAGTCTCCAGAATCTAGCCTGCTGCAAAATCTACAGGTGAGATTCATAGAAATCTGAATTCATTTGGATCTCTTGTGGTTTTCTCCGACATCCCCAAGCCCAAACAGAAAGATTTCCCCTTGATTGCGATCATATGTTGGATCCATGCCATGTTGTGTATGACTAGCGTTCAGGTGGGAAGTCTGATTGCCCTTGAATGATTACACATTGTCTATTTATTCACCCTGTTATTTATGCCCTTGCAGACAGGCAGGGGATTCTGATCACCAATCAGGGCGTTCTCTGTTTTCCATTTTTGATTGTCACGAGCAGTTCTTGAATATGTATTATTCCAGAAAAGAAAAAAAAACTGGAGGATGACGGTTAAGCAATCAGGGGTGGAATGCAAATGAGTCTCCTTGGAGATAGATATCATTAAGAGCTTAACAAGCCCCATTCACAGATACACCTGGTCTAGTGATGTTAGTGCAGTCTTATCCTCGAAATGTGTTATGATATCTGTGGAGTTACCCTGGCGATGTCTATTTCAAGGGCGATGTCCAAACAATCAGAATTAGTGACGAAACTCACTAACGAAAAGCCTGATTTGCTGAAAAGAGGGGGGAGGGTAGCTTCCAGTGAACAGACCCATGCAAAGAATGGGAAGTATATTGGTAGGTGATGGGTGACAAGCATCCTTCACTTTGCCAGAAGTGTGATTCTTTTTTATGATATGAATGCTTTAAGCAGACATAACATTGGTTATTTCGGTGCTGTGCGGTTCCCCCCTTCCCCTTTGTCCTGCAATTTCCTTAGGTTTTGCAATATTTCTTTAGGGTGCGTTCCTACGTTTGCTTAGCCGAATGGAAGCCCCACTGCCAAGATCCTGCCACGCAGATGATCTCAAGAAACTGGTAAATAACAATTACTTGAGATCATCTGCCTGAAAACATTGTGGTTTCCATCCTTATGGTTTATGTTTCCATATTATATACTTTGTACTTTCTGGCTTTTAATTTTTGTGAACCGCCCAGAAAGCCTCGGCTATGGGGCAGAATAGAAAAGAAATAAAGAAATGATCAATGGAATCAATATACGTTGCGACTAGGGGTGTGCACGGACCCCCCGGATCGGATCGGGACCCGGATCGGGACCTCCAATTTTGTCCCGGACCGGTTCGGACAAAATCGGAGGCCCCCAGGACCGGATCGAGTCCGATCCCGACCCAAAAATCGTAAATTTTTGGATCGGCCGCCATTTTTTTCCCCATAGACTTGCATTGCAATGCAAGTCTATGAGGAAAAAATGGCGGCGGGTGGCTGAGGGGGGGCCTAACTCCCTCCCCCCCCCGGGGCCGTCCGCTGTGGACGGCCCCGGCAGGTAAGCCCCCTCCCCCGCACTCCCTACCCCCCCTGGGGCCGCCCGCTTCCATCCGCTGGCGCCCACGGGCGCCAGCGGATAGAAGCGGACGGCTCCAGGGGGGGGGGGTAAGCCCCCTTCCCCGCCACTGCTTACCTTCTCGGCCCGTCCGCTCCCATCCGGCGCCGGCGGCTACTACCAGCGGGCTCCGCGACCTACTCTCGAGTAGCGCGCCGGGTGATGACATCACCCGGCGCGCCACCCTGGAGTAGGCCGCGGAGCCTGCTGGTAGTAGTAGGCGCCGGCGCCGGGACGGGAGCCGCCGGGACGGGAAGGTAAGGGCCCCCCTCCCCCCTCCGCGCACCCCCTCCTCCCCTCCACGCACCCCCTGCTTACCTTCCCGGCCCGGCGGCTCCCGTCCGGCGCTGGCGCCTACTACTACCAGCAGGCTCCGCGGCCTGCTCTAGAGTAGCGCGCCGGGTGATGACATCACCCGGCGCGCCACCCTAGAGCAGGCCGCGGAGCCTGCTGGTAGTAGTAGGCGCCGGCGCCGGGACGGGAGCCGCCGGGACGGGAAGGTAAGGGCCCCCCTCCCCCCTCCGCGCGCCCCCTCCTCCCCTCCACGCACCCCCTGCTTACCTTCCCGGCCCGGCGGCTCCCGGCCGGCGCCGGCGCCTACTACTACCAGCAGGCTCCGCGGCCTGCTCTAGAGTAGCGCGCCGGGTGATGACATCACCCGGCGCGCCACCCTAGAGCAGGCCGCGGAGCCTGCTGGTTGTAGTAGGCGCCGGGACGGGAGCCGCCGGGACGGAAAGGTAAGGGCCCCCCTCCCCCCTCCGCGTGCCCCCTCCTCCCCTCCACGCACCCCCTGCTTACCTTCTCGGCCCGTCCGCTCCCGTCCGGGGCCGGCGGCTACCACCAGCAGGCTCCGCGGCCTGCTCTAGAGTAGCGCGCCGGGTGATGACATCACCCGGCGCGCCACCCTAGAGCAGGCCGCGGAGCCCGCTGGTAGTAGCTGCTAGTGCCGGACGGGAGCGGACGGGCCGAGAAGGTAAGCGCCCCCCTCCTCCCCCCCCCGCTGTCCACTTTCATCGGCGGGCGCCCGCTGGCGCCCGCCAATGGAAGCGGCGGTGGGCGCCAGTGGGCGCCTGCCGATCCGCCGATCCGCCGAACCGGTTCGGAGCCTTTTCGGACCGGTTCGGATTGGATCGGCCGATCCAGCTGCGGGATCGGAAATCGGATAATTTATCCGATTTCCCACTGGACCGGACTCGGATCGTGGATCGGGTCTGATCCAGTGCACATCCCTAGTTGCGACCACTCTCAAAGCAGAGGTATGGAACGTCAGGCTGTTGGGCAGCATTTGTTCAACCATGGGGTCCCAACCCAACCTCTCGGAGTTCCCCAAATGGCCATGCCCACTTCTAAGCCCATCCTCCTTTCCCCTGACCATGGTTTCCCTGCAAATGCCTCTCCTAAGACTTACTTCCTGTCCGTAAGAGCTTCAAGCTAAACGATGCCGGTGGTCTTGGAATTGTGATTATTTTGGCTCTCACCCTTTTGCCTTCAATGGCAATGCAGCCCCCGAGAGCTACTCCATCAATGAATTCAGCCCTTGGGCTAAGAAAGGTTCAGCACTCCTACTCTAAAGCACTATTTATTTATTTATTTATTTATTTATTATTTATTGGATTTCTATACCACCCAATAGTCAAAGCCCTTTAGGCAGTTTACAAAAATTAAAACCATGAAACCACTCAAAATATAAAACAAACAATAGTGTAAAAACATAATATAAAATACAGTATAAAAGCACAACCAGGATAAAACCGAGCAGCCATGAAGAAATCAATACAGATTTAAAACACAAATTTAAACAGCAAGGTTAAAAATTAAACTGACGAACTGTTAAAATACTGAGAAAATAATAAGGTCTTCACCTGGTGTCTAAAAGAGTATAACGTTGGTGCCTGGCAAACCTTTCTAGGGATCTCATTCCACAGCCAGGGTGCCATAGCAGAGAAGGCCCTCCTCCTGGTAGCCACCTGCCTCACTTCCTTTGGCAGGGGCTCACGGAGAAGGACCCTGAGGATGATCTTAGGGTCTGGGCAGGTACATAGGGAGGAGGCGTTCCTTCAGATAAACTGGGCCCAAGCCATTTAGGGCTTTGGATGTTAATACCAGCACTATGTCACTGTTTCCTATTATACTACCCAATTTACTGATGGAGAACTGAGGCTGAAAACACAATCAGGACCCCAAGAACCACCATGTTCCTCCCATTGAGCATAACATTTGGATACTCCTACGATGCACAAACAGCTCCGTTGTGTGCTACGTCTTCACATCGGCCCCAACTAATGGCAAAGATGTAACATGCCGGTGTGGTAATTGCTTTATCCTTTAGTGTTATTCTATTAATTCATTTTGGTTTAGATCTTCAAAGGGATGAGGATTTTTTTAAAAAAAAAGCCTTGCATTGTTTCTACACTCATCATTTTAAAAAATAATCTACTCAGCTCGTAAAGTGGGGAGCGCAGGGAATGACTGAACAAAAACATAACAATTGCGTTTCTTATTACTCGGGACATCACTACAGCCAGGGTCACTCTAGTTAAATATTCCATTTGTTGCAACGTCTATCTTCATCAAGGAACTCTTTAGGGGGGAAAGCAAATCTTCAAGCCTTTCTTTCTCTGAGCTTTTGCCAATATTGTCAGGGCTGGTTTGTTCTCCAGCAGCTCACTGTAACACTTGGCTAAGCACTGAGGGAAACACATGTACAGAGGGGGCTTCCTCATTGAACCTTGCCTCGGCATATCTTTTCTCCTTCTTCATGGTAGCCTTTTGTTTTGCCCTTGATCACAGGAGAGCCAGTATGGTATAGTAGTGAGAGCATATAGGCATGCACAGCTCATTCCATTGGAGTTTACATCTTAAAGGCCCCAATTGGAGCGGAGGAGGGGACAGCACACTTTCTGGGGCCTCCTTAAAAGCACCAATTTGAGGGACACAGGAAAGCGAAGATGGTCCCAGGATATTAGGGTGTGCCTGGGCACACTCAGCACACCCTGTGCGCATGCCTATGTTAGAGTGTTGGACTGGGACTTGGGAGACTTGCGTTCTGCTCTCCACTCAGCCATAAAGCTCACTGGGTGACTTTAGCCAGTCGCTGACTCTCAGCCTAACTTACTTCACAGGGTTGTTGTGAGGATAATATGGAGAGGGGGATCTTGTAAGCCATGCTGGGTCACTTTGAGGGGAAAACGTGGGATATAAATGTAATAATATTAGGGATGTGCGAATCGTGAAAACTTGGCCATGTGAAGTTCTCTGAATTCCATCTCGACGCTCATTTCATCTTGAGTCCATATAAGATGGCGAGCTTGGCATTTTTCTTTTTGCATGAAGGTCAGTGCGTATTTTCATCCATATTTTTCCAAATGTACGCATCAATTGCGTACATCTTTGAAATGTTGCATGCACATTTTTTTCAATGTAGACATGCTGTTGCACACTTTTGGGGGGAGTCCTCAAATAACATTGCAAACTCAGAAATGTATGGACTTTGGCCACAGATTGCATCCAAGTCCATTTTGAGTCTGGAAGGCATGAACTGGGGAAATCCTGATAAAAATGCACTGAAATGAATTTCTCACACATCCCTATAAGAAATAAAATAGAAGTGAGAAGAAAGGATGGGGAAGAAAGTAACTGGAGCTAACAATGCAAAACCAGAAAAAGAGCTATCTGATGTGACCACAAGACAATATGAAATGCAAGATAATAAAAAATCCAACATTAACAACTGTATGGAGAACACTTAACAACATTAGAGTTGAAAAACAGAACTGGATGTTGCTGATTAAAATCTTGCTAGGGTGACCAACTGTCAGGATTTCCCCAGATTTGTCCTGCTTTTTGTTCTATCCGGGGTGTCAGGGGGGGGATTTTCTGTAATTTTGTATACTGTCCTGGAAAGACATACTTGCCCTCTTAAGGCTGCATTAGCGTGGTTGGAGGGAATGACGTGCTTTCTGGAAGTGGGTCATTTCCCTCTCACTGCTCCAATCAGGGCCTTAAAGGGGAAAGTGTGTGATTCCCAGACCTTATAGAAAAGTCCCCGATTGCAGCAGTGGTGGGGGGTGACACTCTTTCCCCTCCTCCACTCCAATTGGGGTCTTTAAGGAGGTGGGGGAGAATGACATGTTTTCCAGAGGCCCCGGAAAGCCGCTTTATCACCCACCCCACTGGGTGTTCTCTTTTTTGGTTTCCAATATGGTCACCTTAAATCTTGCATAGACCATAAATTCAGTTAAGCCTGATACTAATCTCAATGCCAGATTTTATCCCAATCTATTATTTTCCAATATACCTCTCTGGCTAGAGTGCTTCCACCTTGAGGAAGGACTCAATTAGGACTGTGCTCAATTAGAGCGCCACATTTGCCTGCCGAGGCGGGTGACATCATCACCTGGCACGAGTGGGAAAGTAGCCAGCCAACATCGAGGAGGCCAGCCACCGCGGAGGAGGCTGCAGGTAAGCAGGGTGATTGGGGGAGGGAGGGAGGGAGGGAACAGGGAGAGCGGGAGGGAGGGATCTGCTTGGATGCAGATCGGATCCGGATCCAGGGCAGATCGGGCCCGATCTGGACGTCCCAGATCGGGATCCAGATCGGATCGGGGGGTCCTTGCACAGCCCTAGACTCAATCCATTTCTCTTGCTTGTGGGTCACAGTGTGGTTTGTTTGCATGTCTGCAAGTTGACCCCTAGCTAAAGCAACAAACCATGGTTGACATAAACCCTAGCCTAGTGTTACATGTGATGGAAGCTGGTATGTGAAGACATCCTTCCTTATTGTCTAGGCTGACCATATGAAAAGGAGGACAGGGCTCCTGTAACTTTAACAGTTGTAGAGAAAAGGGAATTTCAGCCGGTGTCATTTGTATGCAATTAGTTCCTGGTGAAATTCCCTCTTCATCACAACAGTTAAAGTTGCAGGGGCCCTGCCTTCTTTTGTATATGGTCACTCTAGTATAGTGCCTGCAATTTTAACTGTTGTGATGAAGAGGGGATTTCACCAGGAACTAATTGCATACAAATGACACTGGTTGAAATTCCCTTTTCTCTGCAACAGTTAAAGTTACATGAGCCCCGTCCTACCTTTTCACATGGTCAGCCTATTATTGTCTGTCCTGAAAGACATCACAGCCATCATGAGGTGAGGAAGGCTTATCGAAAGATGGGACACCACAAATAAAAATGTTGTATCCCAGGCCACTACCTGCCTGAGGAATACAGGTGGTGGGCCAGACAAGGGCCTCTGAGGACAATCAACACTAGGTTCATGCAGGAGAAGCGAGTCCTTAAGATTCCAAGGCCACCACCTAGGTTTTAGGGCAGAGGTGCAGAACCTCAGAATGTGGGACCAAACCTGCCCCTCCAGGAGTTCCAATATGGTCCTCCTGGGGTCCCAAGAAGGTCACACACCCTTCCCCATGCCCCGCCTTCTTCTTCCCAACCACCAACAATTTGGTGATTTCCTAGCTTTTGTCCAGTCTTTTTCCCCCCATTCTAAAAGGTTGAAATGCCTCTCATAAGCCTTAGGTACTGGCAGTAAGAGACTGAAGCTCAAACATACCAGTTCTTTTGTTTTGTTTTTTGGCCCTGCCCCCTTTTGCCTTTAGTCCCGTCCATCCCTGGAATGCAGTTCCCAAGAGCCTCTCCGAAATGGAATTTGGTCTGAAAGAGGTGGTGCATTTCTGGATTAGGTCTTTAAGGAGAAGCACCGTCCCATGAAGAAACCCTCCTGGGGGTGCTGTTTGGCTACCCAGGAGTTTTGTCCCAGTAGTGGTGGTAATGCTGGTGGTGGAGGGGGAGGTGTGTGTGTGCGTGCGTGCATGTGTGCGTGTGTGCGTGCGTGAGAGAGAGAGAGAGAGAGAGAGAGAGAGAGATTAAATACGATCTGTGCACTGGATACATTTATTCTGTCACTAATTAAAATTTCAAAATGGAGCCAATTTCCAGAAGCATCGATTGACAAGGAGGACGAAGGCGTTAAGACAGAGAGCTGCTCCAAAAGGAAAATTGCTGCTAACGCTGCAGGCATTGCCATACCAATCTGAAGGTTAGGGCTCCTTTTTACAAGACAATGCGTCTCTCGGAGGTATCATAACAGCATGGGATCGGAGCGGTTGCTATGGTGCTCGCTTCTGTGTTGAACAACAGAAGTACAAGATGCAGTTAGGTAAATCTTCTCGCAAGTTATCTGTCCCCTGATCCCAATGCCGTGCTAACTTTTCCACACACACACAAAAAAAAAACCACTTTTTTTTAACTCACACACATGAAAAAATTTAAATTGAAGAAACATGTTTCGACATCCTAGTGCAGTATATAAATGCACCGTCCACTTTGAATATTGCCTTTCATGGAATTGTCATTAGGTACCTTGACTCATGTTGAATGACATCCAATGGACAGCCAGGAAGGAACCTGAAATATAAATTTGAGTTATCCACAGTGGTACATTGAAGTCCTCATCATAACTATCTTCATAGACACGCCCCCAAGGACAGTCCAAAATATACAGGCAGCTGTGTCGATCCATGTCAATGAAACAGTTCTAGCAGTTTCCATCTCCAGTTTTGTTTTTTTGTTTTTAGCAATATAAAGATAGTTCTCGAAAAAACACCTCCATTGCCTAAGGGCCAAGGAGCAGACTATGGGTAGTATCCAATAGGTGCCATGCACACAGATCGTCCCTGCCAGCCCAGTTCTGTGCGTGGTTCCTACCACACACAACCATGATATAGCGCTTTCAGGGGCAAGCCCCAACAGATGTAAAAATACTGGTTTCTGGCCAGTGCTTTCACACACACATCAGGACTTGCCCCAGAAGTACTATGTCACAACTGTGTGTGTGGATGTGGGCTGGCAGGGCTGGGAACATGTGTACCAACCTGGCCAAAAACACTTGCTCTCTGAGTTTACTACCAAGTCAGGAGACGGTGGGCTAGGTGGCGCCTTTGACAGTCACCCATTCTTAGGCAATCAACCAAGACATTTAACCGCACATCCCAAATAGTCACTGTTCCTATCTACACCCCTAGAAGTCATCCCACAGCATTGAATTACCCAAACACCACTCAACCCCCCTCCGAAGCCATCCCTGTTTATTGGCCAAAGACAGATCTCAAACCTCACCCCAAAAAGCTCCAGAACTCCAAATGTTGCTCCACATCTTCAGGTGAGGGAAGGAGCTCAGACCAAAGCCACCCTACAACTTTGGAGGGCAAGTCACACATCTCAATTCCCAAAACCTCACAGCTGAAACATTTGGAGAACTCACCTTTCTTGACAATGAATCAAACTAAAAGAGACTTCCTGTTATTCTAAGTAAAGTAGGGTTGTGGTCTGCGTAGGGCAGGGTGGACCACTCGTGGCTAGGGGTGTGCACGGACCCCCCGGATCGGATCGGGACCCGGATCGGGACCTCCAATTTTGTCCCGGACCGGTTCGGACAAAATCGGAGGCCCCCCGGACCGGATCGAGTCCGATCCCGACCCAAAAATCGTACATTTTTGGATCGGCCGCCATTTTTTTCCCCATAGACTTGCATTGCAATGCAAGTCTATGAGGAAAAAATGGCGGCGGGTGGGTAAGGGGGGGCCTAACTCCCTCCCCCCCCCCGGGGCCGTCCGCTGTGGACGGCCCCGGCAGGTAAGCCCCCTCCCCCGCACTCCCTACCCCCCCTGGGGCCGCCCGCTTCCATCCGCCGGCGCCCGCGGGCGCCAGCGGATAGAAGCGGACGGCTCCGGGGGGGGGGTAAGCCCCCTTCCCCGCCACTGCTTACCTTCTCGGCCCGTCCGCTCCCGTCCGGCGCCGGCGGCTACTACCAGCGGGCTCCGCGGCCTACTCTCGAGTAGCGCGCTGGGTGATGACATCACCCGGCGCGCCACCCTGGAGCAGGCCGCGGAGCCTGCTGGTAGTAGTAGGCGCCGGCGCCGGACGGGAGCCGCCGGGCCGGGCAGGTAAGGGCCCCCCTCCCCCCTCCCCCCTCCGCGCGCCCCCTCCTCCCCTCCACGCACCCCCTCCTTACCTTCCCGGCCCGGCGGCTCCCGGCCGGCGCCGGCGCCTACTACTTCCAGCAGGCTCCGCGGCCTGCTCTAGAGTAGCGCGCCGGGTGATGACATCACCCGGCGCGCCACCCTAGAGCAGGCCGCGGAGCCTGCTGGGAGTAGTAGGCGCCGGCGCCGGACGGGAGCCGCCGGGCCGGGCAGGTAAGGGCCCCCCTCCCCCCTCCCCCCTACGCGCGCCCCCTCCTCCCCTCCACGCACCCCCTCCTTAACTTCCCTGCCCGGCGGCTCCCGGCCGGCGCCGGCGCCGGCGCCGGCGCCGGCGCCTACTACTTCCAGCAGGCTCCGCGGCCTGCTCTAGAGTAGCGCGCCGGGTGATGACATCACCCGGCGCGCCACCCTAGAGCAGGCCGCGGAGCCTGCTGGGAGTAGTAGGCGCCGGCGCCGGACGGGAGCCGCCGGGCTGGGAAGGTAAGGGCCCCCCTCCCCCCTCCGCGCGCCCCCTCCTCCCCTCCACGCACCCCCTCCTTACCTTCCCGGCCCGGCGGCTCCCGGCCGGCGCCGGCGCCTACTACTACCAGCAGGCTCCGCGGCCTGCTCTAGAGTAGCGCGCCGGGTGATGACATCACCCGGCGCGCCACCCTAGAGCAGGCCGCGGAGCCTGCTGGGAGTAGTAGGCGCCGGCGCCGGACGGGAGCCGCCGGGCCGGGCAGGTAAGGGCCCCCCTCCCCCCTCCCCCCTCCGCGCGCCCCCTCCTCCCCTCCACGCACCCCCTCCTTAACTTCCCTGCTCGGCGGCTCCCGGCCGGCGCCGGCGCCGGCGCCTACTACTTCCAGCAGGCTCCGCGGCCTGCTCTAGAGTAGCGCGCCGGGTGATGACATCACCCAGCGCGCCACCCTAGAGCAGGCCGCGGAGCCTGCTGGGAGTAGTAGGCGCCGGCGCCGGACGGGAGCCGCCGGGCTGGGAAGGTAAGGGCCCCCCTCCCCCCTCCGCGCGCCCCCTCCTCCCCTCCACGCACCCCCTCCTTACCTTCCCGGCCCGGCGGCTCCCGGCCGGCGCCGGCGCCTACTACTACCAGCAGGCTCCGCGGCCTGCTCTAGAGTAGCGCGCCGGGTGATGACATCACCCGGCGCGCCACCCTAGAGCAGGCCGCGGAGCCTGCTAGTAGTAGTAGGCGCCGGCGCCGGACGGGAGCCACCGGGCCGAGAAGGTAAGCGCCCCCCTCCTCCCCCCCCCGCTGTCCACTTTCATCGGCGGGCGCCCGCTGGCGCCCGCCAATGGAAGCGGCGGTGGGCGCCAGTGGGCGCCCGCCGATCCGCCGATCCGCCGAACCGGTTCGGAGCTTTTTCGGACCGGTTCGGATTGGATCGGCCGATCCAGCTGCGGGATCGGAAATCGGATAATTTATCCGATTTCCCACTGGACCGGACTCGGATCATGGATCGGGTCCGATCCAGTGCACATCCCTACTCGTGGCAGTCCAGATATTTGGGCCTACAACTCTCATTGGCCCTAGCCAGCATAACTAATCATGAGGGCAGAAGGGAGTCATAGGGCAAAACATCTGGAGGGCCACAAATTGCCCACCCCTGAGGGAGAGGAAATGGAGTCTGGACAGATACCATTTTCAGATGGATCTTGAGAGTTATTGTTTGGGGATGGACAGCTGCCAAATGCATTAGCCATCTGATTTTGCATTCTTAAACCACGGATGTTAATAGTGGCTCAGGTGAAAGTTTTTGACGTAGCCCGTCTTGACAATCCATCCGGCTGTTACCCCAGGGAAGGTATGATAAAAGTCCAAGTGGGAAAACAGGAAAGTCAGAACTGACCCTAAAACAAATGCCATCTTTGACTACAGCGTGTTTCCAGTGACATGGCAATAAGAACCATTCTTCTTCGGTCACATCCTAACACTCATCCTTATTTATGAGGATCCAGGAAAAACCTTCACCTGAACCTCCTAAACTCACTATTGCACCTTGAGGCTCTTGCTTTCTCCAATGTGTCCTCCCCCAATAAAAATGAGGGAGTGGTCCAACTAACAGACCATGCCATGTAGAATTTCAGGCATCTAGTCCATCCAGAAGTGCGAACCATCTAATTTGGCTTCCTTTGGAACTGGTCATGCTGCCTTTGATCCCAAAGGTAGGGATGTGTGCGAATTTTATCTTTGCTCACAAAACATCCCCCATTTGAAGCCCCAAATGTGAGCGTGAGCACATTATGCCCATTAAAGGTATCCACAAACCGCCAACACTCCGCTCAAATTCATTGTGAACATTGTGCCCGCGTTCACCACTTTCCTGATCCCCAGTTGGATTTGTGTGAATTTCCTAAGTAGACTGACTCAGCCCCACTTTCATGTAAGGAGGAAATTTCTGCAAATTTTCCCAACTCCCACATGTTTCCGTTTGTGCAGAATGAGCAGCGCTCACAAACACAGTTAGGAATCAGGAACCATCAGAATTCTGGTCGTCTCAAACACCGTTGATCTGCTGATCCATACCTAGAAGTAGCATCGGCCCACCTGAAGGATCCTATGCTCCTAGCTGGAGATGCCAGGGACTGGACTTGGGGTATTATGGCTTCCAAGTCATATATTCAACCCCTGAGCTATGGCTCCTTCCTAAATAGAACACATTGTCTCATAGATGGATTAACTTCTGATAATCCAAACATTTTTGCTAATCAGAATCAAGAAGCCTGACTTTGGGAGGAGGTAAGAGAAGAAAGTCCATCTTTGGCCCTCACATAGCCCTGTCACATGGAACCGGCTGATCGACTTGTGTGTGTTTCATCCATGCTGATGTTGTAACATTCGGTATCTATTTACTGCAAAAATGATCTTCTAATGGAAAATGGGGGGAGGACTGAAAACACAATGTCTTACCACTCTATTGTTCCTCTCCCTTTTATCTTTCATCTTGGAGAGTCCCCACATTCCACGGTAACCAGGACTGTATTATCATAAACCAACGTCCTTTTTTGTCAGAGAGAAAACACATTTCACTCTTCTGAAAATAATACTTTGGGATCGAGAGACTTCAAACCCTTCGCCGCAGCAAACCCACCCCCTCCACATCTACCACCCCCAGACCATCACTTCTCATCAGGCCTTCATGGAGGAACTGAGCTGGTTTGCAATTCATTTGCATACTGTGTACTTTTGCAACCGTTTCGTTTGCTGGCTCTATCTCAGCAGGGATAACAGGAATGCAAGCCAAGAGTTCCTTTCAGATGAAAGCGTGTCTGGTGGGACCAACAGTGTTTTGCGATTCTGTGACTTTTAAGTTTGGAAGCTGACAGGATGGGGAGAGAATCGCTTTTGTCCACCTAGAGATGAGACCATTGCCCTGGGCGGTGGTGACTCCAGGTTTTTCAGGGCCCTTTGGCAAGACTCCATCCAGCCCACCCACCCCCCGAGTGAGTCTACCTCCTCGCTGACTTAGAAACCTGCAGCTCCAGCTTCTCATCTACTTCCTCATTGTTGCTACCTCTAGCTTGTTTGACAGGCAGAGAGCTGGAAGCAACTAGGTAGTGGCACCTTCTGGTCCTCCTTCTCTCTACCACCATTGTCTGGGCCAGAGTGAATGGCAGGTGAACAAGCAGATAGCCATGGCAAAGAGGAGGAATAAATGCAGGGAGCCCTTGCCAGTGGGACCCTGCTGTTGTGTGGGTCTTTGGCAAGAGCCCGCTCATCGAATGTAGTGATGGCTACTGGCTTAGACAAGTAGAACTTGCAACACAACCTCGAGGTGAATCCTCACCCCTTAACAGGAATCTCCTGTTCAGGGTGCCCCTTATTGAGATTTCCTCCACAATGTCACAAGCTGTACAGCCTCCTTTTCTCCCACTCCCTTCCTGTTTTCCATCTTGTTTCTTGACTGGCCCTCAACCTTCCATAGCTCCTAGAAGCCACCAAGCTCACCAGGCCTCCTTGGCTGCATTTTGGGAGTGCATGGTGGCCCCCTCTGGGTTTTTTGTGGGTGTGCATATTTTGTACTTCTGCTTGCATGCCTCAGGATGTCAACCAGGTGCGCCGATGCCTCTCCCGTGTTTCTCAGTGGCCCCATTTTGCCTCCAGTCCAGTCAGCACGCAAGCACCCAAGTTCGCTTTTAGTGGGAACAAAATGTTGCAACATTTCCTCCCCTTCTAACAGGAGTGCCCTTCTTCAACGTTTCTGCTAGCTATTCGTGCCCTCCTCGAGGTTATTAGAAGCTCTAGGCCCAACAGGCCTCCCTACCTATGATGGGTTTATTATGTTTGGTATGTATCAATGTAAAATGTAGCATTGTGTCCACTTCTCTCACTTGTTACAGGTTCTTTTGACTTTGTGAGTGGTTATCTTGTGATTTGGGGAATGTCTCACCTTTGTATTTGTAATTTTGCTCATTCAGTACATGGCAGATCCATATGTTTGGAACCAGAAGGTTTGAGCATATAAGACCTACTCTGGCCCGCTTGCATTGGCTGCCTGTATGTTTCCGAGCCTGATTCAAGGTGCTGGTTTTAACCTATAAAGCCTTACATGGCTTGGGATCACAATATCTGACAGAATGCCTTTCCCAACATGAACCTACCTGAACACTACATTCAACATCTAAGGCCCTCCTCCAAGTGCCTACTCCGAGGGAAGCAACAAGGGAGAGGGCCTTCTCTGTGGTGGCCCCCCAATTGTGGAACAATCTCCCTGATGAGGCCCGCCTGGTGCCAACATTGTTATTTTTTTGGCACCAGGTCAAGACTTTCTTCTTCTCTCAGGCATTTGGCAATATCTGAGGAGCCTGGGTTGTTTTTGTTTTTGTAGCTTTTTTGGGCTGTTGTAGCGGTTTTCAATGTATGTGTATATTGTGTGTATGTTGTATGTTTTTACTATTTTAATTTTTGTATATTGTTTTTAATTGTTTTAATCCTATGTAAACCACCCAGAGAGCTTCAGCTATGGGGCAGTATACAAATGTAATAAATAAATATAAATAAATAAATATAATAAATATTTACACAGAGAGAGAGACACACATAAAAGGGAGTATCAGAACATAGCAAAATATGTACATATGTAAAAGATGTGAAGTTTAAAGACTGCAATTCTACATACACTTACCTGAGAGTAAGACCATTGATCTCAATGGGACCTCTGAGTAGACATGGATAGGACTGCACTGTAAAAATGCTCTAAAGACTTCAGTTAACATGATCACCTTGAAGGTTTCAGAAGATAGTCCATCAAAATCATGAATCTTAACCAACCGCAGTACAGCCTGGCCTCATAACTGGAGTTCTGCTATGGATGTAAACGGCTTGAAATACATCAAGCAGGCACATTCTGGGTGGTGGGGCAGCGATGCTCCAGAAACAAGAGCAAACCTCTTTAAAATTTAGCAGTGCCCCTTAAAATATCAGGTGACCTTATCTGGGTTTTTGCCAGCCCTCAGCCTATCAAATGTCATATTGGCTTTAAAAGTGCTAATATAAATTCGTAATTTGGTCTGCATTGCTTCTGATCTTTTCCTGTCGCTGTGATATTCCCTTCCTCCATTTATCAGCTTTCATTAAGCTGTATCTAAATTTAAGTTCTAATCCTGAAAGGAGGCCATTTTAACTTCAGAGGCACAAGAGTTCTGCCTGTACTTTGTAGTCAATGGCCAGGGTTTTAGATTGCAATCGCGTCAATAACAGAGACCTCCCTTTTCACCCCAAACCAAAATGACACAGTGCATGTTCACTTTTGTCAATCCCATTTCTGAGAGGAGGAGAGGGAAAAAGGAAGCATAATCCCACTTACACACAAGGGGAGAGGGAGAAAGCCATACATGTCTACTCAGAAGTAAGCACTCTTCAAGTACTTGAAAGGTTGTCACACAGAGGAGGGCCAGGATCTCTTCTTGATCAACCCAGAGTGCAGGATGCAGAATAATGGGCTCAAGTTACAGGCAGCCAGATTCCGGCTGGACATCAGGAAAAACTTCCTGCCTCTTAGAGCAGTACGACAATGGAACCAATGACCTAAGGAGGTCGTGGGCTCTCCCACACTAGATTATTAGTAGTAGCTCTCTGGGCAGTTTACAAAAATTAAAAGATTGAGCATTAAAAAGTCAATATACAATATACACTAGAGGCATTCAAGAGGCAGCTGGACAGCCATCTGTCAGGGATGCTTTAAGGTGGATTCTTGCATTGAGCGGGGGGTTGGACTTGATGGCCTTATAGGCCCCTATCCAACTCTATGGTTCTATGATTCTAAGTTCAATGGGGCTTGCTCCCAGGTAAGTCAGAATGGGATTGCAGCCTAAAAGGTCAAATAGACTCCAGGGTTAAGAAAGTTACCCAGCCTGATAAGGATGCAAGCATTGCATTGCCAGATCATAAACAGGGGGATTTCTCCTTCTGACTATGGCAAGCATGACACCTCTTGGGATTCCAGACTGGCCATAAAGATTGCTTGACCAACATCTGGCATTCAAGCATATGTTGCCGCTGTACAAAGGTTCCTCTTAGCTGTCATGGCTAATAACCTACAACAGAATGCCCCATCCTGGAGACCTCAATTTACATTGAACTACAATTCCTATCATCCCTGCCAGTTGGTGTTTCGGATAGGCTGGCCTACAATATAAGCCTGGGTCCATGTCAAAATCCACATGTTTTGGTCCTTGCTGTTGCTGTATTTAATTGGCAAGTTTGAATTTGCAACAGTCGTAGGAGTAACCGTTCACCTCTATTTAGGAAGAATGGTGGTGACGTTCAAACAGTTAGCTTGGTATGAGGAACACTGTAATGAAAGGATGCAGACAAGCTGGAGTGTGTTCAGAGGAAGGCAATGAGGATGATCAGGGGTCTCGAAACAAAGCCCTGTGAGGCAAGACTGAAAGAACTGGGCATGTTTAGCCTGGAGAAGAAAAGATCAAGGGGAGACATGATAGCAGTCTTCAAATACTAGAAAGCTGGTCACACAGAGGAGGGCCAGGATCTCTTCTCAATCATCCCAGAGTGCAGGATGCAGAATCATGGGCTCAAGTTACAGAAAGCCAGATTCCGGCTGGACATCAGAAAAAACTTCCTGAGTGTTAGAGCAATACGACAATGGAACCAATGACCTAGGGAGGTGGTGGGCTCTCCGGCCCTAGAGGCCTTCAAGAGGCAGTTGGACAGCCATCTATCAGGGATGCTTTAAGGTGGATTCCTGCATTGAGCAGGGGGTTGGACTTGATGGTCTTACAGGACCCTTCCAACTCTACTATTCTGTGATTCTGTGATTCTATGATTCAATGAAATGAAACGATGTTACCCAAGTAAGCAAGAGCCTGTGTGGTCTAATGATAATAAGCAGATCACAAGCCAATCACAAGAGATCCATCTGGATTGCACATTAAATCCAGAGAACTGGGCGAGGTCTGACATACAAAAACCTATCACCTAGATGGAGCCTAGAGATCCCATCAAAGCCCTAAGAAATATTGCTTCATACCCCCCACCCTCTCTTTTTTCTTTCCTCATCTGGAAAACTGGATTAAAAAAAAAAAAACTGCCCGGCTAATATAAGCATTATATCTAGGCACAATGAAATAAGTGTGCCTATGTGGCAGAACTTTTAAAAAAAAAAAAAAAAAAGTCCCAAGATGCATTTTAAAATATTTCTATTAGCATGAGTAACGCAATAAACATGTTTCGAAAAGGACCGGGTTACCCAAGTACAGAGAAAATACGGGTTCTTCTTTTTTTCTTTCTTTTTTTAAGATTCCCCTTTCTTTGGCCTCCCTATTTCTTGTTAAACCATCTTCTCCTTTATTGCAGGAGAACCTTGCCAGCAATTTCGATGGCAGAAAAGATGAATGGGGAAGGGGGTGGGTGTAGGGAAATGGACTAAGCCACTTCTGAGCTCCTCTCCATTGACTGGGGTACATCGAGGAAGGAGCGTTAGGGGCCCCGTCTGAATAGCCAAGGCAGGCCCAGGAGTGTGGATTTACTTTTCCTAAATCCTCTAAGTCTTAAAGCCCCTTCACACCATTTGGAGCTTGGCCTGATCCAATCGGGAGGTGTAAACACGGGTGACAATAAAGAAGCCATCTGGCAAAGTGGCCGGCTTGGCAAACAATGACAAACCCCAGTGAAAAGACCTGTCACGATCTTCCACAAATATGTGAACTCCTTTTAAACGGAGAGATGCAGAGAAAGGGAAACTTGAGGCAGATTCCTCCGAGGGCCGGTCAAGTGAACAAACACACGCTACACAGCTTGCGCTGCGCTGAGTCCGGCGATGGGACGGTTCGGTTCCGCGCCTCGCCGTTTCCTTCACCAAAACTAGGAATAGGCCGAACCGAAAAGCATGGGGGGGGAGCATTGTGTCTTTCAAAACTATATGCAGATTGATGAGGTCAGGGGGAAAGAAAAGAGAAAATGGGTTTGGAGGGAGAGGGAGAGAGAGAGAAACGCCAACTAAGAGCTAACCAGCCTTCACTTTTTGCTTGGAGCTTTACTGTCAGGGTGATGTACTGGAAGTCTTTATTGCTCTCTGCTTGGGCCTCTCTGGAGCTCATTCTCCTTGGAAGCTGTTCTCATGGTTTTCTTATCACCTGCTGAGGCCTTGATCATGGAGAGAGAAGACGAGCAGCAGGGGACAATTAGAGAAGACTTCAGACTTTGATCATTTGACCATATGTGAATACAACAGCTGACCACATGTTTGCAAAGACAACTAACTTAAAAGTATGGCGGGGAGAGAACTGGGAGGAATCACAAAAGCAAAGCATAGATATTTAAATTTACATTTTAATTATCTGACAGTTGAATGCTACATTCAACTTTTTAATAAAAAAAAACCCAATATATGCATTTTTGTGCATTCAACTTTCTGAAAACTTTCACATCTTTTTTTTAAAAAAGACATATATCCAAGAGAAATCCTCACTTTTCTAATTTTCTTGTCTCTCCAAAAAGTTTTTTCCTTTAAAAAAAAAATGTTGTTGAGAGCCTATCTTGGAAGTCCAGTCTAGTGACTTGGGCTACATTCCAAAAGCAAGCCAAAATTATTTTTGTTGTGGTTGCTTTAAAGGCATTATTTAAATGTAACAATCTATCTTTTTCTTTAGCTATCCCCCCCCCACACCTTCCCCCTCCAACACACACTTTTAAAGTACTGCTGAAAGATTTCAAAGATACAAGAAAGTGCTGAGAAAGGAAAAGCAGACAGATAAAAAAAAAGATTTTTTCCCCAAATGTACTCTGCTTTTTTGCAAGAAAATAAAATAGAAAATAAAACACAGGATGTCACTGAACATTTTTTTAACATGAGATAAATACAGATATAGAGATTGCAACATTAAGAGAGATGCAATTAACACTTGTATTTTATTTTTAATTAATCTTTGGGATAACCTTGCAACGTGAACTATTTCATCCTGCCCTCTTCATTTTGCGGTGGCAGAAACGTGTAGCAGCTTCCAAAGTATTCCTGCATGGATAATATTCAATACATTTTAAACAATGGATTATTTCTCCTTGTTTGTGGAACTACAACGTCACACTTATCTCCTCCACTTACCAGGCAATTAACATATTCATGAAAACGTCTATTTATTCTGAAATAGGAGAATAATAGAAAAATAACACTAATTGTTTTGACAGCAGTGTACTTAAGAGTTATCTGAAGCAGTAAATGTTTCTTTTGAAAAGGGTGGGATGTTCACCCCTTCGGCAGAGGGAGAGTTTATCTCAGAATTCAGCATATTGGTAAACCACAGCCAGGGAGAAAGTGTAAAGAGGCACTTTAGGAGATGGAATTAAAAGGGCATTTTTTTTATTTTATTTTCGGGGTTGCCTGCATGTTTTAATTATAAACACTATAACAGGGATCAGCTGTTTCCCCCCCACCCCTGTTCTTCTGCAAAAAGTGCTGTTAATGTTTAGCACACACGACAATAATGTCGTATCAAGACATTTCATTATAGCCAACATAAAACACAGCTGGGGAGCAGAGTGCCAAAACTCCTGATTGAAGCAGGGAAAGACAGAAATCAACTGTAAAGATATTTGGGAGATATTCTTACTGGTTTAGGTTGCAAACTTCCACAAACTTCTACTTTAAGGTCAACGCCAGTCTCTGCGTTCAGAAATATCACCAGATACTGTCTTGCCTGGGACTGGGTTGTAGCATCTTAGCCTGCTGGTGGGGAGAATTGTGTGTTCTAAAAATAACACAAGAACAGCCTCCTAGGATCAGAATGATGGTCTATGTAGTCCAGCATGCAGTGGTCATTGGGCAACCAAATGCCTCTAGGAAGCCCACAAGCAAGGACAGGAGGGCAATGAATTCTCCCATTTTGTTTCCCAGGTATTAGCCATTGATAAACCCTACTCCCCCCCCTTTAAAGCTATCTGACTGTGACCATTACTACATCTTGTGGCAGTGAGTTCCAAAACTTAATGATGCATTGAATTAAGAATGTTCTCCCAAGTAAAAACATTATATACAAGGAACATTAGCATGTTAGGGTGAGGCTAAGGGAAAACTCTTCTCTGCCATTTAGGAGGAGTGGAAGGGGAACATTCAGACTTTATATCAGGGGTTTTGAACCTCAAATATGGCTCACCTAAAATTCCCAGGAAACCACACCTCCTTTCCCTGAAAGAAGTTCAACACCCTGCTTAATGCAATCATTTCAGATGTTACGAGATTATTCCTAACAACAGGCATGGGCAGAATGTGGATGTCTTGGTGACCTTTGGTGAATCTGCAAAGATTTCAGACTCCCAGTGTTTAACAATGGCAAGCAACAAAATGACTCGCCCCTTCCTTAAATCATACTGCTGAAATGACGAGAGTGGGGTTTGGTATGGAAGGATTGTGAGTTGTGGCATTCAGAACCAATTTCTGGCTCAGGATTCTAAATACCAGTCTCCAGTCGCTGGATTTTGGAGTTCTAGTTAGGGTGACCATATGGAAAGGAGGACAGGGCTCTTGTCATTTGTATGCATGCAGCACCTGGTGAAATTCCCCCTTCATCACAACAGTTAAAGCCGCAGCTTTAACTGTTGTGATGAAGGGGGAATTTCACCAGGTGCTGCATGCATACAAATGACACCCGCTGAAATTCCCTTTTCTATACAACTATTAAAGATGCAGGAGGCCTTTCCATATGGTCACACTAGTTCTAATAAAACAATCCCTCCAATGGTGTAGATCCTGAGATTCTGTCCACCCCTGCCAAAGAAGCACCCATATCTTCAAAAAAAAAAAAAAAGGATGATTGCTTTACCTGTGTTGATATTGTTACAAAGTTCTATAAAGGTCCCAAACCCAACAGTTAAATCTCAGATGTGGTCCTCACTTCCTCCTGGCATTACGAGCTTTCTGCAGGAAAAGGGGGGTTACTTACACAGAGGGAGAGTCACATATGTGATTTCCTAATTGATGATTTAATTGCATCACGCATGGAGAGCTTTAAGGCATGCTTCTTTGCTCCAGTTGCAGAATTCAGATTCGGACGACACAATAAGCAACTGCCGGGGGGGGAGGGGGGACGACAATCGTCAGTTGTATTGACTATCGTGTCATCCAAATGCTGCCATAGTCAACTCAGCGCTGATCCTAATCCACACCACAGTTAATTATTTATTACCATGTTGTGTGGGGAGTAACCCCTAGATCAGTGATGGCGAACCTATGACACGCGTGTCAGCACTGACACGCGTAGCCATTTCTGATGACACGCGGCCACTGAGGCGGCCGGGTGGCGGGGGGTCACGCGGCGGTGGCAGCGAGACCCGGTGGTGGAGCCCGGGAAGCGGACACCCCTGCAGGTAAGCATGAAGGAGGGCACTTACCTGCTGAGGCGGCCGCTTCCCGGGCTCCTCCGCCGCCTTTGCCGCCGCTGCCGGGCTCATAAGGCCAGAGGCCACGCGGAAGAGGCGGGAGAGGGCCGGATCCAGAAGTGACGTAACCGGCCCTCTCCCGCCTCTTCCGCGCGGCCTCTGGCCTCCTTGGGTCTCAATCGTGATGGCGATGACCCCTGAGGAGCCTGGACGCCCGTGGCCACCTCTTCCGCGCGGGCGTCCGGGCTCCTCAGGGGTCATCGCCATCGCGATTGAGCCCCAGGAGGCCAGAGGCCACGCGGAAGAGGCAGGAGAGGGCCAGCTACGTCACTTCCAGATCCGGCCCTCTCCCGCCTCTTCCACGCAGGCGGCGACGGAGGACCCCGCGCAGCCGCGCGGGCGGCGGAGGACCCGGCGCGGCCGCTCAGGCGGCAACGGAGGACCCCGCGCGGGCGGCGGAGGAACCCGGCGGTAGGTCCAGGCTCGTTTTTTTTGGGGGGGTGGCTTGGTGGGGGGGTTGTTTTGGGGGGGCGGGGGGGGACCGGGATTTTGATTTTTAAAATCTGGTCACCCTACCGCATGCCGAGAAGGATGTTTCATCCTCGAGTAGCCGAAACATTTGCTGTTCCTGAGTCTTAAATAAATATCGCGAAATAATGTTTTTTCCTCAAAGTGACACACCACCCGAGTTATGCTCAGTTTTTTGGCGAAGTTTGACACACCAAGCTCAAAAGGTTGCCCATCACTGCCCTAGATGAACAACTGTAAAGTTGATTATTACCCCACCATTGAATATCATGTTGTCCAAATTCAGCCATTGTCTTGATGCGGAATTTTGTCAGGAGAGTTTCGTTGTGATCATGGGTTGGAGGGGGTGGGAGTTGTGAGGATACAACAACCAGCCCAAACTTGCTTGGACATAAGTGATGGACACACACACAACCGTATTCCGTACAATTGCAAGCTAGCACCACTTCCCAGTTTGGGAATTCACTACATTTATTTTTCATTTCAAAGCCATGCATCATAAACTGTCTCTCCTCCACGAAGCTTCTGCTGCCAGATCCATAGTTACTGAGGAGGAAAAAGAGAGACACCTGGGAGAGAGAGAGAAAAGATTCACAGAAGAGTGAACACAGGATAAGGAAAGACCTGGAGCATCCTTGGAGAATGCAGACACTGTTTCTGCCTGGCAAGTTCTGGGAAACTTACGGATTTAAAAGCAGGCATTTTTCCATGGTTTTTTTTTTTTTAAAGGAAGTAGTAGTAAAGAGAGAAAATGGACGTCTCCACAATAAATAGCAATGTGCTTTATTTAGCAGATGCAACAGCACCATGGCTTTCCAAAGATTTCCCTCCTAGACTTCTCGGTTATGCAAAAACAAAAAGTATTTCAATAGTGGGCCAAGTTGGGGGAAAGAAGGTTAGATCCAAGATGGCTGTTGCACAATAAAATCGATTGACTGTTCATCATTGGAGGACCAGAAGTTAAGGACCTATCAGCCCCGAGCTTACTCAGAGGGGGCGTTCTTGACTGACAAGGATTAGAGGAAATCTACATGGCTGCCAACAAACTGCTAAAGCAGAAACTGGGTGATAATCAGAATAATGCAGCTAGTCCTCATGGTTACAGTGAGAAACATCTTGAAATATGCTGATATTTATTGCTGAGAGTTTAGACGCCCATACTCATGGAGTGGCACATAACACAACACATAAGAACATAAGAAGAGTTTCATCCATCCCATATAATATTTGGAATCTAGGCCTCTCACCATCCTGGCCTCTCACCCAGGGATACCGTTAAGCACCAACCACAGAATACACTGCCTTATATTAAGGCAGACCACTGGTCCTGCACTCAGGATAACAATTAGGGATGTGCACTGGATCGGACCCGATCCACGATCCGAGTCCGGTCCAGTGGGAAATCGGATAAATTATCCGATTTCCGATCCGACAGCTGGATCGGCCGATCCAATCCGAACCGGTCCGAAAAGGCTCCGAACCAGTTCGGCGGATCGGCGGGCGCCCACTGGCGCCCACCGCCGCTTCCATTGGCGGGCGCCGGCGGGCGCCCACCGATGAAAGTGGACAGCAGGGGGGGAGGAGGGGGCGGGAGGAGGGGGGCCCTTCCCGGCCCGTCCGCTCCCGTCCGGCGCCCGCAGCTACTACCAGCGGGCTCCGCGGCCTGCTCCAGGGTGGCGCGCCGGGTGATGTCATCACCCGGCACGCTACTCTAGAGCAGGCCGCAGAGCCCGCTGGTAGTAGCCGCCGGCGCCGGACGGGAGCGGACGGGCCGGGAAGGTAAGCAGTGGCGGGGAAGGGGGCTTACCCCCCCCGGAGCTGTCCGCTTCTATCCGCGGGCGCCCGCGGGCGCCTGCGGATGGAAGCGGACGGCCCCAGGGGGGGAGGGAGCGCGGGGGAGGGGGCTTACCTGCCAGGGCCATCCACAGCGGACGGCCCCGGGGGGGAGGGAGTTAGGCCCCCCCTCACCCACCCGCCGCCATTTTTTCCTCATAGACTTGCATTGCAATGCAAGTCTATGGGGGGAAAAATGGCGGCCGATCCAAAAATTTCCGATTTTTGGATCGGGATCGGACTCAATCCGGTCCGGGGGGCCTCTGATTTTGTCCGAACCAATCCATGACAAAATTGGAGGTCCCGATCCGGGTCCCGATCCGATCCGGGGGGTCCGTGCACACCCCTAATAACAATACCCCTATCAACATCTTTCCTAGCCCTGTTCCTTGATGTCATTTCAATGGAGACTCTGAGGGCTTGGATGCCGGACTTTCTGCCAACCAAGAACACCCCACCATGCAAGGTGTTTAGAATGCTAGTCCAAAACACCAGGTAGATGTTATCATTTTGTTGGAAGCCCATGTGAGCAAAGGCATGATGAGTGGTGAGCCAAGCCCTCCACCCAGTAGCCAACAACCAAGGATGGTCATCACAGGTGCAGCTGCTCATTAGCTCTTTTACTTCCTAGAAGTCAGGTGATTCCACTCCAAGGGGCAAATTTGGCCCAGAGGCTGCCAGTTGCTGGTCCCCCATTATAAGAATTATGAAGAAGTAAACTTTTCAAAGACATCAAACCATTGCTGTCAGGGGGAAAAAAACCACTGGCAAACTACCAACATCCTATTCTGTTTTACTGAGGCCTCCAAGTCCCTTTTTCTCCTCAGTGTTTACAGGTTGTCGGTTTTCTTCTTTTAAAAAAGGGAATCACAGTAGGAATCTCTCTTTTTTTGTAAACTGTATGGCTGCAAAGGAGATCTCATGTT
Organism: Anniella stebbinsi; assembly: GCA_029215795.1. NCBI lineage: Eukaryota > Metazoa > Chordata > Lepidosauria > Squamata > Anniellidae > Anniella > Anniella stebbinsi. Next base: position 4,574,307 of record JARDYH010000001.1, read on the forward strand.
TTGTTCTGTTCTGTTTTCCTTGTTGCTTACAACCTTCCAAAATATAAAATGGGAGACCCTCATCTCCCCAATAAAACATAAACAAGAGCTTTGAAGCTGCTATTTGCATCCAGCCTAATTAAGCTTCTCGGGGAGTCTCAAATGTGTAACAGGTTTAGCCTATCAGGGCCATGCATTGTTTGGGGGATTTGTGGGTGCTCTTAAAGAAGAACAGTAAGAGTCTTCCACCCAAATTTTGTTTCTGCTTCACCTTTGATTCATTTGCAAGTACCTGAACTAGGGACACTTGCACCCACACCAACCAGTCTGTGTATTGAAGTGATCTTCAGAATCTCTCTTGAAGGTGCCTCCGCCATCTCAGATGAGACAGGTGGTGACCAGAGAGAGCCTTCTCAGTGGTGGCACTATCTTTGTGGGGATTCTCTCTGCAGTGGTCTGGAGTCCATATGGTTAGATTTTCAGCACCACACAGTGGTGTCATAGTAAATTTTGAAGGGCAGGTGCTCGTCATGACAGTCCCATGGCCATGCCCCCAAGGAGAGTTCAAAAATGGACAGCTGTGTTGATCCGTGTGTATGCATGGATGGATATTTATGCGTTACATATGTCTTTTGCAGGCCTTTTGCAAAGCTAGAGATCTTAAATTGCCCATCCAAGGCAAGACAACCTCAAAATACTTGGCATTACTATGGAGCTAGCTAGGAACATAGCAAGGTACCTTCTACTGAGTCAGACCCTTGGCCCATCTAGCCCAGTATTGTCAACCCTGAAAGACAGGGATTTTTCCTACCTTACCTGGAGATGCCGGAGATCAACCCTGGACCTTCAACCACTGAGCCATGGTCACTCCCAATTTGTAAACCGCCCAGAGAGCTTTGGCTATGGGGCAGTATATAAATGTAAATAATAATAATAATAATAATAATAATAATAATAATAATAATTCTTACATCAATGGGCCTCAGTTGACACTGGTCAAAAATGCACATGTCCCCCATGGAATAAAAAATGAAAATATGCATTTTGGGAGGGATTTGTGCAGGGGGCTGCATATTTTTGCAAGTGCAAATTTGTGCAAATTTGGGAAATTTGAAAAAAAAAATCCAATTGAGCAGACGACAGACTGGTAGGCACCCATGAAATGCAAAGACAAGGCATTTTACAAAGCCAATTCTTAGTCCCAATCCCCATCATTCCTGATTGGAGGTCCCCATGTAGAATTTCAGAGTAGACAATTACTAGGGTAGATAACACCAATGCCCTGACTTGGGGTAAAGCAGCTTCACGTGTTTTTGTTTTAAACTGTAGTATGGAAATATTTGTGAGAAAATTTAAGTGGAGATGGGGCAGTGTTCTCTTTGTGATGACAACACTCAACTCAACTCTAGAAAGTTGAGCAGAAAACCTTGCTTATAAAAGACCACCTACATTAAAAATCAAACAGATATTACTGCAAAATGGCAAACAATCAGCTAGAATTCATATTACTCACTGGTATTTAGGGCTGTGCATCGCCTCAGATCCGAATCCTGAATCTGAGGTGAGGCAGGGTGATTCGGAAGACCCAGAAACAGATCCAAAGTGAGTCGGAACAGGTCCGAATCAATCCAAAGCGAATCGGTCTGAATTCAGAAGGTCCGAATCAGGATCTAAAGCAAATTGGGGGGGGGGGGTCCATGCACAGCCCTACTGGTATTGCCACTTGTGTTGAGAAGTACAGAATTGTTCTAAGGGAAAAGCTAAGCACACAGTTAGCACAGAAGTGAAACAAATTCAGGCTGAGGTGTACTCTCCATTCCCCACAATGTCTGGTTTTATTAGAGGCCTATGGGAGGGTTAGAAAACATCTCAAATTCCTAAGTGCCGGTAGTAAATTTCAAGGCATCCCATCGACCCATCTCCTGGAGTTTTTCCATCAACAAAATCTTAGGCCGTGGGCTGCTTGGAGTTCTAAAATTTTGCACAAAAGCTGCCGTCTTGCACTGAAGTTGTAACTGAGAATCTCAACCCATCCCCTTTTAAGACACACACATTTCTCAGCCTCATGGTACGAGAGAAGATAATATTCTGTAGAAAATTCCACAGATGCTGCTTCTGTCATACTGATTATCTCCCTGCCCCTTTCTCTTGGTCTGTAGTTGGCTCACTCAATTACTATTGCATTTTCAGCACAGTTGATACAAGCATGTGCAGCCTTTGATTGCCTGAATGTTTGACACCACATAGCTCAACATCGCTCAACAAAGTAGCTCCACTGTACTAAACTGACACTGGCCCCGTTCAGAAGACACTTTAAACCATGACTTTAAACATGGTGGTTAAGACAGCAAGTTGGGCCCCGTTCAGAAGACACCTTAAACCATGGCTTCAACCATGGTGAATAAGGCAAAAAGCCTTATTCCCTGTGGTTAAAGCTGTGGTTTAAGGTGTCTTCTGAACACAGCTCAGCTTTCTGGCTCAGCCACCATGGTTAAAGCCATGGTTTAAGGTGTCTTCTGAACGGAGCCAATGGCTGATAACAAAAGTTCCAGCTATGGCAGTGGTTCACCCTGTCTTATGTGTCTAGGTATTTTGTTTGCCTCTGTACGTCTATTCTGCATCAGGTGGGCAGGTGTATTTTTGAACCTTGTTTCTGTGTGGGGTGGTTAGCTGCGTGTGTGTGTGTGTGTGTGTTTTGTGAATCAAAATCCCTCCCCCATTCCCAACAACCCTTGCTTAATGTTCGAATTGTGCCTAGCAGCATAAAATGGTTGGAGACCTCTGATCTAAACAGTGGTGCTGGGCTTCCATGAGACCATTATGTTTGCAGTCTAACATTGCCTGCACCCACCACTGATCTATGGCGATTAACCCAAAAGGGCTCATGCACACAAGCAAACCATAAAGGAGGGACAGTGTGTATTTGTGATCAGCTGTGCACCTTTGGTTTGTGTCCAAGGAGTACTGCGCCACTAACCGGTCCTGTCAAGAACTTCATTTTAGGCAGCTCAGAATAAAAGATGCATCTGGGACACTTTGAATGCTAAGTCATTTCGCAGCACATTCATCCTTTTGTGCATAACATTGAGCTGCATCATTGGTCTGTCCATTTCCTTCTGGCACAGGCCAGGAGGTGTCCTGCTCATGCCTTGGGAGGCTTCACCTGGGACATCCAAACTTTGCACGGCTCTCAACTTCTTAGTGATGCGGCATCCTCTGTGCAAGGGTACGTCAGTCTCGCGGCATCTGCAAGCAAACCGTCTCCACTCAGCCTGCTCATCTTGACAGTGGCTGACCGAATGCCTTTGGAACTGTTGCATTGACATCCTCGGCTCTGTTGCTACTTCAGAAGCCCAGATGATGCGCCTGGGGGCACACACTGAAGCGTCGCCAGCTGGGAAAGAAAGTGGAAACCAAATTCACTCCGCGCTGGATGGATCTGCTGGTGCAGAATATTTCAAAACACTGACAGTTGCCATGTTGTCCTTGCACTCCGAAAGAGGGAAGGAAACTCCCTTCCTTAGGAGCAGGCAACTATCATGAGACCCCACCGTCTTTTCCAATGAGTCCTTCTCAAATCAGCAGTTTAACTTCAACAGAAGGCAAAAATCCAAGACCTCAAGTATGAATCCAGGCAGGCAATTCGAAACAAATGGGCAAAACATTGCGCATCTGCTCCTTTCTTGGTTAATTGCTCACTGCTCATGGCTGTACTCAGCTTGTTGCATTCCTACCCTTCAGTTTTCCCAACTTGGCACCCTCAGAATATGTTGGACAACTCCCATCATCCTCAGACATCTGTAGTCCAACACATCTGGAGAGAACGTGGCTGTTCTAAGCTAAGGAGAAAGTCGGAGGGTGAAAAGAGGGCCGTCAAAATCACGGCTTCTTCTCTTAAATATAGACACAATTTGGCCATGGACAAACCATATCCCTAGAGAAGGACAGGTTCCTCAATTTCCCCTCTGACCATGTCAGATTCCACCAAATTAGTCTCTGCTGGTCCCCACTGGCTGCCGCCCATGGCATCAGGTGAGCCTGGGAAGAAGGACTGAAGCTCCTCTAGTCCATCCAAGTTGCAAGTCCCGACGGAAGGAAATGACATCTCGGCTTAATGAGCCAGCCGGGCAGCTGAAGCAGATAAGCGGGACTGAAAAGGGTTAAGTGCCTGTCACAATGAAAACCTCGGAGGGCACTTGACCTTTTAACACCCCCTCGCCTCTCTTTGGGAAACGGCACTTTGCGACTGTTTAGGGGAGGTTCCTTTTCTTTGCCCCGGACTTTTAAAAAGGAGATTCCACCAATACCCAACACCAACGAATAAATAGATAACAAGGGGTACATCTGTACACTAGGAAGCAAACATTAGATTCTCTAACCTGGCTTACCTTGTATGGCAAATGTAGGGGCATGAAGAAAGTGGGGGAACTTCCAGGGAAAGATCAGGTGCTGCATGCATAAAAACGGCACCTGCTGAAATTCCCTTTTCTATACAACTGTGAAAGATGCAGGGGCCCTGCCCTGTCCTGCTTTCCATATGGTTAGCACCTGGACTGCAGACTGAGCAAGGCACACAGATCACCTGGAACCGCTTTCCACACTAGCCTGGGATGCTTTGTATTTCAATTGAAATTATAGTGATTATTTCTACACGTATAAATCAGCACATACAAGTTTGATGCAAAATGGTGTCCTATTTTTGGGCTATGCATTTCCCCCTTTTGGCAACATGTCAGGGGCCGCCCTTCCCCTCAAACCTGGAGCCAGCAGCGCATCGGCACCTCAGGAATCCTCCGTTTCTTCGATTCAAGCTCTTCCTGTTCAGAAGAAACGTCTTTGGGGGAAGATCAGCAGGGGAGAACCCAGCACCAATCTCGGCTGTGCAGCAGCCCCCACAGCCAGGAGAAAGGGGGCCCATTTTAGTTTGATTTGTCGTGGGGACAGCAGAGGCAAGCAACGAAACCCGAGCAATGAAATCTGAGCAATTTCTTGCTTCGCTTTTCTCTGGACAGTATATTAACACTATAAAGAAGCCCGAACAGTGGGATGTCATGCCCTTTCATTGTGAAGCCCCCATTTCAAAGGCAGGGGCTGGGATTCCTGAGGTCGCTTTGTTTCCAAGAGCTGAAGTTCTCTAGGACAGCAATTTTGCCAAACAATTGGGCCAAGCTGAATTGAAATTATTTTCATTATTATTATTTTGGAAGGAGGGTGTCACAGGGTGGCCAAGTGTCCTCTTTTACAGAGGGCCATCCTCCGTTTGAAGGGTTGACCTGTCCAATTCTGGTTTAAAGATAAAGAACCATAAAAGCTGTTGCCCATCAAACAAGTGAGCCCTCAGAGAATAGTCAGAACAGTCAGGCACACAGATCACGGTCTCTCCCTCTATGGCGAGATGTATGGTACTTGCATTTTTATTGCAATCGATATATTTCTAAATTTGCACCTGACGACATGAATTAGCACATGCAAATTGCACCGTATGAGATCTTTCAATCTCATGTCGCTACATTCCCATCACAGTGATGCTATATCCCTCTTGTGCATTTATACCTCGTGGCACACATATACAATGACATCCATTGCGGTATTTTGGATAATACAGGATAAAAAGCAGGAAATAGCGCTAGAATGCGGATTTTTAAAATCTATTTATTTATATTTATATTCTGCCTTTTTTCGTCCAAGGAACCCAAGGCTCCTCCTCTCCACTTTACCCTCACAGCAACAACCCTGTGAAGTAGATTATGCTCAGAGTCTGTGACTGGCCCAAAATCATCCAGAGAGATTCCATGGCCGAGTGAGACTCAAACCTGGATCTCCCGACTCCCTATCCAACACTCTAACCACTACACCACACTGTGCCCAACTAATTATCACTGCGCCAATAAAAAAGCACTAGTGTAGATCTAGCCCTATTCCACTTCAAAGGGCGGGCTCTGACCTATTAAAAAAACTGGGCAAAGGCCTTTATCCAGGTTGTTTTAGGATGGCCACTTATGAACTGCCAAAAAAGGAGAAACGCTTCAGCAAAATAAGACACTTGTATAAGATTTGCATATGCTAATTTATATGTAAAGATGCAAATTTAGAAAGTATTATAATTTTAAAAAAGAATACAATACATCTCATCCTTGTAGAAAAGACTGAGACCAGGGCCTCATCTACACCAAGCAGGATATTGCACTATGAAAGCAGTATGAAAGTGTTATATAAAAAGCAGGAGCCACACCGAGCAGGATATAGTGGTATGAAAGCGGTATATGGTATGTGCCAATGGGCCCCAACAGTTGTCAGTGCACTTCAATACCGCTAAAAAGCAGTATATATATACCACTTTCATGCAGCTTTCATAATGCAATATCCCGCTTGGTGTAGATGAGGCCCAGATAAAATCCAGGTCACGGCTCCTGTAACTTTAACAGTTGTAGAGAAAAGGGCATTTCAGCCGGTGTCATTTGTATGCAATTAGTTCCTGGTAAAACTCCCTCTTCATCACAACAATTAAAGTTGCAGGGGCCCTGCCTTCTTTTGTATATGATCACTCTAGTATAGTGCCTGCAACTTTAACTGTTGTGATGAAGAGGGAATATCACCAGGAACTAATTGCATACAAATGACACTGGCTGAACTTCCCTTTTCTCTACAATTGTTAAAGTTACATGAGTCCTGACCTGGATTTTATCTGGTCACCCTAACCTGTGTTCCTTGCTCCACTTGATTTTGTAGGGATTGTGGCAGGAAGAGAAAGAGTTAACTTTCCCCTCCCAGTCCATTCATCCCAGTCCAGAGCCTGCAATTTCTCGCTTGCCCCTAGTATAAAGAATTTCACCATATCCACTAGCTAGGATGCGGTGACTTTTTAATTAAGTGAACAGCTGGGCCCCTTCGTTTATCGAAGTGCTCTCTAGGTGACCAACAGCTTAATGTGAACATAGGAGGGATGCTTCACATGACTATTTTAAAAGGTCATGTGACCTTTCCACCAGTGCTGTGAATTACCTGGCCCCTGTTGGGTTGCGAATCAGAATACTGTATTTTGCACCTCCCCATTCCCAGTATGCTGGCTGGACATGATAGGAGTTGTAGTCCGGCACTTCTCAAGGGTACCAGCATTTGGAGAGAAGGCCAGGCACAAAAGTTTGCCATCTGTGAACTAGATTTCTCTCTCTTTCTCTCCCTGGCTGACATTTTTAAATGAGAGTGTACAGCTTAAAGAAAATGTACTCTTCAGAGATCTCTAATTTCACTAAAAATGGAGATGATGGATTGGGGGGGGGGAGTGACCTCTGACTATTTAATTCCGGCCCTTTAGATTACTGCTGGCTTTATCAGTCTTCTGCATGTAAAAAAGATTGGAAGGGCAGCCGACTGTAATTAAAGCTACAATTCGTTACTTTTGATTTTTATTTATTTATTTATTTCTACATTTAGTTGCTGTAGAGATATATTATCAATGATGATATTAAACTACTTCTCTAACAGGGAACAAAATAGTCTATAAGCACTGAATCCCAACATGACTTTTTAATTATTATTATTTTCATTTTAAATCACTTCCAAATCTATAACTAAGGGACACATTTTGAAATTTAGTTTGTGCTCGTTTTGAGCTTCTCGTGGTGTCAGGCACAACTCCGCAGGAAAACGTCCTCCTGTTGAAACCGAGGGGAGCTGTGCAAGAGGTCATCTGTCAAATATTTTGTTTCTTCAGCTATGGGCATCTGAGCTACATCCATCGGGACTCAGAGACTGGCTGCAGTTGCAGGCTGCATTTCTCGCACAACCAAAAGAGGATCAGCGGGCCAGAGGCAGAAGATGGGTCTGCAGTCAGGTTCCCAAAGTGAGGGAGTCTAGACAGTTACCCTCCAAGATGAATTGCTCAGACTGGGGAACACAGCCTGGAGTGACAGCTATATAGAATCCAGCAGCTATATACGTAGAGCTCCTCTTGGGTTCTTATGACTTGCATGCAACTTGTCTAAGCTGGTTCATATAGATGCAAATTTAGAAATAAATATTATAATTTAAATAGAAATACAGTACATCCCACCATCGTGTGGAAGACTATAGGTGGAGGATCTGTGACCATCCTCTGTGAAGGAGGACTCATGGCCACCCTATGCATGATGCAGTGGCAAGCTCTGATTCATGTATTACATGAACTGATCCCATGTATTACATGAACTTCCACATCAGGTTAAAAGGATTGTTGTAGTTGTTGTTGTTGTTATTAGGGATGTGCAGCAGATCAGGTTCAATCCACGATCCAGACCCAATCTGGGCAAAATCGGATAAAATTATCCGATTCCGATCCCGATCATCTGGATCTTCCGATCTGATGCAATCTGATCTGAAAGGACCCGATCTGGATTGGGAAAAAAGGATCGGACCTCCTCCCGCCTCCCCCCACTCACGTTCCTTACCTGTTGCCTCCTCTCTGCTGTCCACTGCCATCCGCTGCTTCAGTACTACTTAGAAACAGGCCTTGCGGCCTGTTCCACAATAGAGCAATGGTGCACCGGGTGACGTCATCACTCGGCGGGCCCTCGCTCTACTGTGCAACATGCCACAAGGCCTGTTTCTCAGTAGTACTGAAGCAGCGGGCAGCAGTGGATGGCAGCAAGGAGGCAGAAGGTAAGGAATGTGAGTAGGGGAGGGGGAAGGAGGGGGAGATCCCCCATTACCTGCTGGCATCCCGTGCTGCCATCCGCTGCTTCCGTACTACTGATAAACAGGCCGCAAGGCCTGCTTATCAGTAATATGGAAGCAGCAGACAGCAGCGCAGGATGCCGGCAGGTAAGGAGCGCGAGTGGGGGGAGGGAGAGGGAGGTCCCCACTTACCTGTCAGGACCATCCACTTCTGTCCAGTGCTGCCCGCTGGTCCCTTCTACAGAGAAACAGGCTTCATGGCCTGCCTCTCAGTAGTGCACTGGGTGATGATGTCACCCAACGAGCTACTGAGAGGCAGACCGCGAAGCCTGTTTCTCAGTAGACAGGACCAGTGGGCAGCAGCGGACAGAAGCAGACGGCCCACGCAGGTAAGGAGCATGAGTGGGGGGGAGGGACAGGGAGGGGGGGAGTTAAGTCCCCACTCACCCGCCCCCATGTTTTCCGCATAGGCTTGCATTGGGGAAAGCTTTTTTCCCCCAATGCAAGCCTATGGCGAAAACATCTAAAATCGTGTCCGATCCAAAAATCCGATCCGGAAAGCCTCTGATCCAATCCAATCTGATCCCAGGCATCAATTCCGGTTCCGATTCCGATCCGATTTTTTTTACTGTGCACATCCCTAATTATTATTATCATCTCTTTTCTCGCTCGTGGTGGTTTTTCTAGACGGACATGACGGGTTTCTCGCTCGTGGTGGTTTTTCTAGACGGACATGATTCAGGAATTTCCTGACAATTGAGCATGTTTTAAGTATGACTGCTTTCTGGATGTTGCCGTGGATGTATTTTGGTAGGCCTAGTTTCTGGAGGTTTTCTATATATTTTTTTGATGTAATGCCAGTGACTGATGTGACTAATGGAATAGTTGTGACCTTTTCCTGTTACCATAGTTCTTTGACTTCCGTGGCCAGGGGTGTAGATTTTTCTCTCTTTTCCTCTTCCTTTTCTACAACAATTTTGTCATTGTTGTTGTTGTTACTTCCCTCTCTTCTTACTTTTTTTCAGGCAAGATCCAGCAGGACACCTGAAATCAAGACCTTAATGTCAGGACAACACCTCGTTGTTTGCTTTCTTCCATTGTCCTCAGAACTTTTTCAAAAGCTATATGGAAACAGTTTTAAAAGCTACAACTGGATAGTTCAAAAATCATAAACATCTTTTCAAACCACAGAGAATCGTGTCTGCAAACTATAAAAGGGTTTTTTAAATCCATATATTTATATTACCTAAAAAAAAAACCCTCCATAAAACAAAACACAAATGCAGTCTTTGAGGCAGCTGTTTGAAATATGAATGAATGTTTGAATATTCAGTTTTTAAAACTTAAAGATAAAAAGCCGCTAGGGAGACTGCATTTATCTAACGATTGACTGCATGTTCCTTGGGGCAAGATTTGTGAAGTTCAGGGGATTTCTGTGGGGCTAAAGGAGCAAAAGTTTTTTTGTTTTGTTTTGTTTTAAAAAAATGCCTTTTCAATTGCAAATATTGCCTATTTGTTAGTGTGGCAGGAAAAAAATTGCTAACCTTAAAGATCATCAGAGTGTATGTGTGTGTGTGTATGTGTGTGTGTGTGTGTGTATATATATATATATATATATATATGGTTGATATCTAGGCATTTCCACAAGTGAAAGGAAAAACTCACATTTTAACTAATGATGAAGAATTGTTAACAATCCACCCAACAGCGTATGCTCCAAAGAGTGGGATTCATTTCAGATTATCTCTTTTTTCCAAATTAAAAGGTGATGATTTCTTTTGTAAAGAAGGGAGTGCTAGAACAATCTTATTCAAATCTACTCAAAAGTAAGTCCCAATGAGTTAAATGGAACCTAATGCCAGCTGCATGAAGGATGGGTTTTAAAATCATGCTTTCTCTTTCTGTCTGTTTCTTCCTCTTCCTTGTTTTGCTTACATTCCAGCTTGAAGAACAATTCTGAAGAATTCCAAAGCTTGTTCACGACTCTAACATTTCAGCTGGTTCTAATAAAGATGTGGACCGATTGTCGATGCATATATAAATACATAGGCATATATATTTAGGATGGACAAACGTGGCCATTTACATCTTTTGTATGATCCCCATTGATACTCTGGTGTCACCAGCTTAAGGTTTCTTTGTTTGTGCTTTTACATTTTGACTTCCATTCGACACCACAGCCAACAAATCTGTTGCAAACCGGAACCCTTTCTTATGGCCCGGTTGCTTTTGATCTCCGCCTTTGCACTACCTGTGGCCTGTTAAAGAAAAAGGGTGATCTGACACATGGGCATGTTTACCACTTGAACGATGGGAGCTGTAGTCCTACACATCCAGCCTTGGAAAAGGCTGAAGTACACCATTGGGCCACACTAGACATTTCCTTGATATGTAGCATGCAGCAACATGCCTTATTTTTCCTTAATTAAGTACATGTATGTGGTGTTGGGGATCTTACTTGAACCATCTCCTAGAACCATCTCTGTCACTTGAAGTTCAGGTGGCCTCAGTGGCACGGAGTGCCTTCTACCAACTTCGGTTGGTGGCTCAGCTATGCCCCTATCTAGACAAGGATAACCTGGCTTCAGTTGTCCATGCTCTGGTAACCTCCAGATTAGATTACTGCAATGCACTCTACGTGTGGCTGCCTTTGAAGATGATTCAGAAGCTGCAGCTTGTGCAAAATGCAGCGGCCAGATTGATAACAGGGACCAGAAGGTTCGAGCATATAGGACCTATTCTGGCCCGCTTGCATTGGCTGCCTGTATGTTTCCGAGCCTGATTCAAGGTGCTCGTTTTAACATATAAAGCCTTACATGGCTTGGGACCACAATACCTGATGGAATGCCTCTCCTGACACGAACCTACCTGTACACTATGTTCAACATCTAAGGTCCTCCTCCGAGTGCCTACTCCAAGGGAAGCTCGGAAGTCGGCAACAACGGAGAGGGCCTTCTCTGTGGTAGCCCCCCAATTGTGGAACGATCTCCCCAACAAGGCCCGCCTGGCGCCAACATTGTTATATTTTTGGCACCAGGTCAAGGCTTTCTTCTTCTCTCAGGCATTTAGCAATATCTGATGAGCCTGGGTTTGTTTTGTTTTTAGGCTTATAGCTTTTTAAAGTTATTATAGTGGTTTTAAATGTGTGTGTATATTGTATATTTTTGCTGTTTAAATTTTTTTATTTATTTATTTATTTATTTATTTATTTATTACATTTGTATACCGCCCCATAGCCGAAGCTCTCTGGGCAGTTTACATAGGATTAAAAACAATATACAATTGTTTTTAATTGTTTTAATCTTATGTGAACCACCCAGAGAGCTTCAGCTATGGGGCGGTATACAAATGTAATAAAATAAATAAATAAATAAATAAAATACAATACATGAAAAGGAGAGGAACATAGGAAGCTGCCTTCTGCTGCATCAGACCCTTGGTCCATCCAGCCTAGTATTCTTGATGCTGAATGGCAGCAGGTCTCCGCGTTTTCAAACAGGATTCCTTCCTTAACCCACCTGGAGATGCTGAGGATTGAACCTGGGACCTTCTACATGCAGAACAGTACACCCGTTGCTGTGGAACATGGGCAGGAGGAGAGTGCTGTTGCAGTTATGTCCTCCTTGTGGGTTTTCCTTGCGCAGCTGGTTGGCCACTGTGAGAACAGAATGCTGGACTAGATAGACCCTTGGTCTGATCCAGCATGGATACTCATATATTCCTATGCCCTACCACTGAGCTGCAACATATCCAAATGATCTCTTATCTCTTCCCTCCCCTGTGCAATCAGAACAACACCCCAATGAATAGCCACATGTGTGTAGGTGTGTTACAACTGTACTGGACAGGGGAGAGCTATGCTCCTGCTCCCGGTGTGCTGTGTTCCAAGTAAGTTTTCATCCCCACCAACAGCACCTGCCATTAAAGGGGTGGGGGAGATACGTATCAAGGGAATGCCAGGCAACTGATTCACCATTGAGGGTCATGAGTCCAGGATGTTCCACAGTGCCCTGTACATTGAAAATGCCATAACTTGAAAAGGAGTCGCCCAACTGCCATCAGCCTTTCAATCCCGCAGGCAAAAAAAAAAAAAAAATGAGAGAAACTACCAAAGTGAAAAGCAACATTCTTTGAGAGGATCTGAAATAAATGGGCAGTGTGTGTCACACATTATAAAGGGATTAGGAGAGAGCCAGCAATAAATTCTCTTGTGTTTAGAAATGGAATCCTACTTTAACACCTTTCAGATCAGTCATTTCCCCTCCCATTAGCCCTCCCTTTGCCCGTAATCTTCTCCCTTTTGTTTTGGCTACCAAATCATGATCGGCAATGCAAGACTGGCCAAGCGAAGTCATTGTCATTCTGATACCGAGAACAAATGGGGGAAGGAAGGAGGGGATTGCTACTCCCTTTGTGCGGCTCCCATTCATTTTGGTGGGGCTGTGAGGGCAGGAGAAGAAGCCCTCGCGGAATTGCATCCAAAACACACCTCTTTGCTAGCAGGATGACCAGCTAAGCATCCTCCTTTTGGGCACGTCATTCATGCTATCATGACATCGAACACTCCCGGCACATTTCACAAAGCAGTTCCAGCAGGAAAATAAGATGACCATCAAAACTTTCTTAAGCAGCCTTTCCTGCTCTGATGTCCTCCAGATGCACCTGAATACAACCCACCTCACTCCCAGCCAAAGTGGCCATCAATGATCATGCTTCCAAGCTCATTTGTTTCCGAGCTCAGTTCAAAGCCCTGGTTGCCCTGCGAAGGCCTCTGTAGAGGACCGGGATGCCTTAAGAACCACCTTCTTCCTCATGAACATGCCCAAGCATTAAGATTGTGTTGGACTACAGTCCCCATCACTGCCAGTGAGCATGGTCAATAATGGGTGGGCTGAGTCCAACCTATCTGGAAGGCACCAGAATGGGAAAGTCTGAGTTATGGGGAGCTTGCATAAGAAAGAAAGTTTTTTCCCCAAAGTGGTATCTCTATAGATTGCTCCAGCGCGGTCATTGCTTGCTTTTTGAAGAGCAATTATTTGAGCAGGTGTTTGGTCTTCTATTGAAGGTTGCATTTAAAACTCCGACCTGCCGGACGCTGCTTTGTTCTTCTACTTTCCATTTTGGGTGTTGTTTTTCTGTAACGATTGCCATCCTGACTCCAATGATTCTTACACTGTGTATGATCTTAGCTGAACTTTGTTAGCTGTGCTGAATATTTTGTAGGGGAAAACAGGGTGCCTCTTGAAAGAAGCAAATGGGGGGGGGGGGAGCTGAGCCCCTTGTCAATACAATCTTGATCATAAATGCCATTTAACAGAGACATCACATCGCTTGCCCAAATAATTACATGTCATGGATACATTAGACCTTGCTCTGAAGACATCGCATGGGACCGTGGCTGTCCTCTGGATACACATGTAAGTCCCATTAACATTAATGATAGCTATTCACATTTGCGTAGACAAGCAGCCTCCAGGGACTCAATGAGCCGATAGTACAGTGTGAGCTTGGATGTGAGAGGAGGCAAAGGGGAAATATTCTAACCAAATGCAATCTGCTCCATCGGTCTTACCTGTCTAGAGAAATGGGTACTGCCTTCCCAAATTCAGAGCTCTTAAGGTGAGATTCCTTTCATCATACCCTCTGCATGAAGGCTGCGTTGTTAACATCCTGGGTGAATTCTGCAAACAGTATTCACTGGGTGCAGGAATGCAGTGGAACCTGGGTTTCCAAAGCAGTTGGCTTCAGCCTTTTCCAATCCCCTTTTAACCCCATTAACCCCATAGGCCAAATATGCATTTGGGGACTCACTGCTTAATTTGATATTGCATGTGTGCCACTGTTGCGATCCTCCTTGGGTCAGCCTGAGAACTAGTAAAGGAGGTTACTTCCACCTGGTGCCCTCCAGAAGCTTTGGACTGCAATACTCAACATTCCTGACCATTGGCCATGCTAGCCTGGGTGATGGACTCAACAGCCCTGCTAGGCCCCTTCCACTACTATTCTATGATTCTACGGAAGTTGAAATACAAAGGTCTGGAGGGCACCAGGTCTAATAAGGCTGCTGTAGAAGGTCCCAACTCAACAGCTGCAGACCACTGGCCAAGGAAATTAGCCCCACTGAATTCAGTTGGTTTTCCTTCTGAGTAAACATTGTTTGGATCTCTTGGAGGTTTTGCAGAGAGGTTGTGGTATCCCCACCAGAAGAGAAGAATAAATGTATGTACTTCGAACAGAAACGTTAATTTAGCTCTATTTAAATGACAGACGACATGGCCTCTTGTGTTATGCACACACGGGACACACACAATTTTGCAATCCTTTCACTCTCCCGTAGCTCTGTCTGGTATGCATTACTTTAGAATTTGCAAACAGTGGAACATGCTTCAATAGGGTTACTTTGAATATCCTGCGCCAATGCCTTGAGCCAAATGTTCTTTCTTCTACTTCTTCTGCTTCTTTAAAGCACAAAATAAATAAATAAATAAATAAAATACATTCCCCAAAAAACATAAACATTCCAAAATAAAAATGCAAGTTTTTCCAATTATTCCAATACTAAAAAGAAACAGAACATTCTTTTTATAGCAAGGACCAAATCTCATAGGATTCTATTTACTCAGGGCTAAAGTCTCAGGGTGGGAGTAGGGAGCTCTAACGGCTCTATCGTTCCTTGAGGCTACAACCTTGAACTGGAAGCAACTATGGTCTCGACAGGATTAATGCAAGCCTGCTGAAATTTGGATTGGGTTGCAATGCCATGAAGATCGTTTTAGGCTAGCCTCTTTCTTCCTCTTTCTCTTTCAGCCTCACTCTCTCCATCTGCAATTTGGGGGTATAAACACACAGGACTGCTATAAGGATTATTGCCATCATCAAATTCAGTGGAGGCTGATGGCTCCAATGTCAGTGGAGTGGCGAATCCTCTCCTGGTTTCAGTCAGAACCAGTCAGCACTCTAAAGTCGCTCTCCAAGGTGCTTTGCATTTGCAAACAAATCACAGAATCATACAATCATACAATAGTAAAAGTTGGAAGGGACCTCTAAGGCCATCAAGTCCAACCCGCTGCTCAATGCAGGAATCTACCTTAAAGCATAAATGACAGATGGTTGTCCAGCTGCCTCTTGAAGGCCTTTAATGTGGGAGAGCCCACAACCAACCTAGGTAATTGGTTCCATTGTCGTATTGCTCTAACAGTCAGGAAGTTTTCCATGATGTCCAGCCGGAATCTGGCTTCCTATAACTTGAGCCCATTATTCCGTGTCCTGCATTCTGGGTTGATCGAGAAGAGATCCTGGCCCTCTTCTGTGTGACAACCTTTCAAGTCTTCTCAAACCAAAACATTCTCATACCAAAAATCTGTTTCCATGAATGAGCAGACGACAGAACAAAGATGCCTGACATTCCACAAAATGTAGATGAATGGAATTATTATTATTATTATTATTATTATTATTATTATCCCCCTGCCCTTTTCCCAATACTGGGAAATCTGCACATCCCTAGGGCTCTTAATGATTTACAATTACACCACTGGTAAGAAGTAATATATGTTACCATCTAAGACCACAGCAAAAAAAAAAAAAGGCAGGTTCGAGAAAAGAGCCCATTTATAGAAAAGATGACAGGTGTGTGTGTGTGTGTGTGTTCTTTTTCTAGCAAACCTAACAGGCATAAAAACATGAGATAGATCAAGCCTTTGATGGGCCACCAAACAAGGCTTGAAAGATCCTATGTTGTCTTAACTCACTACTAAATAAGGAATACTAATCACTACACACAGAACCAGTTTTAAGGACTCATCCATTTTTGGCACCAAGATTCCAGAGAGAGAGAGAGAGAGAGAGAGAGAGAGAGTTAAACTTAGCAACACTGTACGTGCCGACAACTGTCCTCTTCTACCAAGGTGAGGATTTAGCTCATGCTCCTCTATTTCTATTTAATCCCCCCCTTACACACTCTGTCTGCTCCTTCACACCTTGGTTGCCACAATGCCGTTCCACCAATCTCCCTTCTCTGACCTACCCCCCCCCCCCCCCGCCACCCCACAGCTAATGCTGATTGAAAGGTTCAGTCAGCCACGGAGCACTGGAATTAATTGCACGGACGGTGAACTCTCCATGACTCGGCAAGACCTGCAGAACTTCAAATTGGAAATGATATAACCGACGAGTTCTAGCCAATGGCCATCCTGTTCTTTTACTCAGCATTAGCGGGCTATGAAGCAAACCTGGGAACCACTGGCTGATGTAGATCAAGCCAGTGAATTCCAACAGCAGGGCTGGCTCCATGTTCCGTGAAAAGGGTGTACGGGCGACCAATCAGTTCTCCACACCCACATCATCGTGATGGAATTGGAACCATCACCACCCTCCTGGAGCATCATCCCTTCGAGGCATGCTTTCTCAGAGCAATTCCAGCACCAGAAATATTGCCTTTGACACCTGAGTGTATTTTTAATCCCTTGGGTTCACTGTATTTCATTTACATAAAACTCTGACACCGGATCATCAAAGAGCTCACGGAAGAACCAATCCATGTTCTGGCATGGTGCTGACTCAGTTGGCTGATGATTGCACAGAGGAAGCCATTCTTGGGAAAGGCCTCATCGGCAGACATTATGCAAGGGAATGATGGGGTTCCTGTGCACACAGGGCAACTTCCAAAATTTTACTTCCTTTGACTGCCTGCAAGCCAACATAGCACATTTCTGTTAAAACAAGGGGATGTTGACCAACTGAAGACTTTCAAAGTGATTCCAACCTGGCTTTAAACCAATTAATCCATCTATTTAAATTTAAACATAACCACATGTTACCAAAACCTATGTATGGGCGTGGGGGGGGGTCACAGAAGGGGAGATATATTGAATGAGATGGCTTACCACTTGGTAAACAAAAGAATCTGCTCCTTGTTAGAAGGAAAAGGTCAAATGTAATGATTTTTTTCATCCCTGTTTCTATATACAACAGAACCAGAATAGTATTAGAATAGCAACATGAGTTGTTATCTTACACTTACCCAACATTACCCATCCTTGGCTACAATGGGCCATATCAATCAATCAATCAGTTAAAGTGTAGTTGATTGATCTACTGATTAAATCAAGTAGATGGACTGCACAGCAAAGTCTAGCTCCAGCCTTCATAGCCCGGTGGGTATCAATGGATACAGTTTGTTCTATGTCAAAGTGCTCAGAGTGGTGAACATATAATATAAACAGGTACAATGTGCCCTAGGGAAGCCCAGAGATAGAAATGGGCAAGAGTTACACATGGCCTTCAGTATGCAGAATGAAGGAGCCATTCTACCCCAAAATCTCTACGGTGCCCCATCCTATTTCTTTGCATTGGTTGTCCTAAATTATTTTGATTAATTCATCACTTCTAAAGCTTTTCTAAGCATTGTACAGATTTATTTAAAAAAAAAAAAAAAAAAGATAGTCCCAGCTCACAAGCTTGCAATCTAGTAGACACGATGCGAAAGGGAAAAGGAATGGACAGGGGAGATGAATTCAAGCATTGGTGCAGCTGCTGTTTCTCTTGCCAAGGGTTGAGTCCAGGGTGGTCTTCTCCTTGCCTTGGAACCTCGGTCCCTTGGCAGATGGATGGAGTGCCAGAGTGTGATTTCCCACAGAGGTAATCAGAAACTGGAAGTGTTTCCCTATGCGGCCCCTTGGGAGAGAGAATTGAAAGAAGAAAGCCATCTACTCCTGAGAAGTAGCAGCATCTGAAATAAGGAAGCCGTGTCGATCCCTTGGAACGAGGCGCGGCGAAATACGGCCAGAGGACACATGGATGCCTTAACATCTCCTAAATATAAGCCAACAATTCTCAAGAATGTACAAGGCAAAACCTCCTTTCATCACGACTTTCATCTCATCTTTGGGCAGCAGAATTCAGTGTAGTAATATAAGAAGAGCATGCAAACTAAGGGAGATCTTGATCCCAAAGAATTGGGCCTTGAATTCAAAAGGGTTGTTCTTCAAGGTGGCTAAGAGCCATGCTAAAAGCAACGGCTGTGAAACAACCTAAACCAGAGGAGGGCGGGTTTTGAGTTTCCTGGATTTACTTTGGGGGGTTTACTAGAGCCCCAAGGTCCAACAACTAGAGCCAGGTGCCAAAGAGTGGTTTGCCGGCACAATTGTACACTGCGTTAAGGAACAGAGATTCTCTTAGCACGTGCCCAGTGCAGGAATTATTTTTCAGTATGAAAAGGGAGCTTACAGTTTCCTCCCCCAAAAAATCCTGGAGTGGTTTCTCCGCCCCACTGACATTGGAACCATCAGCTTCCACGGACAAAAGCCAGGAAGCCACCAAATGACCGGGGGGGGGGGGGCATGGCACTCTGGGGTACCCCAGAAAGCCAAACTGAAGTACTAGGACAGCTTGAGTTTTCGCATCTCTGCTTTAATGTGTGGGTGGCCATTATGGGAACAGGATGATGAGTCTTGGACTGATCCAGCCAGGCTCTTCGCATTGTTCTATCTCTGGGTATTTCTTTTGCAACAGGTTCCGGTTGATGGATCCTGGGTTTCAGCTAACGAAACAAAGTAGCTCCCACAATCTAAATTCTGCCTACTCCTGGTCTACAATGACTGGAAGGATCTTCAGGGTCTCAGGTAGAGAAGGGTCTCTTTGTCATCATCTCTGCTTAACCAGAGATGCCTAGGATTGTAGCAGGGACCTTCGGCATGCAAGGCATATGCTCTACCACTGTGCTGTAGTCCCATTTTCTCAACTAGGGAACCCATCACCTACAAGCCCCGACCCCCCGAACGTTCCCACCCAGTTTTATGGCAATCTTTCCAAACGACTGCCAGTTCACCCTTTTCAGTCACTATTTCAGGTCTCTGCTCCATGTAGAACCTTTACATCTTGCGAGGGCATCAGCAGGAGAAGCCTCAGCAAGCCTCAGAAAAAGAATGACTTATTTATAACTTACTTGTAACTCATGGACGGTCTGTGAACCATTGCTAATTTGCATGCCCACACGTGCTTATTAGGCTGTTTCAGGCACTAGCTGTAATCAACGTGTTTACATGTTTATAAACAATGTCTTTCTGGTTATTTTAATTGGAGAACCCCTTTAATTCAGGCGGCTCCTCTCAAAGAAGACTCCATCCTCCCGATGGGGTCCTAGTTAGTGTTTCAGCAGAAGTTACTGAACCCTTAAGAAAACAGCTGTGCATTGTCACTCCGACTGGATTTAGCATAAGTGGCTAAAAGACTGAACTGGCAGATCCTGGGTTCGAATCTCCCCTCTGCCATAACTGGTACTTAGCCATGAATGCATTCGGTGACCTAAGGCAATAGGTCTCAAACTTCTGGTGGCGCATCTCTGTAGATCCCTTCATAAACTTGATGTTTTACAAATCAAAGCACAGTCAGAACTCATGTTTTAATACCCTTCCATTTCCCTTCCTAATGCTTTTTTTTATGAACAAAGTTCTGTGACACTGTGAGGCCGACTTCACCCATACTGTCCGGCACACACCATAAGATTGGCTCTGGACACACAGGTCCTGTCCATTGGCCCATCATTAAGATCAGTTAGATTGGCAGGCGCTAGAAACAGGGTATTTTCGGTGGTGACTCCTAGTTTAATGGGCTTTTTTTCCCAATGTGATTGGCCTCATCAGTGGCAGCCTTCAAAAAGGCTATGACAACCCATCTGTTACAAATGGAAATAATTTGAAATTATTTCATGAAGGTTGATGCTGGTTTTAGATTGTAGATTATTGATTATGTTTGTTTATGCTATATACAGTTTTGTTATTTTATTTTGTTTTGTTGCTGGTTGGCTATTTGCTATTCTTGTAGTCCTTGTTTTATATGACATTGTGCTTTATTTGTCTATAAATAATATCAGAGAAGACATTGTCCTGTAAAGCATAAACATTCTTTAGGAAAAATTATAATTAAATTTTAAAACATTACACTGATTCATACTGGCATATTTTAAGTCTTCAAGGATTGTTGCTGTTGTTAAGTTTAAAAAATCTCTTTGGATTGTGCAGTTTGGGAAGGGTTATTTTGTTTTTCCAAAATTCTATTCAGTTATTCACTGGCCAAAAATAACCCAACACCTGTAACTTTGCAGAGAGATCTGGTCGGATGCAGCAGCTGATTTCTTGCAAAGCTTATCTCACTGCCAGCAACATGCTTTAGGAAACAAGAGTGAGAAATCAAATGCTTCAGATGAGATTGGATGGAACAAAGGCAAGTGTCAGGGCATTTAAGATTCAAGTGAGCCATGAGATCAGAAGGAAAATAGAGCCAGGTGTGACTCTGCTTATATATCCAGGATTCTAAACGGCTGTCTTTTCAGAAATGCTTTCCAAGGCATTATACCATGCAAAAGATGAGCACAGAACTTCTGACGGCATAACCAGGTGGCATTCTTTCGGCAAGATTGCTCTGCAGTTGGCTGTTGAGTTTGCAAATGGCCATATTTTAACGGGAAGAAATTGCTTTCGAAAGATGCTTGAGCGTTCTGTTGCTACAATCACTCGCCAACTGCCACCTCTGCACGGGTGTAATGTCTCCAAATTACCTAAGGACAGTTTATGCCTAGAAAATATAACATGTCGATTTCAGGGTGCAATTTCTTGCAATCTGGCAGGGTTAAAAAGGTGTGTGTGTGTGTGTGTGTGTGTGTGTGTGTGTAAGTAAAACTAGACTTCCCACCACAATCCATGCCTGACTTTCAAGCTTTGAAGAGCTGCTGAATAATACATTTTTCTCACTGGGTATTGATCATTCGTAGATTTTGCTTCACCAGAATGTCTCATTTAATATAAGGAGAGTGGATGGATAGAACAGGGATTATTATTATTATTATTATTATTATTATTATTATTTATTACACTTATATACCACCCCATAGCCGAAGATGGGGCCAGAGGTGGCAACTTTTGAACTGCAGGTTCTCATCATGACTGTCTACCACCACCACCACCACCACCCCAAGGAGAGTCCCAAAATTGTAGGCATCTGTGTTAATCCATATCAATAAACAAGTTCTGGCCTTTTTCATCTGCTAGGAGCAGGTCTTTGATAAGGCTCATGGGTCTTAATTGCCCATTCAAGGCCAAGCCATCCCCTAATCATTTACATTACAAGAAGGAACACTATCTGGTTGCTGGGAACCACTAGGAACTAGAACTTCTGTAAGGATTGCAGGCAACCTCAGAAGAAATGGGGAATTCTGAGTAGGGTGGCAGATCATGCTGGTGCCCTGCAAATAAAAGAATGCCAGTATTGAGTCCCTGTGAGTCGTGAGTCCACTACACCACCGAATTGGGCATAACCACCAAACATAGCCATCTTCAAACATACAGCCAACCTCCCTAAGTTAGCATGCCTGAATTAGCATGTCTACTCAGAAGTAAGTCCCATTTGCCCTCAATGTAGTTTACTCCCAGATAAGTGGGCATGGGATTTCAAAATAGAGGACTGTCTTTTATAAAAGTGGATACCCGGCCACACTATGACATGGCCCATTTGGCCAAAGGATGGGTTGCTTCTTGGTGGGAAACAAGATGGAGATAGTTAAAGCCAAAATAGCAAGTCACCTTGCTTCCTACACCTGTCTTATGCCTCTCTCGGACAGGGTCCAGCTCTTGACATTACCGTCACTCACGTGTCCCTATTGTTTTGCTCCCAGAGTCTGATATTTAGACATATACTGGTTCTGAGCGTGGAGGCTGCCATATCATTGTCATGACCAAAACATGATATATTGGTTATGGTTGTGCCTCTGTGTACACCAAAACCACCACCCATTTCTCATGACTCAGTCACATTAGCAATTAGGAAAAGGGTGGCAAGAAGGACTTCTTCACACAGTGCACAGTTAAATTATGGGATTCACTACCACAAGATGTAGTGATGGCCACCAATTTGGATGGCTTTAAAAGGGGATTGGATGAATTCCTAGATGAGAAGGCTATCAAGGGCTACTAGCCCTGATGGTTATGTGCAACCTATTATGGGGCAATAAACCTATGTGCACCAGTTGCTGGGGCACATGGGTGGGAGGGTGCTGTTGCACCATGTCCTGGTCGACAGCTGGTTGACCACTGTGTGAACAGAGTGCTAGACTAGATGGACCCTCTTCTTAGGTTCTTAGGTTCTAACTCACACAAGCAGAAAATGTGAGATGCCATCACAAATGGTCAGTTTATTGGGATGCAATTCTAGGCATATTTAGACAGAAAACGTCCTATGCTGGCTGGGAATGCTGGGGATTGTTGAACTTCTTTTTGTCTAAAAATGCATAGATTCGCACCTTTAATTTATCCTTATAGTTTGGCCGTGGGAGAGATGGAGTGGCACAGTTTGGATTTTTCCATCTCAGGGCGCCGCAATGTCTCAGGACCAGCCCTGTGTGGGATAAACATAGCCACTGACCCCTTTATTCCAGGCCAAAGAGCGAGGCTTGTATACGACATTCTAAAACAGGAGTGGTTTATTGGTAATTAATTTACTTTGGGTTGCACTATTAATATGCAGAGCACCTCTGGAAGAAATGTCATACCCCCGAAAGGCATCAACAGCTCAAAGATAGAAGCCGGGGTGACTTGCTATTTCGGCTTTAACCATCTCCATCTTGTTTTCCACCAAGGAGCAGCCCAACCATTGGACAAATGGGCCATGTGTCCAGGAGGCCAATAGCAGGCACAGCGGTAATGACAGAGCAGTCTGAGCACACTAAAAATATTTTCAGCCAGTACTGATAGTCAAAGATGCATAGCCATGTTTGGTTCTCACCCTCTGCAAAAGCAACACCAAGCCATATGTCCCTTCATTCCCCAGGTGACAATGGACTCCGGTTCAATATCGTACCTGTTGCGCCTTCTCTCACCTCCTCTTCAGTCCATCGAAGCAGATCTGAAGAGCTCAAGAAAGTGAAACCACCCTTCTCCAGACCTCAGAATGAATTTCAATCTCTGCATTACTTGGTTTTATCACCAAAACCTGCTGTACTGTGCGTCGGTTTTATGTGGGTCTTAATGAAAACCATATGCACACATCCATACTGAAAGAATCGAAACGCATCCGTGTGGTTTGAGTTAGGGCATTTCAAAACAGAGATTTTATGAAAAAGATGAAAACTGTCCATAGCTAAGATTACATTTTCCCCTCTTTTTTCTGGGGGGTTGGGAAGGGAGATGTAGGACCATTCTTCTAGGAGCCATGGAATGGAGTATCTAGAGCAAAAACGAGAGGATTTTCTCTTCCATCATTTGGAGAACAGGTTTTTATTTCATTTGAACTGGACAAACTTCCAAAATTGACAAAAACAACATGTTTTCTGTCATTGCTGCTTTATGCCCTGGGAAATTTTACTTTGCAGCTCCCACAGAAGACAGAACTTATCTATGAAGTGATCTCTGGGGCGCAACCAGTAGTGTAGCGGAGCGGGTGCTCACAGGGACACAGTACCGCCAGTTTTTGATCAGCAGGGACACTGAGGTCATCTGCCAACTCCCTTGGAATTTCCCTGTTCCCTCTAAACTTAGCTGCAATGCTCACTGTAGCTGGGGGGAAATGACATTTTCCAGGCACCTATATGTCGTTCCCTGTTGCGGTGCAAAGTACTTTGGTCCTGAATGGGCAAATTAAGACCAAAAGCTTTACAAATGGTGGAGATAAAAATGTCAGAATGGGTTTGTGCTTGAATTTTGGGGCTGTCCTTCAAGGTGTGGCTCTGGAGACTGTGAAGATGTGTGCCTGAACTCCAAAATTCACCACTACGCCACTGGGTACAGCTTGTTCCATATGGCAACATTCCAAACATGTAAAGAGTGAAATTGTGTCCCAACTTCTTCCTCCTGAACATCAGGAGGTTCATTGGGAGGGAAGAAATGTTAATAGACTGCAAGCAAATGGTAGCAATGATGAGAAAGGGGAGGACCAAGAGCAATGGTAGTAAGAGGTAGACTCACTGAGGGGCGGGGGGGGGGGGGGGCATGGAGGGCATCCTGCTCTTGGGCCAGCTCTGCTTGGAAGGCATCTTGCTAGTACCTTCTGGTAGGCCAGCTCAGGTGAATTTCAAACCTAAGGATTTTAAGACGTCGTATTGGTTTTATATGCTTTTAATCAGTTATATGTATTTGATTTATATTGTATTGATGTATTTAATGTTGTTCCCAACCTCAATCCAGAGGGAGTGGCGGGTAAGAAATAAATTATTATTATTATTATTATTATTATTATTATTATTATTATATTGTACTATATTACAAATATAGCCTTATTTGTAAATCCCTTGAGGCAGCAATCCTTCCTTTTGACTCTCCAGAACTCCATGTACATCAATGGGGCGGCAATTTAGCAATACAGTTAAAATGTACCCCATACCTTGTTTCTATGAATAAGAAGGAGAAAGTATGAAGACAACAATACTTCATATTACGTACCCTAGATAAAGTTCAATGACTTGCCATCACAAATCCATTGCATAACTGGGCCTGAGTGTAAAAAGGAACTGTAGGGGTGGGGGGGGACACGGCGGACCTATTGTAAAAATAAAAACAATACAGCCATTCATGAGACTTTATGAATCCAGCAAGTTGCAGTGGAAGGTTATTAAATACTTGTTACCACTTTGCAGAGTTGCCTTTATTATCAGTGGGTAGCCCTCCACATCTATACATCTAAAGCATGTAGAATCTCTGATTGTTTTCCTGTAGAATGGCAAAGAGGTGATCACCTACAAAAGGATTAGAAGAAAATGAAGGGAAATTTGAAAATAGATAACTGATAGAATAGAGCAGAATAGAAGAGGGGAGGAAAGAAAGAAAGAAAGAAAGAAAGAAAGAAAGCTAGCTAATGGGCTAGGAGTCATTAGTTCTTCATTGTCCCAACAGCCCTTGATAGAACCTGAAACATGCTATTTAGCACCCAGCAGAGGGCTAATCTAATCAAACCTGCAGAACTTCCATCTTACAAACTGCAGAGTTCAGGGCTTTAACGCCACACCTTACTTTTCCTCTCACCCACCCCCAAATTCATTTTGTTTAACATCTGAACTGAACAAGAGTTCTAGAAAACTCGAGAGCTTGTTCACAACTTTGTGACATTTCAGTTGGTCCTAAGAAAGGCATCACAGAACTGTATGATGTTTGAATTTATAGGCATGAATTATATTCCAGGAAAAGGGGTGTGGGGGAAGCACACCTGTCAAGTGACATACACAGACAGGTACACAGGGTCAGTTTGCATGCGACAATATGGATGGTTGTTGGGTTAACCAATGGGTTGTTTAGACTCTAAACAACCCAGTAGTCTGGGTTTGCATATCATGCTCAGCAACCTATGAAAGCGCTGATCGTGGGCTGCTGAAGTGGTGGGCATGCTGCAGGCAATGCGCCTGCTCTCTTCTACTTGTCCCCAACAGCCCATAGGTTGTTTAACCCATGGGCTGTTATTACATGAGAAGCAGATCACACACACACACACAAACAGGAACTTTATGATCCAGGGTAGGTTGGGCCCTCATCATTCACACTTCCGAGAATTGTGATTTAGTGCATCTCTCTCAATGGCCTCTCAGATCAGATCACAGCCTCTGAACTTTACTTTGCTTCTTGCTGGTTTGACGAAGCTGCAACCAAGGTCGCTGGGCTGCAAAGAAAATTTTTCCTGCTTTCCTAGAGCAACAGACATGTTGCCTCCTGGAAAAGCCATCCTATGCAGTCACTTTGGGTCACTAAGTGGCCAAGTGAGCTCCTTTTGTGAAGAAAACTATCATTATTAAACTGCTTGGATTGATTCACTAGGAGAAGCATGGAACCAAATCCAAACTCTGCTAACTCTAACCCTATCCCAAACCAGGACGTCCTATCTGGTTGAATTAAAAGTTTCAGAAGAGACCCGCCAGTGGCTTTTGATCTATTCACGGTGCCATCAAGGTCTCTTAATAGGAGAGTGTTGAGCAAAATGCTTTTAAAAGACCGAAACCTTGACTGAAAACAGAGGAGGGGGGAAACCTCCCCATTTTCACACTTGTCCAAAAGAATAGAGGAGCAAGACAGCTTCAAATGCTGCTTGACAGATGGGAAGACAAATGGGCCTTAAAATCCTTGATCTCTAGAGTCAGAGCCATGGTCAGCGCAGAGAGACGGACATCTCTATTTTGATGTTGACCTCAAAAAGGAAGAGGCCTGAGTCAACAGAGAGGTCAAAGGGCAGAAAACATCCCAAGCAGGAGTGTTGGGGGGTGACACTGCTTTGAACTTGGGGACAAACACACTAAACGGTACCCGGTTGACAGAAAGCTTTCCTGACACGACGCATCTCGCAAAGATCAGTAGCGTCAGATGGACAGAATTTGCCGTACTGTTCTCCTCTTGGTAATGTGGAGCAGGAGAAAGAGTCAGAGCAACGCTATTGCCTTGGATCAAAAGCGATTCTGACACCCCCCACCACCCCCTCCAAGTCTCCATCGCTTGGTTATATAGAGGTCCCCGGAATGACGGCGGAGAAAACAACCCACAGGGGGACACTTGACAAATATAGACATGTATCTTACGCCAACTGCCTTTGGGAGCATCAGGTGCTACCGCGATGTGTTTATCCCACCAGTTCAGTTGGAGTTTTATATTTGTTTTATATTTGTTTCTCTGCTGAGATTTTACAACGGGATCAAGATTCACCCTGAGGCGGGGTTGGGCGTGGAGGGGATGGGCCACACCCTGGCTATGAATAGGGCTGATGAAATGTCAAGATTGACCGTCGCCTTTCAGCTGTCACTACATTAATCAGAGATAATATGGGGGATTTTTAACCTTTAAAAAGATGGCTCCAGTCTGTAAGAAGGTCCCTGGTGGGGTGAAGCAAAGGGTGAGCCATCTAGTTCAGCATTCTGTTCCCACAGTGGTTAAGCAGATGCCTTTGGAAAAACTTAAGTAGGGCATGAAAGCAATAACCCCCTCCTGTTGTTTTCCCTCAGCCCCTGGTATTCAGTGTCATTTACTGCCTCTGAACTTGGAGGCGACAGAAAGGAGGTGTCACCAATTACAGTCCTTTGGGGTAAAGGATTGCTATTACTACCACAAAATATAGCTGTGACCTCTTTGCAAGACACGTCATGGATCAAATATCTTGTCTTTGTTCCGACTTGTTCTGATGTCTCTTTTGTTTCTTCTGACGGGGACTTCTGCCCCTGTTTGTCCTGCGTGTGGACGGATTCTTTTCAGCTTGCGTTGCCGAAGGATGTGGATAGAATTCTCGGAGGTGAACCCTTACCCATCCTTGCTCATAAATACTGACAGAGAGGGACTGGCCAAATGGGTTGATGTTGTGGCTAATGCCACCCTTCAGAAAAGCATGGTACCATTGGGCCTCAAGGCGGTGGCGATAAGACCACCTTTAAAAAGCCTCCTCTGGATCCAACACTGTTAGTTCATTAAGGGCTGGTGTCAAATAGTCCTTTTGGGGGTAAGGTGTTGGGAGTGGCAGGTGGCATCTCAACTCCAGGTTTTCCTAGCTGAAACTGTGTTTCTGACCTTCTCTCTTGCCATGCTAGGTATACAGGTGTGTACCTGGTCAGGCAGAGCAATGCAAAGACTCCATGCTTCTCCTTGTGTGTCTGCACAGGTGGCATTAGTCTTTAACTAAAACAAGTCTGTCCTTTCCCCAGTTATAATTGTAAAAGGTTTTAACTTCTGTGTTGCCTCAGTCTTGCTTTTTATGTGTACTTTTAAAGCCCCCAGAAGAAGGCCTAAAAAACAAGAGGCCAAAACGCATCAAGCTTTTGTTTCTAATACTTTTTATAGCATTGTGAACCTGTTCCTAGGTTCATTGATTTAATAGATCTAGTTGGGGTATGATTAAATCTGGATCCAACCCACTAAGTGCTGGAATGCATGCACCTGAGGCAGGGCTCTACCCATTCATATCTGAGCCTATTTTAAGTTGGTACATGGACATCATTGGGGCTACTCAGGTAATAAATAGGTTCCACTGAGCTCTTTCTTGGAGCAATGTGTCTGTTTCCTAAGGGCTCTCCAAGGTCCTGCACCTATTTCCCACTTTCAGTGGCTGATTACCTCCATGGGTCCAACACCCCAAGCCCATGTCCAGCATCTCTACAAGTATGGCATTGAATGGCATGACACTGTTCTAAAACAAACCATGAGGAACATTGAAGAAGACAAATCCTTCACTTAATAATACTAGATCTATGACATTTGTCCCTTTTTAGCACAGCTTTACAAAATGACCCAGGGATTTTCTATGCTTGCTCAGAAGTCTTCAGATTATTTTTGATTAGCAAAATGTCCATTGTTATGATGGACATGGGGGAGGGATGGTTGAGAGAGAGATGACCCTAAGATTACCATAAAGCATAAGTGGGCAATTTCTGGCTTTCCAAATCTTTTGGCCTTCAATTCCCATCAGCACTCACTATTGACTATGCAGCTAGGAATGATATAGGCCAAAACATAGGGAATGACTACCTGTTTTCCACCAGTCTTCCAGTATAATCTTTGCCATATAGAAGCACCTCACTAGAGGACAAAATACATCTCTACACAAAGAACACATTGCGCTCCCTTGCAATATCATTGATGGCAAGACTCAGACATGTTCTGCTCTTACCACAGAAGTAAGCAACACTTTGGTCCCCTCCCCCAGGAGTTAATAACAATCGTTCACTTATCAGTAGGGGGAGAACAGAGGGGCCACCCAGTCACACCATTGGGAGGGAAGCGAACTCTTCTCTCTTACCTGGCGACACCAACCACTGAAAAGAAAACCTGATTACACCCATGTAGCTCCAGCCTTCATTTGCATAGCCAAAACATGGGTTCTCTCTCAGGGTCAAATTGCACATTGACCCTGTTCAGATGACACACTAAGCCACAATGGTTAAGAATTTTGAACAAAACATTATGGCTTAGTGGGTCGTGTGAACCATTCCTAACCATGGTGGCTACATAACCATGGTTTAAACATGCTCATTAACCATTTGCCACCTAACCATGGCTTAGTGTGTTGTCTGAACAGGCCTATTATCATGTGCAGCTGGCCCCTCTCTTGCTTTCTTACAGCCCTGATTTGGATCAGAACCAGCAAGCACTGGGGGGGATTAAACCTCCCCCCAGCTGTTTGCTTCCCCAAATCTCCCTCTCCCCATGCACAAATTAAAAAGAGGGGGGAAATATTTTTTCTTCTTTTTTAATGGGGGGGGGGAGTTTACTCTTCCCTTCCAGGTGCATATTGGTTCCAATCTGAATCAAGCTGTGCACACATACACTCAAGTAAGAAAACATGATAGGGGGGCAACTACTTGCTACATAATTAACATAACATGCAGTCTGATTCTTGGTCTTATTAGCTAGAGTTGGATGGAATTTGGGAATGGATATATAGGTCATTGTGTTTTGATATGGAGGCAAAACCAAAAAAGTGTGACTGATTGGTATCTCAATTGGACCCCACCATTCTAGACCTTTTTGAAGACACAATGAAAAATGTCCCTTTTCTGCACACACTTGAACTGGAATTCAGTGGAAGGGACCCCATATTTAGTCTCCAACACCTCCAGTTAAAAGGGTCAAGTAACAGGAGCTAGTCTTTTCTCTGAGGCTTTGGGCAGCTGCCCCCATCAAAATAAGTCAATACCAGAGTAGAGGGATGAAATTAGCCAACCTGGTATAAGGCCATTTCTTGTGCTTCTTAGCACTGCGCTGATGTCAGTGGGCTGGTGAATCCACTCCAGGTTTTAGTCAGAACCCTAAAGGAGCTATCCAAGGTGTGAAGCGGATTCACCAGCCCACTGACATCAGAATCACCAGCCTCCATGGCTTCTTAGACTGCAGTCCCAAATACCCTTTCCCCAAAACTCATTCTTCCAGATGTGTCGAACTGTAACTCCCAACATCGCCCTGCCAGCATTGACTCATAGTCCAAGACATCTGAAGGGAGTAAATTAAACTCATTGGAGCTTGCTTCGGAGAAGACATGCATAGTTTGCCCTGTAAAAACGGCTAAATCCTTTTTTAAAGAAGTGGTAGAAACTAGGGATGTGCACTGGATCGGACCCGATCCACGATCCGAGTCCGGTCCAGTGGGAAATCGGATAAATTATCCGATTTCCGATCCCGCAGCTGGATCGGCCGATCCAATCCGAACCGGTCCGAAAAAGCTCCGAACCGGTTCGGCGGATCGGCGGATCGGCGGGCGCCCACTGGCGCCCACCGCCGCTTCCATTGGCGGGCGCCAGCAGGCGCCCGCCGATGAAAGTGGACAGCGGGGGGGGGAGGAGGGGGGCACTTACCTTCTCGGCCCGGTGGCTCCCGTCCGGCGCCGGAGCCTACTACTACTAGCAGGCTCCGCGGCCTGCTCTAGGGTGGCGCGCCGGGTGATGTCATCACCCGGCGCGCTACTCTAGAGCAGGCCGCGGAGCCTGCTGGTAGTAGTAGGCGCCGGCGCCGGACGGGAGCCACCGGGCCGGGAAGGTAAGGAGGGGGTGCGTGGAGGGGAGGAGGGGGCGCGCGGAGGGGGGAGGGGGGCCCTTACCTTTCCGGCCCGGCGGCTCCCGTCCGGCGCCGGCGCCTACTATTCCCAGCAGGCTCCGCGGCCTGCTCTAGGATGGCGCGCCGGGTGATGTCATCACCCGGCGCGCTACTCTAGAGCAGGCCGCGGAGCCTGCTGGAAGTAGTAGGCGCCGGCGCCGGACGGGAGCCGCCGGGCCGGAAAGGTAAGGAGGGGGTGCGTGGAGGGGAGGAGGGGGCGCGCGGAGGGGGGAGGGGGGAGGGGGGCCCTTACCTGCCCGGCCCGGCGGCTCCCGTCCGGCGCCGGCGCCTACTACTACCAGCAGGCTCCGCGGCCTGCTCCAGGGTGGCGCGCCGGGTGATGTCATCACCCGGCGCGCTACTTGAGAGTAGGCCGCGGAGCCCGCTGGTAGTAGCCGCCGGCGCCGGACGTGCCGAGAAGGTAAGTGGCGGGGAAGGGGGCTTACCCCCCCCCCCCGGAGCCGTCCGCTTCTATCCGCTGGCGCCCGCGGGCGCCAGCGGATGGAAGCAGGCGGCCCCAGGGGGGGTAGGGAGCGCGGGGGAGGGGGTTTACCTGCCGGGGCCGTCCACAGCGGACGGCCCCGGGGGGGGGAGGGAGTTAGGCCCCCCCTTACCCACCCGCCGCCATTTTTTCCTCATAGACTTGCATTGCAATGCAAGTCTATGGGGAAAAAAATGGCGGCCGATCCAAAAATGTACGATTTTTGGGTCGGGATCGGACTCGATCCGGTCCGGGGGGCCTCCGATTTTGTCCGAACCGGTCCGGGACAAAATTGGAGGTCCCGATCCGGGTCCCGATCCGATCCGGGGGGTCCGTGCACACCCCTAGTAGAAACTTAAAATTTGGGGAGTGGGGTGGTTTCAATAGCTTTGAGATTGGTGTCCAGTTTCAAACTTGGTCTTATCCTTTAGAGTTTAGACTCAAAGATATTTAAAATAAGCTGGTTTGGCCTAACATTATGGAGGTACAAAAGAAACTCAGGTTTAGAGGGTGCAGTTACAAAAAGAATATATGCCAGTAGAATGAATATAAAGATCAACTATTAAGAAGAAGGTGGGGAGAAGCTATTGTAAAACCCATTTTCTTTTCCAAAATAAAAAGTGTATCTTAATTTGTATTTTTCTGCCCCTACTCCACCAAACCCTAGCTGAGCACTCAGGTTACATTTTTGTTGTAAGAGTAGACAAAAGAAATGGCTTTAATTCTGTCTGTATTTCAGTTTCTGCACACGCCCAACTGGTTGCTTCGTCTCTCATTTCTCTTGCATCGCATGCAGATAGCAGAGCCACATGCTAAAAAGAAAAAAAAATTAAAAACCCAAACCATCGTTGGAGGCTCAGCTATGATCAAGGAAAGTTACGACACCACAACAGATGCTACAGTAGAGGTGCAAAGGCAGACAACAGAGCGTTTAATGTATCAAACGAGATTTCTCGATCCTATATGCCATTTGTTTGAAGGGTTGCCGGGCTGGCATCAGATGTGGGAAATTGGATTGTCAGCCAGAGAGGACACAAGGAGTTCTGTGTAATGGCAATTGAAGAGTCAATTAGAATGACTGATGGGACTCACAGATCTCCCTTTTAATATATCAATGACCAGATATTTACTTTGAGACCCAGTGCATGAGCTCTGGGGAGTTTTTTTGCCTTTGCCCATCCCAGTGAATGGAATCAGAGTGATGCAAAAGTGCAATTTTAATAATAATATATTAGTTTTTATATGTTTTAATCAGTTTTTATGAATTTTATACTGTTTGTATTTGATGTTGTTCCCTGCCTCGATCCAGAGGGAGAGGCAGGTAATAAATGAATGAATAAATAAATACATAAATATTATATATATATATTATATTATTGGTATTCTAATCATTTCTGGTGCATAAGGCTGACTCAAGACAATTTGCTGTCTGAGGTGAAAAACAAGATGGTGGCCTTTCCCATGCCATGAACATAGTGTTGCAGCTAGGTAACATTAGACCCTGGACTTAATGGTCTTATGGGGGTCACCCTTTAGATGGCCATGTGTATTACTTCACTTCTGAAGCACACAATGAAGATTTCTCTTCTTCCCCCTTCTTCCAGCCATCATTCCAGATTTTAAAGCTGCTTTTGTGTTCCTTAGATGTTAGAAGGCTTTGCCATCCCCAATTTCATAAATACTCTGAGCAGCCTAAAAGAATGTATTTTAAGCTCAGTTAATTCAGACGCCAGGAATAAAATGATGCTCCTGCTCACCTGATGCCCTCATCAACTGCTACTCTCGGGGGGGGGGGGAGGTCATTGGGGTGGACCTTGGAGCACATTTCAGCTCCAAGGTCCAATGCTGTCAGTGCCATTGCATGTACAAAAGCTGCATGGACTGGCACTTGAACCTTTCCTCAACACTAGCAATGGAACAGCCTCCTCCACCGCACCTGAAGGCATAGGAGGTGAGAGGCAGCAAGCTTAGGCGGCACTGGTCAGGATGCTTAGCATGCTGTTCAGCTTCCCAGCATCTGTCACCTGATGGGACTGCCTCAGTCTGCCTAATGGTAGGGCTGATGCACCATGCAAAGAAAGAACAGCAGGGTTGTTTGCAACAATGGGGCATTGGGGGCTCCAGTGAGGATCACTCCACCACTTTCTGGAGTTAGATCTGCTTCCCAGTAGTCTAGTGTAAATGTTGAAGTTCAAGAGCTCATCATGACAATGTGCATGCATACAGAGAGAGAGAGAGACAGAGACTCATCACGACAACATATTAAGAATGTAAGAAGAGACCTGATGCATCAGACCAAGGGTCCATGTAGTCCAGCATTCTGTGCACAAAGTGTCCAACAGGTATCCATGGGAAACCCCCAAGCAGGACATGAGTGCAAGAGCACCCTCCCACCCATGTTCCCCAGAAACTGATGTACACAGGCATGCTGCCTCTGATAATGGAGGTAGTACATAGGTATCCGGTAGGGGTGTGCACCAGATCGGGTCTGATCCACAATCTGGACCCGATCCCCAGCACCTGGATTGGCCGATCCAATCTGATCCGATCTGAAAAGGACCCGATCCAGATCGGATTGGATCGGAGGATTGGACCCCCTCCCCCCACTCATGCTCCTTACATGCTGGGTCCATCTGCGGATGGCCCCGGCAGGTAAGGAGCGCAAGTGAGGGGAGGGGGCTTACCTGCCGGGGCCATCCACTTCCATCCACTGCCACCCGCGAGCGGCAGTGGATGGAAGTGAATGGCCCTGGCAGGTAAGGAGCGTGACTGGGGAGGCGGGAGGGGCCCCCATTTACCTGCCAGGGCATCCACTTCCCTCCGGTGCGTGGACCTACTAAGAAACAGGCTTCGCGGCCTGCCCCTCAGTAGCGCGTCACCTGGCGCGCTACTGAGAGGCAGGCCATGAAGCCTGTTTCTCAGTAGATCTGCGCATCGGAGAGAAGTGGACGCCCCAGCAGGTAAGGAGCGCGAGGGAGGGGAAGGGGGCTTACATGCCGGGGCGCCCGCTGCCGTCCGCTTCCGCCTGCTGGTCGAATCTACTGAGAAACAGGCTTGGCGACCTGGTTCTCAGTAGAGCGCCAGGTGATGATCACCTGGTGCTCTACTGAGAACTAGGCTGCCAAGCCTGTTTCTCAGTAGATTCGACCAGCGGGCGGCAGCGGACGGCAGCGGGCGCCCCAGCAGGTAAGTAGTGCAAGTGGGGGGAGGGACAGGGAGGGGGGAGTTAGGCTCCCACTCACCTGCCCCCATGTTTTCATTGCATTGGGCTTGCATTGGGGAAAAGCTTTCTTTCCCCCAATGTAAGCCTATGGCAATAACAGCTAAAATGGCATCCGATCCGAAAATCAGACATCCGATTTCCGGATCGGAATCGGGTCCAAACCGAACCGGGAAGCCTCCGATCTGATCCGATCCGAGGCCTCGGTTCTGGTTCAAGTTCCGGTTCTGATCCGATCCGGGGGGGGCTTGCACATCCCTAGTATCCAGACTAGTAGCCCTCAATAGCCTTCTCCTCCAAGAATTATGAGAACATAAGTACAGCACTACACAGCATAATACCCAATTTATTAGGATCAGCATGACTGCAATCCTGTGCACAGTTACCTGAGTATTAGCCCCACTGAAATCAGTACTGTTTGCTTACTTGAGACTGCATAAGTTCAAGTTGTAAAACACACTGGACTTTAAGAAACAAACAAAATCTTCATTCAGGGGAAGGCAACCTTTGACTTTTATTAGAAATGCAAACAACTTTGCAAAGAAGTGTTCCCATTTAAAGAACTGACATGAAAAGTGAACTCCTTGGCTTTGATAAAAGGAGAAAAGTATCCAGCTTCTGTTTGATTCCCCCCCCCCAATCCTCTGACTCGCTCTAGGTGAATCTGTCAAAAACAATAGCGTAACTTGAAGGCCTCATTATCACCTCATTCACTTGCCAGTCACACTGAGCACCACTCCTACTCTGAGGAAAAAGACTTGGAGCTGCTCTCCCTCAGGTTCTCCTTCCACTACACCACTGACACAACCAGTAGAAGCCCTTGGCCAGTTGTATACTTTTCTTTTGCACAGCCAGGGAAGAGAACAAGAGTTTTCTGAGCTCTGAACACTAAAGGGAGAAAAATTGTCAATGTTTAGGAGCAGCAGCATTATTTTCCTGCCATGGCAGGTGCCATTTAGTTTTTCCTCAAGTCCCAAAAAGCCTCAGGCCCTTGCCAAGAGCCACACTAGATGCAGCTATGTTTGTTGACTGATGGTGACTCCATCCAATTCCTGCATAATGGGCCTAGATGTCCTTTTTGTCTTTTCCTTTTGTGCAATAGAAGGCATGCACAGATAAGGAGATCCAGATATCTCCCCCTGTAT
The DNA here is from genome assembly GCA_029215795.1 of Anniella stebbinsi. Lineage (NCBI taxonomy): Eukaryota > Metazoa > Chordata > Lepidosauria > Squamata > Anniellidae > Anniella > Anniella stebbinsi. Next base: position 4,610,316 of record JARDYH010000001.1, read on the forward strand.
AACTCCATCTCCTTTTCTCCATCACCTTCTTTATGTATAATTTCAGATTGTAAGCTCCCTGGGGCAGGTCCCTTTCCTCACATAGTTTGTAAAGGGCCAGGCACATTGACAATACTATGTAAATATAGTCTGGAAATGTAGCTTCTCACGCCTAGTTTGGCCCTGAGTGACTTTCCCCCGCCCCGCCCTCTGGTTTTAATTTATAGCAGAGTTAAACATTTGAGGTCAATGGGTTCATGTTGTTGTTGTTGTTGTTGTTGTTGTTGTTGTTTTTAAAAGAAGAGCAGAAGAAATGAAATAAAATGCTCAGCCGGCGTGCAGAGACGTCGTCACAAGTCCATTCGCAACGAGAGCTTGCAAACCTGCAAAAGGAAGTTTGTGACTGACACTGAAGAGCCTATCTTTAGAGCCTATTTTAAACATTTGGCTGAGGTGGGGTGGGGAGGGGGAAACAGTTAGGGGGCAGCCAAGGTGGAAAAATGCAAACGAGCCCCCGGTCGTAAGACACCACGTGTTCCATGGGCTCCCTTTTACGACCTCTTCCTTATCCAGACATCTCTAATTTTGATGTGCTGTTGTCAGCATTTCCAGGTCCAAAATCTCTGCTGAGTGGGGAGTTTAAGCCACGGCTGTTCTCTTTGGAGTCTCAGGGGCAACGACCCCCTCCCCCCGCTCAACCCACAGAGATCACCCAGCTGGAACAAGCCACCCCGTATGCCAAAGAAACACAACTGGAAGCCAGAATCCAGATGTGCCATTTTGATGGCCCATCTAAATACTGCAATGAGGAGGCCCTCTTAAGGCTGTGATACTTTGACCGGGCTCCACACCATTCAGTGCTCCCCCATATCCAAAACTCCGTATCGTTCATTATATTTTTATACCGTCCCACAAAAATGAAAGCCCTGCCGATGGAAAGCAAGCATGTCAGGGAGACTGGGTTCTAGCATCTCCTGATGGGCTAGCTTGCTATGCACTGGGATCTTCTATTTTACATCAGGGGTGGGCAGAAGTTAGATTAAGATCTACTGGGAGATCCCTGGTTGATTTGCAATAGATCGGCAAAGGTTTCCGACTTCCGATCGTTTGACAACAACAACAACCCATTTTGGCAATTCATCTATGCCTCTTCCCAGCACCATCTGCACTCCGCCATATAGCCCAGTACGAAATAGGCCCTAGAAGAGCCATAACATGCAAAGAGGTCTTGGGATCGATGACCAGCTTTGCTCCTCCTGAGAAAAAGCCACGCACCAAAGACAGCATCTTCCAACCTTCCACAAGCTGAAGCCCTCCATATATTTTGAAATACAATTTCCACCAGCCCTTCCCTTTAGCCATGCTGACCAGGATTGATGGGAGCTGTAATCCAAGGCAGCAGGTTGGAAAAGATGGTGTAGTATGATAGCCCGTTGGCTGACAGACACACACCAGTTTTCAGACCATTTGTCCATGCAACCCAATCTTGTCAACACTGACTGGCAGCCGTTCTTCAGAGTTTCAGCCTTGGGTTGGTTGATTTCCAGTTTCTCTTGGTTAATGCCCCAGGACACTTTGTTATCTACACACCCCTCCCAGCCTCCATTTCATACAGTTCCACTTCTAGGTGGATCAGGACCAGGTTACATAGGACCAAGTTACCGGGAGACCATTGAGCTAGATGGGAGACATCCAGTTGAAAAGACATATCTCCAAGTGAACGTTTTAACTCAAGTTCATCTTTTCTCTTCTCTTCTCTTCTCTTCTCATCTCTCTCTCTCTCTCTCTCTCTCTCATTTTTTATTAGGACAACTGCATTCTGCCGACAGCTATTAGCATTCCTGGGAATGAAAATGTTCATTGTAACATAATGAAAAACAGACATTTAGTAACAGTTTCATTTTGCATGTTTAAATATTCATCAGCCTCTTCATAAAACCACATGTTTGCTCTCTTAATGCGCCAGCAATTGTGTTTATGAAATGTCATATTTCTTGTATGCCTTCTCATTATGTCACTTGCTTTGGGTAGGACCCCATTTGCTTCCACGAACACTGGCGCTTCACTTTCATGCGAAATATTGGCCATGATGAAGAGCAGAAAATGACAAATTCTATGAAAAACACCCTGCCCACCTCATAACTATGAAGAATGCTCACCAATTCAGCTTGGACTTCAGACTTTGCAGGAGGGGGGGGGGCATTAATACCAAGGCTCCATGTGCTTGCCAAGGCAAGATTCCCTTAGCCTACAGAAATGCATTTTCACCGCCTACTGGAAGACTATCAAGAAAGAGCGGCCTGGCTATTCAAGTGAATAGTCCACAAGATTTTGCCTTGCTCACCTGTCAACACATACCCACATCAGGCATGTGTGGCCTGAAAGAAAGAAATTCAACCATGTGGGAGGTGGGGAGGAGGGTTTCAGCACAGAGGCCAAAGGAGGGAGGGGGCTTCTATAGCTTCCCAGCAACCAAGAAATTAAAGGAGCACCACCAGACTACAACGACGCCATATCTGTGCAGTGATCACCACCAAACAACAAAGGAGAACATCCATGATGTTGTTGGTTCCTATCTCCCCTCCATGATCACAGCAAGGGAAATAAGCCATGGTGGCTTATTTGCCCCACCATACATGCTTGTTGCGTGCTGGCAAAATTTACCAAACAACCCTCACCAGTGCAGGTTGCCATGTCATGTGAACCTGAGCTGTATGGCTTGTTGGGAAGGGCAACCCATTCCTAACAAGCCATGCCACCCAGGCTCCCATGACACAACAAGCATCGGCAAACCAGGTGCCTGTGGGCACCATGCAAAAATGGCGGCCCAGCCCAGCCCAGCTAATTTAAGCCATGATGGGCTGTGATGTCATGAGAACCAGCCCAGAGAGACAATGGGCAGATCCTTCTATGGGAGGATCTTTTGGATTCACAGAGGTCTTTATTTAAATTAGTTTATTTCTTCCCATGCACAGTTTGCTTAGTTACAGAGAGGAATTCAGTCCTGCCCCCTGCTAATCATCTAGTATGCATGTTGGTTGGTTTGTTTATTTGTTTATTTATTTATTTAAATTCTTGGTAATACAATTATTTATTCTACTGAACCTTGATAGGACTACTCTGGTGCTTAGAGACAACTCATATAACAAGTATTTTCTAACCTAAAAAATGTACCTTTTTCAACCAAGTGTATGAACATCCAGTCCAGTAACAATGAATAATCACAAATGCAGCTCTAGAAAACACAATAAGCTGTTATAACCAAGACAAGACAGAAAATAGCATCCATACACTGCAGCCGCCTACAACACTTAAAATCCTGTTGGAACAGAAAGTCTTAACTGAACGTCAAACAGGGAGGAACATGGCAGACCTCTCTAGAGGGTGGGATTCCACATGCTTCCTGCCATCCTAGAGAAGACCCTTTCTCTTAAGCTCACCTACCAGGCCCCCAACGAAATACTTGGCAAAGGAATAAGTTCCTATATTCAGCTGTGACTTATCAAGAATCAGGCAAGCAAATAAACTACACACGTCAATCAGCCGTCTACAACCTTCTTATTTAGGCGTACACATAGAAATTGTTATCCGAAAGTGTGGATTTCTAACAATTGTACTATTTGAGCTCTTTTTGTGCAATTTGATTGGGGTTACAGTCCTAAAAGTCACATTTGCTATAGCAAGACCAATGAAAGACAGTCGATTTCACTTCGGAGTAAAGGAAGCATAGGATTACGCTACAACAGCAGGTGGAAGGGAAGTAATTCATTGTAAGTTGCCTAGTTGAGGAATAGATTTCTTTCAAAGTAAACAAAACTCAGAACTGATATTTCAGTATAAGATATATATATATATATATATATATATATATATATATTCAGTACATTTCTCTACCATTCTTTTTGCCAGATACGTAACTTGAAAATAATTTCTTAAACTAAAACCTAGCTGAAATGGATGAATCACATGACACATTGAATAGATCACTAAAAATTGAAATGCAACACTGTGATTTTTGATCCGGTGTCATACATCTCGTTAATATTTGAACCTAATCACCTCCTGATCATGTTGACACATATGTAAATCACCCCCCAAGAACACATGAAGTGAAGGCAGAAAATGAAGTTAAGGGAACATCCTCTCTCTTTAGAAAGAGAAGTCTGGAGAGAGAAGCCTGGTGCATGAGTGATCTAAAGGAGTTTTTCTGTCGAACAATGATAAGGCTGACTCGTAAAGTAGCAGCATTCTTCTGACGAAGAAATAACGAAACAGGAAGATTATTACCGGATGCCCTGTAAATGAACCAGTGTTGATATGAATTAGTGCTGTTCTGAATTAGTGCTGTTCTGAATGAGTGTTGTTAACATATGAACTAGTTTCGTTTGAAACTGTGAGTTTTGGAGTGTTTGAAATAGTATTATAAAACTGACTGAACTAATTGTGATCCCATTGGTACAAATAAGTATACATACTTCATTGTATAACATGAAATAGTATGTTAACATACGAACTGGTGTTATTTGAAATTATTAATGTGGCCAATTGGATTGATTGATATTGTAATATATAACTGATTGAATTAATTATAAACTCATACAAATAAATGTATAAACTTCATTGTATAACAGTTTTTGTAGTTATATGGTTGATCTATGTGGTTGAGTGCACTGCACTCCTATAGCATATCCCCAAGTGATAAACAGTTAAAAATTTAGCATAAATGTTATCCGTGCAAGCTGAAGCATTGCAGGCAAACCAGAACAAAGCAGGAATCTCAGAATTATGACTTTGGATCCAACATTACGTTAAATATGTAATGCATGGCTCCCTTTCTGTTTTTATTTTACTCAAAATTGAGCATAGAAGGCCCAAACCAGATTTTGCAAGACAGAAAGCGGGGGAGGGGGAGAGATTGCTGGCTCAACCCTAAGTTTACATAGAGGAAATACATACATTTGGGTACCAGTGATCCGGGCAAAAGCCAATCCTATGTTAACCATGATGTTTCACAATAGTGTAAGTCTTCTTCATCCAATTAAATGACCAGTGTCCACATTATTCCAGGGTGACTTCTTCTACCTGCTGCCCTCCCAGTGTATTGGACTACACCTCCCATCATCCCCTGGCCATGCTGGCTGGGGACAATAGGAATTGTAGTCCAACACATATAAAAGTTACCAAGACGGGCAAAACTGATATGGATAGATCCTTGAGTGAATGAACGTGCCACTCATTCACAGAGATTTACATTGACATAATGTGTTCAACTGTCCCCAACAAAGTTTTTACATTGCAGAAAGATCAAAAAGGAGAAGAGAGACTGACTGTTACTCAAAATGATATTTTATTCTCCATTAACTAAAATGTTAACCCTGGCTTTGCACTAGGATTAAGCTGAGTATGAAAAAGAAAGCAAAAGCAAGGTTGTATCTGAAGTAGCACATTTTGAATACGACACTTCAAAATTCTCCTAAAGAATTCAAACCCCAGAAGTCTCTTGTAGGTTGGTTTTGGTTTCATCTTTGACTTCCTTTGATCACACCCATTTGATCACTCTCTCCCGCCTTTGCACATGACTCTTGTTTAAAGAAAACAATTTAGCCTCCATACATTATGCTGGATTACAGGTATGCCTTCATAGCAGATAAAATGGTACCCTTGACAATAAGTGGGGGATGGAAATAGTCTTAGAGCTTTTTCCTTAATTGCCTTGGAATGATTGCTAAACCTTATGATGGAATGCCATCCCTTCCCAAACCCACTCACTTCCCTCAGATTCTTCACCCTTCCAAAGATTCAGTGCTCACATCACTCCAGCAACATCAACTCTCACAAAACTGGGCTAATGCAACGGTGCCGTGGTAAATGTGGAAGTGCAAGTGCTCACTGTAATAGACCCACCCAAGCCACACCCCCAAGGACAGTCCAAAAATGCAGGCAGCTTCCTTGATCCATATCAACAGACCAGTTCTGCTAGTTTTCACCCCCACCAGGAACAGGTCATTTGTAAAGTTAATGGGTCTTAATAGCCCATTCCAGAGCAAGCTACCCCAAAATGCTTTGCATTGCAACAGGAATCGCTGCTGGAAAAATTCATTTCTCCCCAACTATTGTGAGAGTTGCAGCTAAACTTGGAGGAAACAGGGAATTATGACCAGGATGGCAGATTTATTATTATTATTATTATTATTATTATTATTATTATTAATTTCTTACCCGCCTCTCCCTCTGGATCAAGGCGGGGAACAACATCAATACAAACAATATAAAATACATAAAACTGATTAAAAGCATATAAAAATAATACATTATTAAAATATCAACAAAGTCTTAACATTCGACTGGGTAGGCCTGCCGGAAGAGATCAGTCTACAGCTCTCTTAAATTCTGGAAGACTGGTAAGTTGGCTGATCTCTCCCGGCAGGTCATTCTACAGTCTGGGAGCAGCAAAAGAGAAGGTCCTCTGGGTAATGGTTGTCAGCCTAGTCTTGGTCGACTGTAGTAAATTCTTCCCAGAGGAGCTGAGCATGCGGGGAGGATTGTATGGGAGAAGGCGATCCTGCAGGTAACCTGGACCCAAACCATGTAGGGCCTTAAAGGTAATGACCAACACTTTGTACTTTGCCCGGAAACTAATTGGCAGCCAGTGTACTGGTGACCAACCTGACTGCCATATTTTGAACTAGTTGAAGTTTCCGGACTAGGCACAGAGGTAACCCTATGTACAGCGCATTGCAGAAATCGAGCCTCGAAGTTACCAGCACGTGCACTACCATCTTTAAGTCTTCCAACTCTAGGAAGGGGCGCAGCTGGCATATCAGCAGAAGCTGATAGTAGGCACTCCTGGCCGTCGCATCTATCTGAGCTGTCATTTGGAGCGACAGATCCAGGAGCACCCCCAAGCTGTGAACACCACCTTTCAGGGGGAGTGTAACCCCATCCAGAACTAGTTGACACACCTCCAAATCCAGGTTGGGGCCTTTGACAGTAAGCACCTCCATCTTGTCTGGATTCAGCTTCAGTTTGTATTTCCTCATCCAGCCCATTACTGCCTCCAGGCATTCATTCAGAGGAGGCATACTATCCTTAGCTGACACTGTTGTCAAAGGCATAGAGAAATATATTTGAGTGTCTTCAGCGTACTGATAGCACCCCACCCCATGCCTCTGGATGATCTCTCCCAGCGGTTTCATGTAGATGTTAAACCGCATTGGGGATAGGATGGTGCCTTGAGGTACACCACATAACAGCTCCTTCTTTGAGGAGCAACTATCCCCAAGCATCACCATCTGGAACCTGCCTGAGAAGTAGGACCAGAACCACTGAAACACAGTGCCCCCAATTCCCAATCCCCTCAGGCATTCCAGAAGGATACCATGGTCGATGGTATCGAAAGCCACTGAGAGATCCAGAAGTACCAGCAGGGACACACTCCCCCTGTCAATACTCAAGCGTAGATCATCCACTAAGGCGACTATAGCAGTCTCAACTCCATATCCTGCCCTGAAGCTAGTTTGAAATGGGTCTAGATGATAATCAGTGACCCTGCTAATAAAGAAGTGTTGGTGCTGCATCCCTGTGAGCCTTGAGTCCACTACACCACTGCGTCTAAGGCTGTAATGGAAAGTGGTCCAGCTAGGGTGGCCATGTGTCTTACTCTACAGAGGACAGTCCCCTACTTAAAGGGCAGTCCAGTCCAAGTCCAGTTTAAAGGTAAAGAACTATAAGAAGCAAGAGCAGTTACCCATCAAGAGCTAGCACCACCTGGACAGCAGACTGAGTAGGCACACAGGTCACCTGGTCAGTCTTCTCCACCATAGTGAGATGTCTTGTATTTCAACGATAAGTCATTATTTTTAAATTTGCACCTAGATATATCAATGAACGCCTGCACATTTGATGCAAATGGGTAGCCACTTTTGTCCTCTTTCTGTTTGGTGACAGACAAGTGGCCATGATACTCCTCACAAGAATATGGGGGCATGGCTATTGCAGCTCCCAAGACCCCAAATAATGTCAGTAACAGGTCAGAGCTGACCTTTCCCACACAAAAAGGTGACCTGTCACAAGCAAGAAACCCAAATGGCTCCTCTTCTGAATCCAAATTCCTATTAAAACAGCAACAAAGGTGGTTTTAAAATGCAGCAGAACCACGCATTCGAAAGCAGCAGAACCATGCATTCCCTAAGCATTGCATTTTTTTCACTTTGGTACAACCCTGCATGCACTGTCACTCGTGAGGGCTAAAACCACTCTTGCACAAGATGCCAGGCACATAAAAACTATATTCACATGTGATTCCAAACTACAGCTTTACAGCCAGACACCCAACTCAAGTTAACTGAAGAGATAGCTCACTGATCTATAAAACATGACAGAGAATTGACAGGGTAGCTGGTGGCTGGACCTTGGGGGCAAAATCCAGGGCCCCCATAGCCAGGAGGCCTAAAGAACCACCCAAAGAGCAGTAGGTGATAAGGGCAACAGAAGCAAACTCCGTTTTATTCCTGCAGTTATGATGGTGTCGTAATTTCAGGAAACCTGAAATGCAAAGCAGCACATACACAGAGGGTTTTTTTTCTTTAGTAAAAAAGAAAGAGATCAGGGTTGGCAAGCCAAGCAGTACTGTTGCTGTTTTTCTCAACCATACAGGGAATGTAGAAGGAATTGAAAAGCACAGAATTGTGGTGGGGTGTGTGGGGGAAGAGAAATATGAGTTGGCTGCCTCACAAGTGAAGTAATATACATCAGTGCCTAAAGAAGGCCTCCCATAAGACTGTTAAGTCCAGAGTCTATAATTACCATGCTGCACCATTGAGGGAAACATACAGTCAAGGCCAGGCCCCGCAAATAGGTAGCTACAGCTGAATTTTTATTTTCATTTTTTATTTATTACATTTATACCCCGCCTTTTTTCCCCAAGGCGGTGTACACAATCCTCCTCCTCCTCTCCATGTTACCCTCACAACAATAACTCTGTGAGGTAGGTTGGGCTGAAAGTCTGTGACGGGCCCAAAGTCACCCAGTGAGCTTTCATGGCCGAGTGGGGACTGGAACCTGGATCTCCTGACTCCCAGTCCAACACTCTAGCCACACTGAATCGAAACAGGTGCTGGAGTGGAGCAAGGGTTCTTGCTCTCCATTTCTGAAAGAAGTCTGACAAGGAAGAGGCCCTCCTACTCTGTTGAACAGGCAAGAGCAGAAGGCCAAGAAAATGGTATTTATACTACACCTAGCCAATCTGGAGGATTCATACTGCCGACCAATCACAAGGGTGGATGTTGAACATTCTGAAGAACATAGGAAGCCATCTTCTACTGAGTGAGACCCTTGGTCCATCTAACCCAGTATGGTTGACTCTGACTGGTAGCAATGGCTCTCCATAGTTTCAGGAAGGATTTTTTCCTAGCTCTATCTGGAGATTCCAGGCATTGAAACGGAGACCTTTTGCAGGGGATCCGCCACTGAACTATTCCTTTTCTGTGCCTGAAGTGCACTCACTCCAAGGCTTAAGTATCCCCAGTTAGCTTGATAGGCTAGGCTCCAGAATCAAACCCAGGCATCCGTGTTCATATTACAGAAATCAGCAGCCCCCTTCAGCTATGTGGTTTAAACTTTACAGGGGACTAGAGAGAAATGTGGCTATCGAGCAGTCTAAAAACTTAATAAATGCAATTATAATTGAATATTGGTTTAACACTCCCCTATCTTTCCCTTGATAATTCAAGCACTATCCAGAGTTCATCACTCTAGTATCACCCATGCAGCTTCACAAAAAAAAACACACAGAAGGGACACACCAGAACCCCCACAAAGTTGGAATCAGAAGTTGGAGTTCAGAAGGACCTGAATGTCAGACAGAGAGAGAGAGAGAGATCAGCCCAATATAAGCAAAAGTGGTGATGGACATCACCTTAGGTGGCTTGTTTAAAAACAGGATTGTATAAATGAATGGAAAATAAGTCTACCAACAGTGTTTAGCCATATAGAACCTCCAGGTTTAGAGGCAGCATTTCTCACTTTCAAACACTGGGGATGAATGACATCAGAGGGTGATATTATCGTCATGTGCTCTGTTAGGAAGTAGGGATGTTGGAGAAACCCACCTTGGATTATAACGAGTTCAGATTTTTATGAAGTCTGCAGATTCTGCAGACTTGATGACTATTTGTGCTAATGTGCACTTGTGGATTTTATGGACTTGCAGCCTGTTTTTTCACTGGGGGGGGTGGATTTGTGCTCATTCTTCTCAGTGCTAATGCACATTAAGGCTAATGTGAATTAGCACAAATCTCTCCCCCAGAGTGAAAAACCTGGTCCACACAATCCGCAAATTAATGCGCAAGTAGAACAAAATTGTGATTAAAAAAAATAATAATCTGATCCCATCAATGAGCAGGTGATGGAAGAAAAAATGCCTAACAATCCATGGAATGCAAATGAAGCACGTTTAATAAAATCCATACATCTCTACTTGGAAACTTCCCCAAATAGCTGACTAGGTATTGTCAGAGACAGGGTGTGGACAAGAAGGGCATTTGGTTTGATTCAGAAAGACAGTTCCTATGTTCTAGATCTCCCAGCAGCATCTCTCTCTCTCTCTCTCTCCCTCTCATACACACACATCCCATAATGATCTATGGAGCAGATGCTCAATAGAAACCTTGGCCTCCAAAGCCTAGCAATTCCACATACACTTTCTTCCAACAAACAGCAGCCTCATATTGATCCAGAAAGCACGTGCCACGAGATTCAAAGGACAGAAGACAAGACAATTGAAATCCCTGTAGAGAATATCTACCATTCCATAAAGCCCCTCGGAGGGACCCACCAATTCAGGTATAGCCACTGTTGCACAAAAGAATATGCTCATAAATAGAACCACCGTAGTTTGTCTAGAGCAGACAGTACAGCTCCACAAAGTTTTGATTAGCTCAACTCCATAAGTTCAGGTCAGCTCTCATCCCCACCTTGCACCATACCAAATAATTGGTGATGTGGATCATTCAATTCCATAGCCTGTGACAAATGAATCCCTCATCTTTCCATAAAAGATACACTTCAGCTCCATAGCCCCAAAGATCCCCAAGGAAAAGGCACTCCTAAAAGGAGCTCCTAAATTGATGCCTGTCTAAACTCCCTGAAATGCAAGCCCCATTCTCACATTATTTTAGATGTTCCCTTGACCATCCACCTCTGCTGCATGCACGTGAATGCTAGAGCTATGTGGGTGGAGCCCATGAAACCAGTGCTTCCTGCTCGATCAATGTCTTCCCACCAAAGCAGGCAATGATTGGCTAGAGATTGATCCACATTATTGGCCCAGTCATGGTTTTCCGGTATTCACACGTGGATCACCACAGCATGGAACTCTGAAACAGAGAAAAGCAATTCCCATGCCCCTGCTGATAGATGAATGAGACTCACCAATCTTTGGAGGATTATCAGATCAAAATATTTAAAAAAAAAAGAGGTTGTGTTGCACCTATCTATCCATTCATGATCAATGGATCTATCAACAGAGGGGAGAAATAAAGAGAGCCCTCATTTTGCATACTGCATTCTAGAATCAGGGCTAACCCTTTAAAATAAGGATTCTCAACTCAGATATAGTCACTAGGATTTAGTTACTAGGTCCTAACTCACGAAAAACCTCCCATGCCTGACTTGCAGAAAAAGAGAATCTCACCGGATATAGCTTTTCCATTGGAAATAGAAGCCCTTCATTCCAATCACATGACAGCACTGAATCCTTAAGGCACTCTGCACATGCTCCAAGGCAGCAGCCACATCACAACAGAAAATTAGGCACATTTAAGCCTACTGAAACCAAATGGGCTTGTACAGGATTACTGCGTTGAATTCCGGCCTCTCGCTTGCTCGCTTGCTCTCCCCTCCCTAGGATTTCTATGCTCCCAATTCTAGGCTGAATCTGGATTTCTGGCTCAGATTATTTAAAACTCCTGCCTAGAGTTCCACAAAAGGCATCCAGAAGGTCTCACATCGGTCAACCCGCTTCCCACAGTGTCGCTGATGGATCTGGCTCCTGCTGCTTTCTCCTGGCTCCCTGCCAAAGGGAGAAAGCAGCTGCTTTAGAAGCCAAGCAGAGCAGCTCCAGCGGCTTCCCTCTCTGCACTCCACAGGGCATCCCAAAACCCCTCCGCCATTTGGCTCCGGACTTTGCAACACCCAGCCACCTCTCGCTCCAGGGTGAGCAGCGTCGTGCTCACAGGCTGACCTAGGAGCAGCCAAAACAATCAGTCAGGGCACCTTTGAAAATAGCTTTTAAAAGGGACAGACACCGGAGCCATTCCTCCCCCCCCCCCCCGTTCTCCTCCTTGGAGGGTTCAGATCCCCGGTTGGGCTAAATTTCTGCTGCATTAAATAATAAATAGTCATAGTCATTGTAATAGGCCGTCAAAACTAATGCTACATTTCTGATCATCAATGACTTAAGTAGGACAAAACAGACTGAAGCCGCAGTTCATTCAAACTATTAGAAAGGAGGCCTGGGGAAAACAGGGCTCCAACTGCTTCTGCTTCATTGTATCCAGCTATGGTGCTTTCTTATTGCGTGGCGGGAGAGGTGAGTTATATTGGGTGCTGGTGATTTTTTTAAGCCCTGTCTAACTATAAATAAGATGTCTTAGCAGAATCCCGAAAGCGACTCAGTAGTGGAATAAAAATACAAGCCAATCCAGACAACCGCAGATGGGAAGCGGCAGCAAGGGGATTGCCAGATTTTCAGCCGGCCTCTGTAGCTATGCCTTTCACAGCCGCTTAAGGGACAGACTTGAGCAGAGGATCGTGTTTCTCGCCATGCAGTGCAAAAAAGTCTTATTTTCTGGTTTATGTAGATAAAGTTGCTGAGAAAGGTGCAAAATCCGGCCAAACTCTATGTGTGGGTGTGGGTGTTTTCCTCCACTGGTCACTTGGTGACTCTCGATAAAAAGGGTTGATGGGAGAGATAGAATTCATCTTTCCTTTGTGGTGAAATTTAAGGCCAAGGTCCTCAACTAACTTACTTGGGAGCGAGGTCCAGCCATGGAACTGATTGGCGCATCCTTGTGAGCAAATGTGCACAGGATCAGGCTGTGTCAGACCAACAGCCTATCTACCCAAAAGTAGAATTTCAACTGGGCTTGCTTCTGGGTTAAATGTGGACTCACTTACTTGTGAGTCACACCCCAAAACTGTATTCGTATGCAGATACGTGCCCATTTCAGACTGTCAGCCTATCTACACTACTGCTTTAAAATGGTTTAAAATGGTTTAAAATAGGGGCGTGCATGGACCCCAAAATTGGATCGGATTCAGAATTGGAACTGGAGCCTAGGATCGGATCGAAGGCTTCCCAATTCAGTTCGGATCCGATTCCGATCAGAAAATCGGACGTCCGATTTTCAGATCGGATGCCATTTTAGGTGTTTTCACCATAGGCTTACATTGGGGGAAAGAAAGCTTTCCCCAATGCAAGCCTATGGCGGAAACATGGGGGTGGGTGAGTGGGACCTCCCTCCCCCTCCCCCCCACTCACGCTCCTTACCTGCCGGGGTGCCTTCTTCTGTCCACTGCCATCCACTGTTCCAATCTACTGAGAAACAGGCTTCGTGGCCTAGTTCTCAGTAGCACGCCAGGTGATGATGTCATCACCTGGCGCACTACTGAGAGGCCGGCTGCGAAGCCTGTTTCTCAGTAGTACAGAAGCAGCGGGCGGCAGTGGACAGCAGCGAAGAGGCAGCAGGTAAGGAGCATGAGTGGGGGGAGGTGGGAAAAGGTCTGAGGTCTGATCCTCCGATCTTTATCGATCCGGATCAGGTCCTTTCGGATCAGATCGGATGAGATTGGATGATCCAGCTGCGGGTGATTGGAATCAGATAATTTTATCCGATTTCGGCCAGATCGTGTCCGGATCGTGGATCGGACCCAATCCGGTGCACACCCCTAGTTTAAAACTGTTTATAACAGTTTTGAGAACTGTTGGGGCCCAGGACACACTTCATATACAGTTTTCAAAATGTTTTCAAAGTGTTTTATCCTCTGTGTGTAGATAGGCTCTCTGATTACTAGAAAACAAGTCCCACTTGTTTTGACAGAATTTACTTCCACCTTAGGTATCAAAAGAACAGACTTGCATCCAACTATGGAATCAAAATGGAACCTACGTCTGAGTAAATGTGAATAGGATTGGGCTGTTGGATTGCAATTTTACATGGATTTACCAGGCAGAGACTAAAAGTCCCATTCAACTTACTCCTGAGTAGAGATGGGAAGACCTGGGGGGGGTGAGAAAAATAGGAGGACCCAGAAAAAAATAAATTCTCCCAAGTTTTCCACAAAAAAAATCTCTAGGGGGCCTGTTAAAAAGAAATTCTGTCCCCTCCCACTTTCATTTTTACCCATTTTTTCTGTCCCTTCACATCCCTACAACTGAGCTAATATGGTTATGTAAGACTACAGAGAGACAAAATCTCAAACACAGATGATGATGATGATGATGATGATGATGATTCATTAGTGCTTCTGGTATGTGTGTTTGTATAAGTGAGATCACTTATACCAGTCTTCGTCAGCCAGGTAGCCACTAGATATTTTGGGCTTCAACTCCTGACCATGCTGGCAAGGGCTGATGAGACATCTAATCCAAAACATCAGGAGGACACCATGTTCAGGAGAGCTGACTTCTACACACACACAAGCACTCAAACCAAAATCACCAGTGAGGGAGAGCCATATCTCATTTATTTCAGGCTACATGTGTTTCTTGCTAAGGAACACCTGAATTTCTGGCCAGTCCACTGGTTTTATCCAACAAACTATTATCCCTCTATACAATGAAATATTATTGATCTCAATACACCACCACAGTAACAAGGATACAAGCATATACTAGACGTGCATGCCAAAATGAAGCCATCTTTTGCTTTTAAACATATGAAAAACAGTGCCTGGCCTGCATCGATAATATTGCTCCCAGTGCAAGATGTTTAAAAATTTAAGATCACTATAATACATACACACACATATTTACATATATGAAATACACTGCTGCTTTCCCCCCCTTTTTTTTTTTGGTGGGGTGAGCAATTTGACTTACAGTCATGCACAGAGTTACCCAGGAGCAAGCTCCATTGATCACATTTAAACATGTGCAGGGTTTTATCCCCCGCACCTTGAATATATTTAAAAACAGGTCTTGTGTCATGTAAGCCAATCCATGTCTAACTCAGAAGCAGTCCACATTAAGTTCAATGAGACTTGTATATAGAACCTCAGCCTAAGCCATGAGAAGCTTCCAAAAGACAGGCACAGAAATTCTTTCATACATCCACCAATATTTGAACAAATGCCCTCTTACACACACACCGAGAGAGAGTAACTAACAGGCATTTCCTTGCAACAAACGAACAACCTGGTGACATTGAATGGTACTACCAAATAATTCGGGGGGAATCTGATCTTTAGGGTGAAAATCGAATGCCGCCCACCTCTCATTTCTACCACCACCAGCCTACAGTTCCTGAGCACAGTCTCATCCCCTTCCCCCAAAATCAAAAACAGACAAGGGGATCCTCAGGGAAAGGCCACACCTACCACTATCATCCCTTGTCTATGTTTGCAAATTGCACCATCCATGTAAACTGCATCATCCTCATTTGCAATACAAAGCAAACTAGGCAGACAAACTCAACTATCTGTTTCTTGGTGCAGATGGCTGGCCTTGGGGCAATCACTTGAGGAGGATGGAGGAAATGGGAAAATTGGGAGGAAAAATGTAATAAACAAGTTTCCCTCCCCCCCCCCCCCACTAAAATGCAGAAACTGGCCTTAGACGTCATGTATGCCAAACTAACAGACCATCTTTATCATTATTAATACTATCCCTACTAAACAATGGTAATAACAGGACATAATAAAGTAGTGGAATACTACTAGTAGTAACAGTAAAATAATAATAATAATAATAATAACAATAATAATAACAACAACAACAACCAAGGAGTGATTTCTTATTTATAACATCTGTTCCAACTAAAGTGATGCCATTTTAAGTCCCACTGGTTGCTTTTACACGTAATCCTATGCACACTTGCTTCTAATATATACTTAGGACCACACTGATATGTTCCCCTCATTGGCACTGATTGTGCCCAGAAATGATCGTGCCTTGATTAGGCTGACCATATGAAAAAGAGGACAGGGCTCATGTAACTTTAACAGTTGTACAGAAAAGGGAATTTCAGCCAATGTCATTTGTATGCAATTAGTCCCTGGTGAAATTCCCTCTTCATCACAACAGTTACAGCTGCAGGCACTATACTAGAGGTGACCATATACAAAAGAAGGCAGGGCCCCTGCAACTTTAACTTTTGTGATGAAGAGGGAATTTCACCAGGAACTAATTGCATCCAAATTACACTGGCTGAAATTGCCTTTTCTCTACAACTGTTAAAGTGACCTGAGCCCTGTCCTCCTTTTCAGATGGTCAGCCTAGACTTGATGGAAGAATGGTTCCACATTAAAATTTAAATAACAACCACTACTACTCTCTTGGAAGGTAAAACAAGGATCCCCGATGAATATTTTGTCTGTGAGATGAGGAGGGAGAGAATCCACACGTGTGTTCCCAGCTCTGGAAAGAAGACGCCAAGGCCAGACCCAACCCCTTGTGTGGACATCTTAAAGAACAGACCAAGCATCGTCTCAACTATTAGTGATTTCCCCCCTTTCAAGTGCAAAGTTTCTTCCTGAGCTGCAAAGGAGGTAACTTTTTGTTTGCCCACTTAATCCTACATGGTGACTTCAAGTCCACCATCCTGAGGGTATGACTTTTTTTTCCCCTCCAGTGTTTTTCTGTATAGCAAAATAAATATTTAGCTGCAAAAAGTGCAGGAGAAATAATGATAATAATGATAATAATAATAATAGCAGCAGACAGTACAAAGAGATTTTTTTAAAAAAATAAATAAGTAGGAAAGGGATAGATATATAGAATAATAAAAGAGAATGATAAGAAATATTCCATTTAGAAGAGGCAAGCTTCCCATATTTCTGCGGCTTGTGCAGATCCAGGTTATCAACTTCTCTCAAAAATGCCTGCTCCCTGTGGCCACGCTCCAGAATAAACCAGGCAAATAAATCCCCCCCCAGCTCCATCGATTTTACTCCCAAGTAACCCTGTGGATAGAATTGCAAATGCCAGTCCCAAAGCACTTGGGGAGAAAGATAAAGCAAG
Source organism: Anniella stebbinsi (assembly GCA_029215795.1). Lineage (NCBI taxonomy): Eukaryota > Metazoa > Chordata > Lepidosauria > Squamata > Anniellidae > Anniella > Anniella stebbinsi. The sequence goes on from JARDYH010000001.1 coordinate 4,627,534, forward strand.
CCTTACTTCTGAGTAAACATGCTTATTAAGACGGCGCTGCACATCATTACATTCAAGGACTTGAACTGGGGCAGACAGAGGCGTCCTCCTCCTCGGCTGGAGAGAGCAAGGACACTGCAGGCCAGTGTCAAGTTCAAACCGCAGCTGAGTCTACCCAGGGCGCTGGAGTTGCAAAAAAACATAAATTAAAAATCCCCTCCCCCAAAAAAAGTTTTATCTGAGAAACAGAAGGCAACCAACAGTTCTACAGAGTTTCCAGGAATTGTGAAGTGGGGGGAGTCGTCTCCCCAAACCGTATTACCAAACTTTTGCTTTTTATTATTATTATTGGAAACCCCCGCCGCTGCTGCCCTTGCCTGGAGCAGAAGGGAAAGTTGCCCGAGCGAGTGGGTGCGCGATTCTCGCCTCCACGCCCGCAGCAAAGCACACTTAGAAGCGGGTCCCAAGCAGGCTCCAAATGGGCCTTATTCCCAAACAAAACGCCCTTGGAATCGGCGTGTTCGAACGCTCGTTTGATTCAAAATTACTGGCACGGCCATCCCCCCACCCCTTGATTCGGATTTTGTCGAGGGAGAAAACCACCACCCCCATGCGTAAATCTATTTTAGGTAGCATTCAGAGCAGATCCCCTTGGGCTTCAAGGGCCCGCATTTCCCACAAGCAGCCTCAAAAGCGGTTTCTCCCCCGAACTACTTCGATTTACTTCTGCAAACTGGATCTGGCTATAGGAAGGGGCAAACGCTTTATTTGTGTGGTTGGGAGTGGGTGTTAGGTCAGGATTCAGCAAAGTAAACCCAATTGAATAATGAGGGGGGCTGCTTCCCCCCCCCCCGTATAAAACTCACCTCTTGCGAGGCAAGAAGCAGCTTTCATTTTAAACTCCGAGAAAAGTTGAAAGGTTCTGCGCATTACGCGGAAAAACATCCACGTATATATGTAGCGACCCGACCCATTGTTTAAGCCAGAACACGGGTATTGTGCCTTGCAATCCTCTATGAGTCTACTCAGAACTGCCTTCAATGGGGCTTACTCCCAGGACAATAGGACTGAATCCCAAGCTGGTTTCAAGGAGAGCGAATTCACTAAAACCAAAATGCTCGCAGTTATAGGAGCGTCCTTGCAAATTTCCAGTTATTTTCCGAGCAAATAAAATTTATTTAATAATAATAATAATAATAATAATAATATGGACAGGCAAAATATTCCTCACCTTCTGCTTATTTATCTCTATGCTATTCTGCTTTTTCAGTACACAACTTATTTCTAGTAAATCACGACTCTGTAGGAAAACAACCCTGAATTCACTGATCAGGGGACTCTCCTTTTAAAATTGAATTGCCTACACATTCACAGCCAGGAGATCTCTAGTAAGACATTGTAGCAATACAGAAATATAAATATTATACTGCAAATAGACCCTGCATTTTTCTCACACACTTTCCCTACGCTGCTCTCCTGGGTGTGTATGCTCTCTCTTTGTATACAGAGAGAGAGATGGATGGAATTTACCCTGTACAAATTCGCTATACACACACAACACACTTCCAGGCCATTTCAGCTCTCTATAATCTGTACAGTTTACAATGCAATAAAAGAACAGTTGGTTTAATGTGCAACCATTTAAACACACCCAAACATTGCAAATTCAACACTTAAGCTGCAATCATAGAACCCACTTTCCTGAGAGTAAATCCCAATGAACTTAGTGGGACTGAGCCAACATGCATAGAACTATCCTCTTACTTATTAGAAGATGGAAATTGTGAAAAGATCCATGCAAACCGTCACTTGCTGGGGAGCAAGTTCTGCTGGAATTAAGGAGACTTTACTGCCAATTAATCTTGTTTGGGATGCAGGATAAGACCGGATACATAAATAAAATAGATATTTAATCTGGGCGTGAACTCTTGGGAGTTCATTCACAGGTAGAACACAGACAGACACACAATGGCCTTCACACAGGCACCCACGTACAAAAAACTAGTTCAGTTTACCTTTAGGTGTTTACATGTGTCTTGGCAGGTTAAGGAACTCTCCTTTCTTTTGGATTTCAAGATGCCCAGGCTGCTAACTGAACTGTGAAGTGGAGTAGAATCCAGAAACCAACAGAAGACGTTTGCTCTGAGAAGAAGCAGCCATCTAAAGAGGAGAAGGATGGACCATATACACAGGAAGATGGTTTCTTTCCACAATGAACTATGTAAACACCATAAACCATTACACTGGAGTGGAGTGCAGGACAACCCAGGGTGAAATCGGAAGGCATTTTAGCAATCTTAAGGCCCCTGTTCCTCGTGAGGTTGTTTTTGGGGGGCAGCTGTGCAAGTTGTCCAAATCAAGGCAGAAGCAACGAAAAGGAGAAAAGACAGAAGAAAAATCTTGGAAAGAAAATGGTTCTACTGTGTTCTTTCCAAAACAATAAACTTTTAATGCTAAAGCAGTTATATAACCAAAAGCTGTACAGAGTTTGTCTGATTTTTTTTTTTTTGTTAGAAAACAAAATTTCTTCTTTTTGTGGGGGTTCCCCCCCCATAAATATTGTTCAGTTCCCGGCACTTGTATCAATAATTAAATTACAAATGATAAATATGGCGTCATGGATATGTATTTACATACAAAAAAAGTTATTACAAAAAGGCAACTGTTTATACTAAACTGCCAGGAGCTGGGTGAAATTAATATCACATTTCCCCCCATCCTTAAAAATATAATGAAGTACACGCCCCCCCTGTTCCCCAATCAGACAAAATACATTCACAGGTGTAATGTTATTAGAGAGTGAGAACACAGGGAGAAAAATGGGGAGAAAGAGAGAGAGGAAGGAAGGAAGGAAGGAAGGAAGGAAGGAAGGAAGGAAGGAAAGACTTCAAGATAATACAGGACTTTGGCAAGTTTTAAGACTGTAGGTTTTTTTCTCTTATTTTTAACTTCACAACTAAGGCTAAGCGGGAGAAGTCGTTTCTTTGTTTTTGAACATCCCACTAACAAGAGTAGATAGGAGAGAGCATATCCACTGAAGTCAAATTACAAAAGGCAAGAATGTTGGGAAAGAAAAGGGGGCTCCGGATAGTGAATTAAAAGCGGGAGTTTTAAAAAAAAATCAAAGAAATAACTGTTGATGCAGAAAAAAGAAGAAATGGCTAATCCTGAGAAAAATAGACATGATTCAGTCCAGCCTCCGGCTCTTGGGTGAAGGGTGGGGGGAACCAAAAAGCAACACACACCCAACACACACACACACCACACACCACACACACAACTTTTTTTCCCTCCTGCAATGTTTGTCCTGTAAACTCCCAACAGCAGGTTAGGGGAAAGTTTGGTGTCCATTGATGTCACCAGAAATCCTTTTGGTCCGGTCCAGTGGGTTTGCTTGCGGAGAGCTGGCTTTGCCTCCCCCCTCAGACGTACCACTCATTAAAGTTGGGGGGCAATCCAGGGTTGTGGCTGGGATTGGCGGTCTGGAGGGTAGGAGGGGGAGGCTTGGCGGAGTCTTTGCTCGTGGCTGCAGCGATGGCTGGGGGAGTGGAGGATTCGTAGCCGGAACTCGCTGCGGGGGAAGACTCTGACCCTTGGGTTTCGTGGACCTGAAAAGAAGGCAGAAGCAATCAAGCAAGGCCAAGAGCAAAGGAGAAATCACCTTGTCTTTGACTGGTGAACAGGCATTGGAGGGGGGAGGGGGGGAAAGAGAAAGATCAAAATGAACCTTAGATCAATATATGCATTTTTATTTTGTAATTATTTTAAAACATGATTGGGGGGAAAAAATAGAAAGGGTGTCCAAGATGCCAAATTAACCCCAAACTAAATTGAGGATGGGGGGGGGGGGGTAAATAGAGGATTCCGATTTCAATCTCTTCTCAAGTAGGCAAGTAAACTTTAAAGGAGTTTATATTTCAGGAGCTGTGTGTGTGTGTGAATTGGGTCTCCAATCCACCCCAATCTCCCACAAGCCTTTAAGCTCTCCCCTAGAGGCAAAATTTACTCATTCACAAACTAAGATTGAGAGTTTAGCAAATTGTTACACATGATGAAATGTTACTTAACAAGAGGTAAACTACTAACCGGCCCCTCCAGCTTCTGATGGAACAAGGACCCATACTTGGCCAGGCCACAGATATTTTAAAAATGACATTTTAAAATTAAACCATTGCTTCCCTGACAAAAAAAATCAGTGTGTGCAATTTTTATTTTTAAAAAATCTATCTCTCCAAAGTGAACAGTTTCTTGAAAGATGAAATAGGGTCTGTTTCACCAAGAGATAAATCTAATTTCTGTATTGAGATATAGCAACCTGGAAAAATATAAACACTAACATGTGCAATATGTGTTAACAAAATTAAACATAGGCAAATGCATTCATGTGTGAAAACTACATGCTTCCTACACATATATAACCATATATATATATATATATATATACACACACAACACCTTTCCTCCATGCCTGTGCATATAAATATAATACACATATGTAACTATGTATGACTACATAGATGATTAACTGATGCACATATATGATTAACATAGATGCACATATATAATTCTTAAATACACTCATGTGTACATGCACAAATACACACAGCAATATGAACAATAATATAAATAGATATAACTATTTATTTATTTATTTATTTATTACATTTGTATACCGCCCCATAGCCGAAGCTCTCTGGGTGGTTTACATAGGATTAAAAACAATTAAAAACAATATACAAAAATTAAAACAGCAAAAACATACAACATACACACAATCTGTACATTTTAAAACCACTTCAACACTTCAAAAAACTACAAAAACAAAACAAAACGAACCCAGGCTTCTCAGATATTGCCAAATGCCTGAGAGAATATAACTCATTCTCACTCACACACACACAAACACACAAGATAGATAAACGACCGATTGATTGATCTCGCAAGGTCTCCAGAAGGTCTAGAGGGGAACCACTGGGATTGCTTAATTACCTTCATGTGCTTCCTTAAGGAGCTGGGGTGGGTGTAAGACTTGTCACAGACTTTACAAATGTACGGCTTGTCTGATGTATGGACATGCATGTGTTTCTTCCTGTCGCTGCTGTTTGCGAAACGCCGGTCGCAGCCTTCAAATTCACATTTGAAGGGCTTCTCGCCTGCAAATGTAAAAAAAAATAAAAATTGTATATATATATATATATATATATATATTAAAAAATGAAAATCAAGAGCTGGATGCCTGTTTTGCAAAGGAGCATGTTAGTTACTTGCATGCTGAGAGGAGAGATGGCTTTCCCGCTTCTTTTGCACACACAAACCTCTCTCACACCTCCCCCCCCCCGCCCCCCGCCCCCGCGGGTCTTTTTTGTTTACAGCCAAACTTTCTTCCCTCTTTGCAACTTTAAGGCTCTTTCTTTCTCCTCCCTCTGGCAAAACTATCTCCTGGAACATGCAGAAGTCTCTGCAGTATGTTAAAAGGGGGAAAGAGGAGGAAGCGGTGGAGAGATCAGGGTAGCTTATTCTCAAACAATGGCGTTTGTTGTTACAGTTACAATCAAAACGCCCGTTTGCAGCTTTTAACTTGCGTCTTTCAAATGCAACAGTCCTTCTAAGGGGGCTGTAAAAGAGAAAAGGAAGGTAGAAATAGACCCTTGGGTGATTCGGGTGGGGAGAAACTGAAGGGGGTGGGGAGATCCAGAGAAGAGAAAACTCCTCTGACGGTACATTGGGTGGAGATCCAGACGGTTTTACAAAGAGATGCTGAAGGAGAAGAGAAAATATATTTGCTTTCTTGTATGATTTGTTTCTTTGGGGGGGGGGGGAGGAACTGGATTGAACACTGAACGGAACCATTTTAAAATCATCATCATCATCATCATCATCATATAAAATACTTGGGACAAAAAGTATCAGTGGTTTAATTAGAAGATGTGCCAATCAAGGCATTAAAAGCGAGCGGAAGTAACTGAAAATTAGGTTCCATTAGCATTTGTTTGGTTTCCTCAACAGAATGCCTACGCAAATCGAAGTCCCTTGTAAGAAGCAATCCACGGGGTGGGGGGAGAGACACACACCCCTCCAGTTTGTTTGTGTGTGTGTGTGTGTCTTGTATTTTCCGTAGAGGGCAAGGGAGGGAGGGGGCGGTGTATGAAAGCAACCCGGAGGTGGGGGAGGCGAGGCAGAACCTAGGAAGAAGATGGAGAGAAATCGTCCCCAACTCTTCCGACGAACTTCAGAACAAAACAAGAACACTCAATTTCGCTCCTCGCCCTCGCGAGGAAATGGACAAGGGGACGAAGCGCGCTTTGAAACTGACCAGCTCCAAAAGATTCGCTTCTAAACGGGATAAACAAAACAAAACCAGGACATCGAAATACCAATCGCTCCGCGGCTTTCATGTCTTTCTGTTTATTTCCACCCCAGTTCTTTCCCCCAGCTCCGCCCCCCCGCCCCGATCCCTTTGATCTTCCACTGTCACACAGCAAATCCTCCACCTCAATACCCTCTTGCAAGTCCGCTCCGTCTCTCTCTCTCTTTCCCTCTCTCTGTTTACAGCCATTCAAAGGCCAAAGCATTTTTAAAAAATAAAATAGGAATAATCTAAAATAGTCTGGCCGGATTGGGCCGCTCCCGTCCAGGGTGTTTTTTTTTTGGGGGGGGGGGTCCAAAGTGAGGGGGGGAGGCGAAGGGGGAGGCGGCACCCGGCCAGGGATGTGTCCCGTGCCTTACCTGTATGCGTCCTTTTGTGGATTTTGAGGTTCTCGGACCGGGCGAAGATCTTCCCGCATCCCGGGAAAGGGCAGGGGAAAGGCTTCTCGCCCGTGTGGACTCGGATGTGGTTGACCAGTTTGTACTTCGCCTTGAAGGACTTGCCCTCGCGGGGACACTCCTCCCAGAAGCAGGTGTGGCTGTTCTGCTCGGGGCCGCCGACGTGCTCCATAGTGACGTGGGTGACCAGTTCGTGCATGGTGCTGAAAGTCCGGTCGCAGCTCTTTTTGGAGCGGTTCGCGGGCGGCGGCGGCGGCGGCGGCTGGGCCGCCTCGTCGATCCACTTGCAGGACAGCTCCTGCTTGATGGGCTGCCGCATGTAGCGGAAGAAGGCGCCCGCGCCGGGGTGGTGATGGTGGTGATGGTGGTGGTGATGGTGGTGCGCCGCGGCCGCCGCCGCCGCCGCTGCAGCCGCCGCCGCCGCGTTCATGCCGCCCATATTCACATTCATGGGGCTGTAGTTGTGGAACTGAGCCGGCGCCCCGTAAGGGTCCGCCCGGGGGCTGGCGACGCCCCGGTAAGTCTCCGGCCGGCCGAACAAGTCGCCGCGCAAGCCCAGGTGCATCTGCCCGTTGTCCGCGTGAGCCGCCGCTACCGCCGTCGGCGAAGGGTGTCCGGCGTTCTGCTCCTGCAAACCCGGGAAAAGCAGGTAGCCGCCGGGGCTGTCGGCGATCGGGGGCGGCGGAGGCGGCGGAGGCGCGTGGAGCCCCGCCGGCGGGTTGCTGCTGCCGAAGAGCCCGTGCTGAGCAGCGGCGGCGGCGGCCGAGCCCCCGGCCGCGGCGGGCGAGTCTCCCAGGGCCGAGCCTCCGCGGTTGCGGAAGAGAAAGTCCCGCGTGGAGTTGAAGGCGGCGGCCGCGGCCGCGTACGACGAAGGCACCTGGCCGGCGTGGTGGTGGTGGTGGTGGTGGGCCGGAGGGGGAGGGTGGTGATGGTGCGGGTGCGGGTGGTGGGGCGAGTAGCCCGACGCCTGCGGCGTGAAAGCCGAGCCCTGCCCCGACGCCAGCTCGTGGGCGGCCGGGCTGAGCTTGAACGAGTCGCCGAACGGGTGGTTGAGCCCCATGGCGGCGGCGGCGGCGGCGGCCGGGTTCGCCACGTCGTGCGGGTGGTGGCGAGGCGCTCCGAAGCCCCCGACGCCCAGCGCGGGGAACTGAGGCCCGCCGTCCAAGAGCATGGTCATAGCCCGCCGTCGGAGGAGGAAGGCGGCGGCGGCGGCGGCGGCGAGGAGGAGGAGGAGGAGGAGGGTGGCGGCGGAGAGGTCGAGGAGGCAGCGGCCGCCCCGCACGGCGAGGATCTCCTGCGTCTTCTGCCCTTTCCCACCCCACCCCACCCCCTGCTTCCTTCCAAGCAGCAGCAGCAACAACAGGCGCACCGGCGCCTCCGAGCCGGGCTTCGTTTCTTTCCCTTCTCCCCCGCTTCCCTTCTCTCTCGCCTCCCCCCACCCCACCACCTCTAGATCAGCCCCACACAATGGAGAGGCTGGCAGGAGGGCTCGCGCGCCAGCCTCCCCAGTGCCGCATTCACACGCGCTCCCAACCTCTCCAAAACGCGGGGAAAAAGAGAGCGAGAGAGAGGCGGGGGGAGGAGGGGGAAAAACACCCCACCGCCACCCCCACCCCACCGGGGCAGCCCCCCCCAACAGCCCCAAACCCCTCCCACTCGCCCTCGCCGGCCAAGGACGGAGGCGCCCCCACTGCCCCCCGCACTGGCGCGGAGAGGCGCGCACACGCAGCGCAGCGCAGCCCCCGGGGGGATCCCCGCTGCCTCCTTCCACCCCTGCTTTCCAGGAGGGCTCCCTCCACTCCACTCCGACTGCACGACGTCCTTGCACTGGCCAAAGTCAGGCGCTCCTCCCTTCCTAACACATGTGGAAGGAGGAGGGGGGAGGCAGGAAGAAAAAGAGAGCGAGCGGGAGGGAGGGAGGGAGGCAGAGGGAGAGCAAAAGAGAGGGAGGGAGGGAGAGAGAGAAATACCCAACTCCGGGAGGCAGCTTCTCTGCAAGCCAATGGGGAGCCGCCTGGCGAGCCGTCACCTGACCCCCAGCCGCCTTGCCCATTGGACCAAAGCCGCGTGATTGACAGCGTTTAACATTGAATATGGCAGCTCCGTTTAAGCCCCGCATTCTGATTGGCCGGGCTGGGTTTAGTGAGGCTCAGGTAAGGTTAAAGGGTGTCCGCCAACCCCCAAACGTTTTGTTTACTGGAGATACAATGGGGGGGCAGAGATGAGGGGCTGCAGGGAGGAGGAGGAGGAGGAGGAGGAGGAGGAGGAGGAGGAGGAGGAGGAGGAGGAGGAGGTGATGGTCTTGAAGCATATGACATGGGCATCATTTTTTACTCAGCCCAAAGGGGAGAGAGAGAGAGAGAGAGAGAGAGAGAGAGAGAGAGAGAGAGAGAGAGAGAGAGAGAGAGAGAGAGAGAGAGAGAGACTATAACTATAGTGCAATTCCTTCAACCCCTGCCTCGTCATTATTTTGGAAGGAAGCCCTCGATTCCTTTCATGGCACCCCTAACCCTCTCCGGCTCCTTGATAGGGTTCCCTTCCTCCTCTACTATCCTCACCCTTTTCCTTTGGTGTTTCTCCCTCTCTCTGTCCCCCGCCCGCCCCTCCAATTTTTTTTTGGGGGGGGGGGAGGGTGAAGAATAAGTAATCCCCCTCAGATTTCAAAGAAAAGAGAATAGAAAAACCTCTCCGTGTGCCTAGTGAGGGGGGAGCCTAAAAGCGATGAGAAACTTCAAAGGACAGGAGAAGATGCCTCCCTCCCCGCGAGATCTCCCCAACGTTCTTATTTTATTTTCAATTTTGGGAAGGCAGCCATCGCAGCAGTAGCGGCGCCGCCAACAACGATCGCCACGCAAAATCGATCCAGTAGCTCCACGTTCAAAAAAAAAAAAAAAGCTCGACCGCCAAACCGAGCTGATTTTTAAAATACAAAATGAAATAAAGAGATCGTTTAAAAAAAACAACAAACCCATTTAATGGAGTCATGAAAAGAGATAATGTTTAGGAAGAGATAATGTTTATATTGGTACAAAAGGGTGATTTGTTTAGGAAAATGAACAGTGAAGTTGTTTGTTTAAAAATTTCCTTAGTTTGTTCTGTGTATTCCATAGCGGAAGTGGGGTGGTTTGGAGTGAGAGAGATGGAGAAATAATAAATATGTCTGTGAATATATATATATATATATATATATATATATATTAGAGGCTTATTTATTGTTTCTTCAGCAAGTGCAAGGTTTTAAGGGTCGTCGCTTGCATCCTCAGCCCCCCGCCCCCTCCAACCCTATAAATCCAGTCATTTTCTCCTTCTAGAAAGCCTTTGCAAAGAACGATGGGGGGGAACCGAGGGTCGAAAGAAAAGGCTCCGAAAGAAAGATGCCAGCGATTGTAATATCCCTGAGATTTCCCCGAGTCCCGGAGACTTTCTCATTGAAGGATTTGCCCACGTCTCTCCGCAGGAAACATACAAGCTGATCAGGTTCAGAAACGCACTGAGAAAGTGCTTCAAACGGTGCTTTATAAAATGCAGCCCCCTTTTCACATCCTTCTCTCTTACCCCCCCCCCCCGCCGCCGCCGCCCCACCCCCCGACTTCACATTCTTTTTTTAGGATCTGGCTAAAAGGAGAAAGAGAGAGACAGAGACAGAGGGGGGGGGGGGGTTAAAAAGAAAAAATAATAAAACCACCGAGATAGATAGATAGATAGATATGAACTTAGCAACACCATTTCTCATCGCACCAATCACAACTGCCCCCTCCCTCCAACCAGTCATCAAAAGCCCCCCTCCCACCCCCAAGAAGGTGAGTCTGTGCGTCCAGTTTTCTCTGTCGATTTCTTTCTTTATTTGCTAATTAACTTGCCCCACCGACTCTTCTCTTTCCCCCACCCCCCTGTATTTTATTTTATTTTATTTTGCTTTTGAGGGACGACAGAGAAGTGCGATGGAAAAAGAGGTTCGGGAGAAGCGAAGGGGTTCCGGGGTCCTGGGGAAAGCTTTGTTTGGGGAGTTTGAAATGTTGCAACCTTCTCAAGCTAATAATGGAGCCAAAAGTTTAATGAGAGAGAGAGAGAGAGAGAGAGAGAGAGAGAGAGAGAGAGAGAGATTTCGAATGGATTGTGTGTGTATATTATTATTATTATTATTATCATTATTATTATTATTAATTTTACAAAGCGCCTAAAATTAGTCTTCTTCTCTGGTCCCCCGCGAGATTTAAATTTGGGGCTAGATGCCGGACCGGGTGGAGAAAAGAGAAAGTGACAAAGCTGGGTGGGGGATGGACCAGGAGGTACATTTTGGAAGTTAGCAAGGAGAGAGCAGAAGTCTTTTGACCCCAGGACAAAATTGGGGTTTGCGATTAAGCAAATGGGGGGGGGGCTCTTTCGGCCACCCAAGGGGTTCTGCTTCTACCGAAATGTCCTGGGGGCGACTCAAGGTCATGGGAGATATCCAGTGGGCTAACCGAAACACACGCAGGCACCCCATCTCTTCCGCCGCCTGCCCCCAACTCACACTGCCTTTCCTTGTTACTCTTTAGCGAGGGTCTCTCCTCTCTCTCTCTCTCTCTCCACTGACTTTTTCTTTGGCCGCCCTTGTCAAGTCCAACTGGTCCCAAGTGGTCTTCTACCTGGTCCGCGGGCCGGTCTTCCGAGGCCCTCGGTCAGCTCGTTAATTACTTCCAGCACGTGTCCCCTTGTCTCTGCAACGACAACAGAAAAGGCGTAATTCAATTAGCTCATCAGCGGAGACTTGGGGGTTAGGGGACGTCTGTGAAGCCGCGGCTTCGGGCGAGCGGGGGCGAATGACCTTTGCTAGGGCAAAAGGCCTCACGTGTAGCCCTCTCCTCATTGTCTTTGGCCCTGAGATGATGTCGAACAACTCGAGGCGCGCGGCTCCTCCAAGGGCAACTTTCGTGGGAATCCAGTGGCAAAAACTGGCGAGGAGGGTTTGCTTTCTGCCTCTGTCTTCTTTCTCTTGTGTCTCAGAAGGTGTACAATTCTCTAGATCTGAATATATATGTGTGTATGCGTTGTGTGTAGGTGCATGTAAACATGAACACACACACACACGCGCACATGTGTACACGCACCCAAAATCCTGAACCTACCAAATATTCAAGGGGGTAGTCCTCTTGGGTCAATTGTATTCCCTATCTTTTTATAACCGAATTTTATGGGAGGATTTTTTTAAAAAATGTAATGAATTACAGTATCATTTTGCACTCTGAATGGTTGGGACATACCTGTTTATTATTCTTAGTTTTTACAAGGTGAGCGGGGGAAGAAATCCGGATTTATCTTGTACGGAAGTGGAAAGAGACACTTTTGTGCATGTAAAAAAATATATAGTGGAATTTATTTATTGATTTATCAGGGAGGAGTTCAAGGAAGTGATAGTTTAATTTTGGAAGGCCAGGCGTTTTCCCCGAGAAAATTGGGGAGATTTTAACTTTTACTTATTTATTACATTTCTATACTGCCCAATACCTGAAGTTCTTAAGGTTTTTTTAAAAAAAGGTGGTTGGACAGGCGGAAATAAATCATAGCTTTAAACAAGGGATCGTGGTCCCTTCGAACTATTTTATTGCTCAGGAAGGGGAGTGGAGGAGGCGGAGGACGCGGAGGATCAAACCTTGACATAGTGGAATCTACTTGTAGATTAGGCAACATAAATTAACCTATAAATCTTTTTTATACATTTCCCCCGATCGACTCTGTCTAGGCTCTGTATGCCTGTGTGAATGGGCAAGTAATATATGAGTACACAAGAATAGGCCAACGTAGTTTACCTAGTCTTGGGAAGAGGGGGGTCTCGTATCTCCCCCTTCCCCAGCCTTTTTTTTTAAAAAAAGAGCTACTAAATTATGTAGCAAGCGGCTACATAAAGATGGATTTTTAAAGCAAAGCTTTGAATGTTGACTGTAAAAGGAAATCTGTCGTCTGTTCCTTTACTTTCCCCCGCCCTCATTAAAAGCTCAACGTGATTTATTTTCCACAGATGTAGTCAACTATGTTGCGTGGTGCTTTCTCACTCGGTGTTTATCTAGCTATCCAATATAAATCCATACTGAAGACCCATAGATTTCAGTGGGAAATTTCAGCACCTGCTTAACTTCTTCCCGTTGGAATCAATGGGACTTTAAAGTGCTGGACCTGGCTGGATCATGCCCGAGTATTATTTAGGTAGACATTTATTGAGTTAATTGTTTAGGTAAATATTGGCAGTGCAATCCGATGTATGCTTACTTAGAAGGAAGTCCCATTAAGTTCAATGGGACTTACTCCCAGGTAAGTGTGTATTGGATTGCAGCTTTAACTGATAAGTGGGCTACGTTTTTCCCCATCTGTCTAGATCTGCTTGTGTACCGGGGCGCCTGCACAGGTTACTTTTTATTCCATGCTTTCGTATGAAAATATCGAATTGCTACGATCTAGGGATCGTTTTAAAAACCAAACAAAGCACACACAAATACACTGGGGGGAGGGTATCTAGAGAACATCGTTGCTCGTGTGTTGTTTTGCATCCTTGTAATGTTTTGCACCGAGGAACAAGGGGGGGAAAGGCAGAGACAAGGCATCCGGTTGGTTCTTTACTTTAAAATAACAACGAAGGTAGAGTTTGTGTCTTTGAGTGAGATGCAGTTATTTAGTGGGCGTTAGTCAGTTTCAGCTTCTGGACTTTAGATGGTAATGTACATTTTTCACTCATTTCAGAATGTGGTAAACAAGTCCTGCTGGGTTTGGGGCGCCTGCCCCCCAAGTCCTGATGGCACCAGTAGACTTGATCGCCCAGAGAGAGAGAGAGATCAAACCGAATCCTGCCTCCCTTTCTTCTTCCTCCCTATTTAGTTCCAGAAACACGATGCGTTCCACTCTGAGAAGGTGAGACAGCGAGGGGACATCTCCTCCTTCGGTCATTTCTCAGGGGTTCTCAGAAGCCTCGCTTGGAAAAGGGATTAGAATGTTAAGAATTTAATTAACTTCGCTTTTCCCCAAACAAAACAAAACACACACAAAATTACCCCCAAATACCTGCACATCACTGAAAAAAACTGTAATTTCATTCGGCCTCAAACACGATTTAAAAGAAAATAAAACACACATACACACACACCCATCGAAACCTATCGCCTTATCCATTCTTGTCAATTTCTCTGTCTAATCAAGCGCCTCTGGTCAATTTCACTTCGGAACCTTTTATAGGTGACATTCCCCGTTATTGATCCGCTTTGGGTTCTCATCTCCTTTGCGGCTATTTCAAAAAGAGGGGCTACTTTCGCTGAACAAAGCCACAAAACAAGGCACAAATAATGCTAGATTAAAAGTTAAGTGGCATAACTGCAAAGCATTGATTATAACTGCCCCAAAATGCTCGCTATGTTTTAAATCAGCTCGCAGGCCAAAAGGCAGTGGCTAATAGGCGTTCAAGGAAGCAGTTTATTCGTCTGCCATAAACATGGATGCGATTCCGGCGTAATTAAATGCAAGCCACAAAAGCGAACGAGACGTTTTCATTGTTGCGCTCAGTCAGAGCAAAAGGAATCACGTGTACATTTGAACTTCAGAGATCCGAGCTGGGGTAAACAAGTCTGAACTCCGACAAAGGGGAAAAAAGGTGGGGGGCGGAGTGGGAAAGGGGGGGGTGAGATATCAAAGTGCTAATGGAATTGAGGAGAGAGTTTGGGGGGTTCAGACATGGGAAAGGGGTGAAGAAACAGGTTTCTAAAAACAAAATGTGTGGGACCCAAAACTTCTGCAGCATCCTGCAATGGATTGAAAGGTGCAATTAATATTGGGGGGATTGGGGGTGATGGTGGAAATGTGATGCCCTATAGAGTCCCAGGGATGTGGGACCAAACTCTTAAAGGAGTGACGCACGTGAAAAATTGGGGGTAAGAATGAAAGATGGGGGTGATGGATCCTTAGGGTGCAGATGAGAAGAAGGAAATGCAAGAGAGGAAACTTTGCAAAAGGCTTTTGTGGGTAGGCTTGCATGGCAGTGTGTCTATCATTTATTTTATTTACATATTGCATTTTTATCCCGCCTTTTTTCCTCTAAGGAACCCAAGGCGGTGTACATAATCCTTAATTTAGGTGCGTGTTCAAATAGGGTTGGAAACAGAGGGATGGTTTCAGCATCCTTGTAGAGGTGGGGAGATTTTGAAAGTCTTGCTGATTTTAAGGTCTCTTCAGATACAAATGCAAGGGGAACCTCGCACTCTCTCCATCCTAGCACCGTCACTCGAAGGTCATCCAGTCGAGTATAAAAACACATCCCATTTCTGGGCCCGCTTTCTCTTACTCTGTCTCTACTCCTACCTCTATCTATCTATCTATCTATCTATCTATTATCTATCTAATTATCATCTAACTGCCAAGCCACCCAGGACGGTTATTCACATATATGCCATTCTTGTGCCTCGCTTACCAAAACAAGAAGCAGATAAAAACCACCATTCCTTTGATTATCCCCACCCCCCCACCCCAAATTAAACTGATATAATTAAGGTATGTAGGATACATTCAGACCATCGGATTCCAGACGGACAGACAGGCAGACATACCACTATCTGTCATATGCACGGCTTACCTGGCTATTTCAGCTTCAGTGTAGAATCTTATCAATTAGTCTAGGGAAAAAATCATGGGAAGGTTTCTCTTAGGCCTCCTCCACACGGGGCGTTTAATGAGCCTTGAAGGCTCATTATAAATTTTACCTACACACGAGCGGAGCGCAAAACGGGCGTACAGGCGCGTTATCTCCCCGATAATGCGCATTTTCGAACGCGCGTTAAATAGCGACTTTTATTTTGCTCCGGCCGTTAAAGCGCATTTTCGCTGTGTGAACAAGCGATTATGCGCATTAACTACCTGGAAAGCGCTTTTTGGGCATCTTTTAATGCGCTTCGCCGCTTCCCGCCGCCTCCCGTGCAGAGGGATTGTGAGTAAATGCGCCTCCGCGATAATGCGCATAATCGCGGAACCAGGCGCAAAGGCGCATTCTTGTGGAGGGGGCCTTAGATCTGGTTTGCGAATTCAGGACTTGATATTCAAAGTAGCCACGCACCCATACTTAATTTAAGTACGATACACGGCTGCAACTACGCTTGATAAATATAGATGCATTGATAGGTTTGATATATACTCTATTCCTTCCTGCATGGTTTTTAAAAATATTAGTATTAGTATTAGAGTTGAATAGCTCGATCTTATCTGCAAACCTGCAAATCACGTGGTGGGGGAAATCAAGATTCATTTTGCAAAACCGGCTTAAAGTCTCTGTTCATTTGGGGGAAGATATTGTACATGTTTTGGGGGAAATCGATGTAAATTCCACCCCTCTGACCCTTCCTACTTCTTTCTAACTGTGTGGGAGGTGGGTGGAGTCACACGTCACACTTCGAAGATATGGTTTCAGATGGTCCAAGTCTCTGAGGTTTCGACAGTGGCATCAGTATTAAAGCAAAGATGAAGCACGTGAATTTGAAATGGGGGTGGGGGTGAGTTGGCTGTAATTATTCCCCTTTAGAAGGGGGAGGGAGAAGCAAACGAACCTGCTTATTTCTAAATCACTTCCACTGAAAGTCCTAGAAATAAATAAATAAATATGGACTGAGGTGCAGGATTATTTAAATAAAACTGAAGCCTTTTGGAGGCTAGGTGTCGTGTGAGAAAGGTGGGGGTCTGGTATTTGCAACAAGGGGGCAAGCTCACCACACAATCCTTCCATGCCCTCTGGGACTGTGGACCATCTGATTTTTTAATGGGCAAATGAAATGTTTCATAAACGATGTTTTACTTTATGATGATGACTGATGCTGTCCTAGATCACGGAGGCTAGGATCACTGTAGACATGCAAGCAATTTCTGGCTGGGTTGGCTGGGTGGGGTATTGTTGTTTTTAGGCATACTTTAGGGCTAAGAGCTATGGGCATTTCTGAGCCCACTCTTGGAAAGACGATTTTCTCACATTTGCTCATGAACAGCCTATAACCAGTCAATTGATTTATGCCCTCTGATGTGTGCATTCAGACGGGTTTTCTCCTCGCTTGACAGCACTTTGAGGTTTCCAACCTCCAAAACCAGAACGAAATCCACCCTTGCTCAGAAGCCCACACCCCACATCCAGTAATTTCATACCCATTCAATTTTGCCATATTAAAATCATATTTATTATACACACTCACCCCTGCATAATTATGAAACGGCAGAGGGTACCAGGTACTGGAGATTAGGTGTCTGTGGAACCAGACCTTTTTTCTGTTCTTTCTTTTGCGCCCAGAATATCATAGCATCCAAAAAACTCACTCACCCTAGTACGAAGCCTTCTTTATCATTTTACTAGCAGAATCCATTTCGAAGGCAAAATAAAAATACAACAGTCCTAGAACCCATTCCGCTTGGCGTCATCCAACCCAAATACTACTTTTCAAAATAAGGATTAAGGATAATGGAGGTACGATGATCTTACTCCGCACTCACACGCACCCCAGTCAAAAACTGGGGGGTGGGGTATGTTTGATTTTCTCCCCCCGGAGGACTGACAGCGCAATGTTCTCCAGGCTTACTTGGAAGTAAACCCTAGTCATTTCAATGGGCTTACTCCCTTGCGTATGCAGGACTGCAGCCTCGGCCCATAATTTTGATCTGTGTCTTTGTCTCTACCCGACCTTCATTTTCAGCCTGTGTGATAATATAATGTAGCATCCTCTTAAATGCTTTTCCGTGAGGCTTCTCCCTTCCTGTTCAATGCGTGTATTGAAGAAATTTAACTGCCTGGTGTGTGCGCACACGTGTGCAAATAGACACCTCCCTTTACACAATGGATTGTAATATTACAGTAACAGGCACACCTGCATACACACACCCCACCACCACCAAGAACAGCAACAACGCCCTTGTAGCACTTCAAAGACTAACAAATGCATCGTAGCTCAAGATTTTGTGTAGTAAAAAGCACTTCATTGTAGTGTTTACCCATTTAGGAACTTGACCCTTATGGCCTCCAAACTCGTGTGTGTGAGAGAGAGGGGGGGGACGGGGAGTTATTTAAAGACTTTATATTGCAGAGATGCTCAAATCAAAGCAAAAACCTCCTCCGGATCCCCATTATCATCTCTCTCTCTCTCTCTCTCTCTCTCTCTCTCTCTCTCTCTCTCTCTCTCTCCCCCCCCTCTCTCCCTTCTTTTCTCCATTCCTTCCATTCTTCCTCCTTCCCCCTCTTCCTCATTCTTACTCACTTTTCTTCCTTCCTTCTTGTATCCATTCCTTACTATTTCTTTTCCTTGAATCTATTCCTCTCTCTCTCTCTCTCTCTCTCTCTCTGTTTCTCTCTTCTCTTCTCTATTCCTTCCCCTTCCTTTCTTTTTTCTTTTCGTTTTGGAGATAACTTGGAGGAGGAGGAGGAGGAGGAGGAGGAGGAAGGAGAAAGGAGAAAGGAGGAAGGAGGAAGGAGGAAGGAGGAGAGTGAAAGTGGGTGGGGGAGGGGGGAGGAAAGGAAGGAAAGAAAGTTGCGAATATCTCAATCTGGGACGAGGTGACCTGTGACCCGGAGGGTGGCTTCATTGTCCTCCTTCCTTTGCATGGGATATACCCTGCATTGACCCTTTCTGCTTGATTGAGCCCTGAGGGGCAACCGGAGCAAACAAACTCTCCGAAGGCATTTGGGGGCTTAGGGCGCAGTCGCCATCCTTCCTCTCGGATCAGCTGGGAAGCCTTTGGAGATGTTGCCTCTGTCTGGACAGGCAGACTCCCCCCCCCCCCACGGCCCCAAAGAACTGTTCCCTGGAAGGCATCCTTTCAGTGAGGCCCCCAAACCTGTGTGTGTGGACCTCGAAGCGGAAGGGTGAGGCAGTGAGCAGAACTGGATACTGGGCTGGACTGGGTTAATGGTTCCGAACCAAATCCGAACATGATAGGATGTATTCTTTCCCCCAGCCCAACTCCTCACCAACATGTAATATGTAATATGTAAGGGAGGCCTCTTCTGCTCTCCCGGCCACGCCCCTTTCCAAACGTTCCAATTTCGAACCTCGTGTATCTCTTTTTACGGTAGTTTGTTCCAGTGAATGTTTCCTTCTTTTGGGGGGGGGGGTCACCTTGCACACCGGAGGAAGGCGTGTATTGAAGGACAGGGGCACTTATTTACACAAAAGTTGGAACGTGTTGTTGTTTGCTTACTTTTGTTTTTAACACCAGGGTTGTTATGTGTCCTAGGGGCTGGAGAGGGAGGAATTTGGTGGGAGATCTTGTGGACTGACTGAGCTGTGGAGGAAAGGAGGCCTTAAGTCATCATAGAATCATAGAACACTAGAGTTGGATGGGACCTATAAGGCCATCGAGTCCAACCCCCTGCCCAGTGCAGGAATCCACCTTAAAGCATCCCTGACAGGTGGCTGTCCAGCTGCCTCTTGAATGCCCTGTATATAAAAAGGGAAGCACATTGGATATAAATTAGTAAATTAGGGTTGAAAGAAGGCCCAAAACAAAGACCTAACTATCTGGTAGGGTGATGGGTGCCCACTGATCCTTCTATGGAGGGGAAAGTAGCTAAGGCCTTCATAGAACTCAGGAGCCCATTACATTACATTAGCACCTCCTTTTGAAACAGAGTTGCAGAACCTCTTCCAGTCAGCGATACAAATTCCATTTTGGAGAAGATCTTGGGGCCATATTCCAGAAGTGAGTGTGGCCAAAAGCAAAAGAGGCAACTCCCCCCCCCCAAAAAATACCCACAATACCAGCATGTAGTAGCTTAAAGCTCTTGCTGCCAGTAATGACTTAGGAGTGGCATTTCAGCCTTTTAAACTGGGGGTGGGGGATGCACAAAAGCTGGAAGACCATGAAGTGATTGGTGGTTGGGCAAAGGAAAAGGAGGTGTATCTTCTGGGGAACCCTAGAGGGCCAGGTTAGGGCCACAGAGGGCTGAATTTGAGCCTGTGGATGGAGCTTCTGTTCTAAAAGAAGCATGCTGGTTATAGTCAAGTGATTGAGCTAATTACTCTGGGGTGGTTGTGTGTAATATGATGCAGTGGGGAGGGGTTTCACCCATTTCCACCTGAGAATATGAGCTCTTCACCATCCCAGGTAAAGGTTCAGAGCCATAGCCCATCCCTCCCATGCTCCCTCAGCTAATGAGGTCGATTGGGAGACTACCCTGAGGTTTTCCAGGCTGCTCACCTGAATCAAGCTCAGCCCAGTCACAGTGGCAACGTAAGCAACAATCCCAGGTGCTAAAATTCAACCTGTCCATGTCTTGGGAAGATAGATATTTTGGAGGCGGTGTCTCCCTGATCTGGGGGAATAGTATTTAATCTGGATTAATTAACATGGGGGAGGGCAACATAAATCTATACTGAAATTAAAAAGAAAAAATATGAAAATATTATATCACTCAACTGCAATCTCAATGGCCAATCACCTGCCCACAGGAAACACACAGACAGAAAATGAGTGCAACAGCACCCTCCTGCCCATGTTCCCCAGCAACTGGTGTACTGCCTCTGATACTGGAGGTATCATATAGCCATCAGGACTAGTAGTCATTGATAGGCTAGGATGGCCCAGGTTGTAACCCTCTGCATGTTTCCACTGGGGGGGGGGGGGGAGGGAGTCCTACAAATCCCAGCATTCCCCAGATAGTCATAACAGGAGTTGTAGGACCTTAATGGGCTACTGTTACACTGCTAAAAAGGCACAGTGCTGAATTTAGCCTGGGACCCTGCCTTCCCTATTCATTTAAGGCACTTCTGGCTGTGCAGGGATAGGGGACAGCTGTTTTTCAGACATATGTGGTCCTCCTTCAGAAAAGTTCACACCCAAGAAAATCAAAGGGTGCTTCCAAGCCTCAACCCTTCTCCTGTTGCCTGTGGGCCGCAAACCACAAACCCTCAGCCCCCCCCCCTTTTTGCATGCATATAATCACAGGGCTCTCTCCGGTGCACACAGACCCGCAAAGGGTAGACCCATGGCATTGTTCCAAACCAAGACCTGGTCTGTTTGATTCTGCATTGCAGGAATGCAATGAAATGTGTGTGTGGGAGGGGGGAAGGAAACTCTTTCCTTTGCAGACAAGTTGCAACTCATAAAAGCACCCACACCACAGTACCTCATTAAAGTTTGAACATCACCTAAAAATGCACAAGTGTGTAAGTTATGCTCAGTTGGTCGCTCTAAAACTTCCTGCTGGGATCACAAGCCACACATTTCTTTATTACTTTAGTATTACGTTTGAGTCTCTCTCCCTTTCTCTAAGGAGTTCAAGGAAGAGTGTGCATGGTTAAAAACACACACACACACATTTATCCTTGCAACAACCCTGTGAGTTGGATTAGGGGGTGGGAGGCTATATCTTCCATAGAAGAGCTCATGTTTTGCACCTCCACTTCAAAAAGGTCAGATAGCTGGTGATGGAAAAGAGCCTTCTCTCCCTGAAACCTTGGAGACAGTACTGGGCGTGATGAACCAATAGTCTGCAAACTGCTAGAAAGGAGCTTCCTATGTTGCACAAAGAGCTTATGGCTGGCTTATCTGGCTCTACTGTTCACCCATAGTGGGCATTCAGTGAGCCCTCGACATGGGCACAGGGGACCCTTCCCCCAAACCACATTTTATTCTTTCTTTCTTTTCTGACAATATATGTCTTTATTTTCAAGCAAGTAAGACAAGATGTGCGTCCGTAAAGCAAATAAAACAGAACAAGGTCAGTGATGAATACAGGAAGCATCCATTCAAAACAGACATTTGTGTCCTCTATGAAGAGTTAGGCAGTCCCAGGAGCATCAGAAATCATCCTTCCAAATTTTGAGCTGAGCAATAGGTGGAATATACAGTGTGGATGTCTCCTCGGCATAGATAATAAAGGCGTTCGAAAGGTCAACAGGAGCATGAGATGACAACCAGTTTGTGCACTCCCTAATCCATTCCAGGTCAAGGACTCTCATGTGCCAAAAATGCTGGAGCCATCGCTTGTCTGGTCCAAGATTAACCAGTGAGGTTCAGTGCCTTCCCAGTCTATGACCTCCACACCATCATGGCTCCTACAACTAGACTTAGGGTGCATAACCTGTGCTCTGGGGACTGCATGCATCCCCCATATTCCCTGACTCCCTCTCCTCCCTGCCACCAAATTCCCCCCCACCTGTACTACTTCCCATAATGCTCCTCATACAGATCACCCTTTCCACTCTGCTGCTGGGATGTGCATCTCTGTACATGTATGTGTGTGTTCATGTGTGTAAGTGTCTATGTGGTGTGGTTCCCCCTTGGGGCCAAAACGGTTGCTCATCCTGATCTACACAATCAAAGAGACACATGCATGGGAACACAAGGAACACCTCCTGGATCACACATAGTATCTGTCTAACCCAGTATCCTGTTTCCAACAGTGGCCGACAGATGTTTCCTAGAAGCCCAGAAACAGAGTTCATCTGCCCATCGCAACTTTTTTTTCCTTACCAAGTGTACAGATTGAACATGGAGATGCCATACAGCTCTCATGACACATAGCCATTGATCCAACAGTCCCCCTCCTCCATCACCAACACCCTGGCCAACACCACATCTTGTAGCAGTTAGTTCCACAAATGAATTATCACAGAGTTGGTAGGGACCTTGGAGTTCATCTAGTTGTGTGAAGCAATGCACACATGGCAGAGAGTCACCACCTTGGTGCTTTTATTTCCATAACAGCCCATCATAGGCATGTGCAGGGGTTATGCCAGATGAGCCTAATGTCTCACCATGCACACTCCCCAGTGCCTGGACTCCTTCATCTTGCAGTACGAAGGGACAGAGGCAAGCAGCGGCTCTGGGAGTCACACCACGCTCGGTTCCCTTCATAATGTCCTTTATGATTGAGTATATGCTAATTGTTCGCCTTAAAACAAAATCCCTGGGTGCATGCCCTCATGAAATGTGCTGCTCACACCTCTATGCCCATCATCCTCCCTCTCTCCAACCACTTCGCATGTCCTCTGATCCCCACCCACCCCCACCTGCCTTACGTGGACTTCCCAGGAGTTCCCACACAGCCACCCTCCAGAAATCCTATTGAACTGCAGCAGGCCTCATGGTTGCTGGTGTCAGAGGCCTGCTTTCCATCCCCATGCCTGGTTCCAGGATGAGGTTATTGGAGCAGTCAACTTCAACAGCCCTGCTAGGCTCCAGAATTTCATGGACAATTCCGTTGTGAGTGGTTGCAGTTGTATTGATAGGTTGCTTTCCATAAGTTCCCTGGGTCCAGGGACTCTGTCTTATTTTGCTTTGGCTTGTCTTGTGCATGCAAAAAAACTCTGAGCACTATAGTCACCGATACAAATAAATAAATGAATGGACAAACAAACCAATACATTCCGTTGATTACAGAGGGCTCTACTTCTCTTCCATGAACTAAGCAGGTCCTGGTCTCTTTCTCCTTCCTAATCTCCCTCTTTCCCTCCCCCCTTCTTCTCTTTCCCTCTTTCTCCTCCCTCGCCCCCCCCCCCACACAGAGTTCATAGTAGCAACAAGAAAGAAGCCTTTAATACAAGCCAGAAAGTAGCAGCCAGGTTCGGCGTGTGCTAAACCCCATGTAATCCCTTGGACTTCCATCGGATTTAAATCTATATGGATTCTTAGTATAACTATATCTACCTAGAAGGAGGCTCGAATTGGAATCACTATCACATGTTTCCAGTCTATAGGGTGATGTATAAAGAGAAATAATCCAGTCGCTGGGCTTTACTGAGAAAGGGCGGCTGATGCTGCAGGCGCTTCCGAACAGGGTTGCTTGAAACGCGCTCCTGACATCACTTGATTCCTCAGCCTGGGAAGACCGGCGGCAGCCAAACACATGAACCAGCGGCTCATGGGAAGGGGCTGCGGCATCCGCGGTGACTCCCACGTTACTGAAAATCTCTCGCAGTGTTGTCCCAATGAGATCATTCACACGTGCCAGTTGCTTCTGGCACGTTTGTGTGAAACACCCCAGACTGAGCACTCCAAGGAAAATTGTATTCAGTGATGGAGCACAATTTCTATATGCAAAATAAAATCCAGATTCTCTCCTTGGCCTTTCCTGAAACCCCAAAGAGCCGCAACCAGACAGTACTGAGCTCGATGGACTAAGCCTGACTCGGTATTAGCCAGGCATCACGCTGTGTTATTACATCAGCCCTTTTCTTCAGAACAATGAGGACTAGAAGTTTATGTTTAACTCAGCAGCAAACCATAGGCGTTGAGTGCAAAAGGTACCAGGTTCGGTCCCTGGTATCTCCAGGTAGGGGTGGGCATGATTCTTCACTGAAACCCAAAAGAGCTGCTATCAGTGTGTAGGCAGTGCTAAGTTAGATGGACCAAGGGTCCTACCAGCTTCCTATGATAACTCTAACTGCTCCCGAGCAAGATACCTGGTTTAAGCAGGAAGACACCTGTCTTTGAAGGATCGCATCAGTTAGTGTAGGAGAGAGCATTAAAGGAGGGGGTAGAAGCCAGCAAACTGATCCAAATTACTACTTACACATGCCAGCTGATCGCTTCTAAAACAGAGGGGGAGGCAGAGAGGCAGCCTTCCTAGTCTGGTAGGTTTCTGGGAGCTGTCCAGGGTTCCATAGTGCTGGAAAGACACTTTGCACATGCTCATAGGCACTAATATAATCTTACTTTCACGTGTTTCATGGCTCAGAGATAGCTAATCGGTTCATCAAGCTGAGGTGGGGAACACATTTCTCTCTTCTCTTTCATCCTACTCAGAGTAGACCCATTGAAACGAATGGGACTTAAGTTAGACTAATATTGGATAGCATCCAAGAGAGTTTTGTGGTTGAATTCCATGGGATGTAAAGTGCAGATTCACATAAGGGAATAAGATCTTTTCTTTTCCTTCCTTCCTTCCTTCCTTCCTTCTTCTCTTTTCTGCTCTTGTGGAAGGCAGAGGGTCTGTGCCTTTAGCAGCTCTTCTGCCAGCTGAAATTCAACAGGTGCAGCTCCTTCCCAACCCTCACCCCGCACCCTCCATGAAAGAAGAATTTGCCCCTGAATTCCTACAACTATCTACTGTCGCTTTTCTGTTTGTTTGGCTTTTTTGTATTGCTTGTTTGCTTATTTGCATTTTAGCATTTTAAATGGCATAAAGGCGGTATATAAAACGCAAGAAACAAGGAACATTTTGTAACATGCTCATTACTAGCCACTTTACATTTTTGGGCGGGGGAAAGGGGAAGGCGATCCTCATAAGCCCTTCTGGGATATTTTGACCATCCTTGTTTTCCTTTCGTAGAGAAGTTGGAACTTTCATGGACACCTTTTCCTGTCATTTAAAAAGTCTGTTGCTTGTTGGGGTGGGATAAGGCCCTCAGCCCCCCCTTTTAAGCCCCCCTTTTCTTTCCCTGCCCCCAATAGCAGTAGAGATATGGCCGAAGACACGGGTTTCCAACCACGGACTAGAAGCTGCTTTGGTCAGATTTACTGAGCTCAACATAGACCTCTGCCACCAATTCCTTAAGGTGTCCTTGGTCAAATCTCTCTCTCTCTTTGCCAACGCTTTGCCAATTCAGTTTGGTATAGAAACCATAACTAGATAGCAGAGATGAAAGAGGGCAATTGATTTTCACATTCGGGTGGAGTCACTCTCTGAAGACAAAGGAAAACACCCTGTCTAGGTCGATTATCTTCCCGTTTGTCTAAGTGGAAAATGCTTCGATTATTTTTATTATTTTTTTCTGGATCTTTTTCTGCACAAAGATCCAGCAGGATCAAATGAGGATCAAGTTTATCCCACAGACCCTGGAACTGCGAGGTGTGGGAGGGGGAGAGAGAGAGAGAGAGAGAGAGAGAGAGAGAGAGAGAGATGCATACTCTTTGACAGTAAATGGATTCTTCTACTATACAAGTAAGGAAGGGATTGAGGGCCCATTCAGGAGAGGTGAAAACAGAAAAATCAACAGAATAATGCAAGGGTATATGATGGGAGAACAAGGAAAACACAGCGTTGGAAACCAGGGAGCGATCAACAACAACCCGCAGCTTTAATTGTATATCATGGTTAACCGTAAACGTTTCCATCCTCTTTATGATCATGAGGACTAGCAACTTAATCTAAAGCAAAATAAAATATAATACCACATTGGATTTATGTCCTTGTTGTCCGCTCAGGTACACTTGAATTAACCTTTCGAACTATATCATTACATTTAGGCTTAGAGCAATTTGGGGTGTGGGAGAGAGATAAAAGCAGGTGGTAAAATGAAGCAGCAGAGAGGGGAAGTTATTTCTGTCAGGTGATGCGAAGCCTACCTCTTGAAATGCTTGGTTCTTCTTATCCAGTGCAATCCTGTGCATGTTTAGGATCGCCTTAATGTCAGGTGTAGGCAGTGGAAATAGGTAGCTCTGATTTCAATGGAGCTATGAATCTACTCTGGGTTTCAGTCAGAACCAGACAGAGCTCTGAAGGAGCTATCCCAGGTGCTGAACCTAAATCGCGGGGGGGGGGGGATCAGCACCTTGGATAGCTCCTTTAGAGTACTGGCTGGTCCTGACTGAAACCCAAACTCCTCCATCTTCCATTGGGTGTAAGTAAAATGATAGGGAGTGGTTGCAATTCCTGGAGAAAGCACTCTATCCATCTCCCTGCTTGAATATCTGGTTGAATATCAAAGCCACGTCAGGAACCAACCAGCCCTTCACAATGAGGATATCTTGGTTTCCTCGTTGTTCCTCAGGGTTGGGAATCCACTCAAGCCAGTTCCAGCAAAGTACCGAGGAATTCACTTGAAAGACCAACATGTTTATTCCACCATAACCTTTCGCGGACTAGAGTCCAGTTGAACAGACGCAAGTGTCCAATGTCCGCGGAAGTTTACACGGGAATAAAATGTCTTTCAAGAGCCACAAGGCTCTTCTCTGCTTTCGCTGCGACAGACTAACACAGCTGCCCCCTCTGGGAATTCGGGGTGGATGGAGGGATGATGAAGCAGTGACCACGCATTCACACATGCGGCAAACCAACGGGGAAGAAACAGGCGCGTGTGAGGACGGGATTCCTTCACTCCGTTGATTTCAATCGAACGGCATTTCCAAGGGCGCCAGCCGCAGTTGGCAGCTGTCGATCGCCGTACAAAGAGGGACCTCGGCTTAACGGGGTAGTGTGGATCGGACCCCAGGGTCGATCGGTCCGTCTCCCGTTTTCTCACCAGCTTCCGAAAGCTCGCCTGTAAAACTGGTGTGCCTTTCTGTGTGTGTGTGTGTGTGCTCGCGAGCGCGCCCGTGCGATTTTCGTCTGATACATTATTTGTTGTAACACCGACATAAACATGACACGATATTACTACGCTCGTGTCTGCTTTAGCGTTGTTAACTCCAAGAACTAGGCTAAGCACGCTTTACCGACCTGTATCTAGGTTTCTCCCCCACATCTATCACTCGTCGTTCTGAAGTACCTGCAAAATAATTTAGCAATTCCACCCCCCCCCCTTCCAAGGAATCCAGCAAGCTTCTAAATGTCAAGGGGAATAAACATTTGAAACAACGCCTCGAAGCTTTCAAGAATTAAAGAGAATCTCTTCCTAACCCCCTTCTTCTAATCTATTCAGCTTGGCTCATCCCAGTCAAAAGCACTCACTTAAAACGCGACGTTACTTTTCTTTTTGTCTCCGCCCCCCCCCCCCAAAAACACAGTCGAAAGGATCTGTCGGGGATATCTATATTTAACTAGTTCCAAAACGATTTCGGATGCACTTACGTCATTTCCTGATGGGGGGGATGCGACGCTTTTTAAAACAATTAAACATCTAGAAGTTTCTGCAGGAAATAAAATCACACACACACACACACCCAAAGCCAAAATGAAAGCAATATTTTCAACTCCTTTCTTTAATTTCTTTTCGCTTCACTGATATCAGTTTATATTACAGATCGAGTGTTTGGAAGGGGAAAAAATCAGCCAACTGAAAGAGTTGGGAAAGACATGAAGGCTGCAAATCTATTAACCCTAGGAGTAAACTCCATTGGATGAAATGGGGCTGACTTCTGAGTAGACACGACTAAGATTGTGCTGTAACCGAGACAGGCAGAGAGACTTCGCCAAATCATTTTAAGCAATGAAAAATGTATAAAGCCCTTATAACTGTAATATCTCAGGAGCAAAAACAGGGCAAAACATCTGTTTTCCCCTTGATGCCCAAGGTCAGCTCAACAGTTCTGTTGGGTTTGGGGTTATAATTAGGATCATGATGTGATTACAACGTAAACACTTTTTCCTTTGCCCATCCCACCCCCACCCCACCCCACCCCTGTGGCGAGACCGGGATGGCATTTTAGTTGCACATTCTCACACCTATATGCGATTAGTTCTTGGGAGACCTTTGGTAAGAAAAGAGTTCGGAAGACTTAAACAAAACCAATATTTACTCGGGTGGAGGGGGGGAACTGGAATCAACGCTCCATCTCCCCACCGGTTAGTTCCTCTCTGTAACAGGTTGCCTGCAGGTTGCCAGCTGCTTTGCTTTCTTTTCTAAGGCACACCCTCTTTTTATTATTATTTTGGTTCAACAGTTGCGTGACCAACCCCAATCATTTTTACTTTCCCTAAATGGATCGAAATCCATATAGCGTGGCGCTTTCTATTCTGTTCTCCCATCCTGAAAGTATATATATATATATATATATATATATATAATTTTAAACAGAAAATGAGCAAAGATATTTCCTATTGTATTTCCAGATCATTTTCCCCCATGTTTGTGTTGGTTAGGATGTGCTCTGGTCCTTTCCTTTAGTTTTTCTCTCTCTTCCCCCCATCCATCACCTTCCTCTTTCTTTCTTTCTTTCTTTCTTTCTTATTCTCTTTCTCTTTTCCTCCCTTCCTCTCTCTCTCTCTCTCTCTCTCTCCTTTCTTCCATCCATCCATCCTTCCTTCCCTCTCTCTTTTCTTCCCTGCCTTCTCTTCCATTTTCTCTCTTGTCCATCTTCAGTCCTTTACTTTCTTTCTATTTCTCTATTTGTCTATTTCTATTTCTTCCTTCCTTCCAGAAATGGCCAAGGAACAGCCTCGGTTGTCTTGGGGCATCTTTCCCGAGGCCTGGAGGTGAGTAGTCAGAGAAACGCTGGGACCACTTCCCGCTACTCCACATAGCCCCGATCCTCGCCTTGACACGTTGTGTGATGTCGAAAGCGAGACACACATGCACCCGACATGAAAAAGGGCGGACTCAATCCAGCCCAAATCAGGGCATTCAGGATTTGGTCTAATGGGAAAAAAACACCCACCCCCAAGGAGGCCATATCCTGCAGGATTTAGACCAACGGAGGTTTGAAAGGCTGGGAAAGAATCGGGCCCGCTTTGCCCCAGGGAACGGATTCAAGGATACTATTAAGCTGGAGACCAAAGCATTCTGGAGGTTCTGCCTCTCGTATCGAGCCTCTGCAGTACCCTCCATCCACATACACTTCCTCAAGTGCAAGATGTAATGGATAGATAGATAGATAGATAGATAGGATTGGTGTTCTATCCTCAGGATCTGAGCTCTTTCATATAAAGGGGCAGATCTGTGAGCAGAGACGTGTTGTGCTGTACTATATTTTGTTTCCTCGTTGTTATTATTATTATTATTATTATTTGAAGTGTTCCCTAACCAACGTTAGAGAGAGGAGTCCTGTGTAACTCGAAAGCTTCCAACGATGGTGACGTTGATGATATTGATGACAATAATAAGAATAAGAATAAGAATAATTCCGATCGAACTGTTGTGTCACTTGCTCCCTGCATTTTATTTTTATTTTGCTGTCAGGCTCAAACGGAGTAAGAGAAAGAGCGTGTTCCTGGATCAGGCCCCTTTCTCTTTCTCCCCCTCCCCTCCATGAGATTTTAATTAATAGATGATGAGGTGAAGTGCTTGAAACTTGCGTCGAAGTGATACTTAAAAGGGGAAGGCGGGAGGGGGGGCGTTTCCAGAGAAAAACCCCAAAGGGACCTTTCACAAAAACAAACAAATAAACAATCGCACACACACACGTACAAAGGAAATAACATTCTGACGAAGGGAGGAGCATTTCCATTTGGCTAGATCGTAGAGATCAACTTAGTTGAAAACAGCTGTCTAAGTAGTTATTTTTTCATTTATCTAGTTATTTTAAAAAGGCTGGTTCCTTATCCCTACAACACTTCGCCAAAACCCACAATTGGGAAGAGGAGGAGGTCAGGGTGCTGGACAGTTAACACGCTTCTCCAGTGTATCTTCCATTCTCACATGTTGCCATTTCTCCCTGAAAACGTGCATAGGTAAATAAAGCCAAAGGGGACTATTTAGGAAGAGGTGGAAAAAGTGTTGTTTATTTGTTTGTTTTTGCATGGGGGGGGGGAATACGAGAGGCTCATAGGAACTCCCGAATTCCCACCCCTCCTGAAAAAAACTCTCTGCGCCTTTCCTCCTGAGCCCCCTTCCCTTGATTTTCCTATTCACCCTGTATAACTCTCTCGAATTCCCCCCCCCATTCAAAATACCACAAACCGCGATCTCCTGCCCTGTCCTTATATGAACTTTTCTACATATTTGATTGTAAACTGCCCCTCATTCCATTGCATGTCTCCAGAGAAGCCGTTTCCCTCCCCAGTCTTATTTATTCCCCCACACACACACTCTCACACCCCCCCAAAAAACAACACAAGCGTGAAGGGCGTTGTCTCTCAACCTAGGAAAGCACCGTTGTTTTTGATTAAAGGTTTGGGCGAGGGAGGGGGTGCAAACGAGAGACAGCGAGGGAGACAGAGAGCCAAGTGGATGGGTGATATAGATACCGGATAAAAGGCGATAGCTCGGAATAAACTAATTAAAACGTAGTGTTTGGGCCACATCGGAGCTCCTTTTTTTGATCTTCCTTGCGTTTTAAAGAAATGTCAGCGCGCTAGAAAGCCATCGCGAGGGAAGAAGGAACACCGCCCCCCCCCTCCCCTCCGCGCGCCGCTCCTTCCCTAGAAGGCGCGGCGCCTTTCAAAGCCACGGCGCTCTGTATTTGCCGAAAGATGCCCCGCTGGGATCGCTGGCGCAGCTCCTCTTTACCAAACTAAGCTGCTGTCCATCAGCCGCCGGCTCAGCCAATCCGCGCGCTCCCTGCCGGCTAGCCACCCTTCCTGCTGTGCTTTTATGGAACACGCCTCAGCATGTTTAGAGGGGGGCTGCGCTTGTGTGCGTGCGTGTCCCACCGCCATCTCCAACCCCCCCCCCCAGTCCCCCCTTCCCTCCCCCTTCAGGAGATCAGAGTGTGGAAGGCACGGCTAAAATACAGGGGATCCCCCCACCCCAAATCCATCCTCTTTCGCGCGCGCGCACACACACGCTCACTTTCACTCTCCAGGCTGTAAACCCATTTCCTCTTGGCTGGTTGCAATGCGTCTCTGGGTTTCCCTTTTGCGCAGGGTTGGCTCGCATGGCTGATGGGAGTCCTCTGAGACGGGTAGCCTAGGATAACACGGGAGGCCAGGAAGTCATGGATGGATTGGGTAGGCTCGGGCCCTCGCTCCCATCGTGAGATCTGACGGGCCTTTGAGTTCCTTCCTTCCTCTCTCTCGTCACCCAAACCTTTCAGTTCGAGCAACGATGCTCCCCCCTCCCTCCCTCCGCTAACCCTACCCTGGGGTTCACAGCCCTCTAAGCCAGCGGGAAGGGGCTGCCACCTTTTCTTCGTGAAGAAAGCAGGAAGGGGCACCCCACCAGCAGCAGCGGTTTTAAAAGTCCGAGTTCTCACACACGGGGGCTCACAGACCTTTCGGGAGGCTCGGAGGAGTCCGCTCGCTTTCTCTCCTTCCCCACTTTCAAGTCGCCATCCTTTCTCCACACACACACACACACCTCTTTCCCTCTGGCCGCCTTCCTCGTCCTTGCTATGAGGACGGTTGACCCCAGGCCACCACGATCTCATCCAGAGGGGGAAACGATTTTTTAAAGTAAGCTACACCTCGAACACAAGACGGTGATCAAAATGCCCGGATTCGGCCCCTTTTCAGCATGCCTCTGGTGGCCACCTGGCCTGCAAAGTGGCCACTCCGGTCAGTGGGCGATGGGAAACTGGAAAGACCTTTTGCCTCAGGGTCTTAGGAACCCCCCGTGTCGGGAGCGAAGGCTCAAGATGCTCCTCTCTTGGGCGCCTCTTTGTTCCTGGAAGGGCCCCATCATCCCCATCCTCACCACCACCACCACCTCCCTCGGTAGCAGGCAACCCACAGAGGCACCACCAGTGAGTACATCAAACCAGCCCTCAGGCGGAGCTGGGCCTTCCAAGACGGGCTGTCCTTCTTCAAGACGCTGCACCTTTTCCAGGTGCGCACGGGTGGACCGGCCGGGTCACCACGGACGTCGACGGGGGACCCGAGTCCACATCACCTGCAGCAGCAGCAGCAGCAGCAGCAGCACGTCTGTTACTGAGAAGGCTGCCCTTGAAGGGAGACGTCTTTTCAATCCGTGTCTGCCCTCTAGCCTCTTCCTGACTCGGGGCCCCGAAAGTCCCCCCTCCTTAGAAGTTTCACAAAAGAATCCAAACAGGTTAGTTAGCAGCCAACAGGAAAAGGATAGCAATGAGGGGGGGGGGGGGGAGTGTGTGTGTGTGTGTGTGAGAGAGAGAGAGAGAGAGAGAGAGATCCATGCGTGGAGAACGAAAAATCTCATTAAGTACACCATACAACCTCTCTCTCTCTCTCTCTCTCTCTCTCACACACACACACACACACACACAGGGAAATGCCCCTGAATCCCCTACTCAGCCTCCAACCCTATGTACAGTTACTTGGGAGCAAATGCTATTGACGTCAGTGGGATTTTACTTGCGAGTAAACATACATCCGCTCTGTCTGATATTCTCCCTTCAACTCGCTTTCTCTAGGTTCTTTCCCATTTGCAGCAATGGGTGAACTTCCTTACTAGCACACGCGTTGGGAATGAGTCACTGAGTGTGTGTGAAAGACAGCAAGGGCGTCTGGGATGCGAGGTGGGAGGAGGGATGGAGGAGAAATTATATTGAAGACATAAAACCAATTCCCAAACCGTGGCAGCAGGAGAGCCACCCATTCTAGATCTGTTGATTATTTCTATACAGGTTTTTTAAAAAAAAAAAAAAATGAAGAGGTCCTTCCGCTGTCCCAGCCTGTCCTCCAAATCTTCTTGCTGCTTTGTGTCTGGCAGGAGTTTTGTCCACAGCTCCTCCAAGGGTTAGATATGAACAAGAGGATGGAGGTGGCTTTTTAAGATGGTGTGAGTGAGGTCTCAGAGGCAGTCATGTTCCGCTTCTTGAAGATGTTTCATGTGGCCGTTAGGAGGGTATGGAACAAAGAAATTGTGTCACCACAGAGAGCGCAGAGTCCTTGCAGTGGGGGTGGGGGTGAACACAACAGGTCAATAATTAATTAGAATCCAATTAGAGTCACCCAATTGCTATTCTTGTCGTCCTTATTGTTTAAGCACTCCACTATTCTTCAGAATGCTCAAGTATTTCTTTCCTTGCTTATTTGGAATCTGCAGCACTTTGATTTCCGAAGGCTCACTTGGTTTCAAAATACTTCGAACCTCTCCAGTCACACCCCTCTGATGTCGTTTCAGCCAGAACCTGTCAGAACTCTCCAAGGTGCTGAACCCATTTTGGGGCTAGGGTTCCCCACCTTGGAGAGCTCCTTTAGAGTTCTAAGTGGTTCTCACTGAAACCCAAAGCGGATTCACAACTCCACTGACATCAGAACCACCAACCTCCACATCTAAGGAGGGGTCTCGTTAGATGACCATGTGTAAGACAACTCCTCTTGCCTCAAAATAAACTCAATGAGACTCACTTCTGACTAAACAGGCATAGGATTGAGTTGTGGTTAATGAATTGATCAACAGGAGGACTTTTATCCACTCAGAGAAAAGAATGAAGGGTTATAAAAATGAGATGTTTTTCCTACTGCAAAAAGAAAATGTGGGGGGAGTGGATTCACACACAGGCACCCCCCCCCCCAATTGATGATAGATTGATCTGCTCATAAAACCGAAATAGGATTCTGAAAATGAAGGGAAAGTAAACAGGGTTAAGTGAGTGTGTGATGGAAGTTCACCCAAGAGATTTCAACCTGTGTTGACTACAAGTCCCATCAGCCCTTGGTCGTGCTGGCTAAGAACCCCCTGGAACCCCAATTGCTCTGGGTCTCCACTAGGACGCACGTGATTTTGACCTAGCTCCCTCCTTTTTGGGGAACTCTCCTCCATGAGTCCTTTTCTTTGGCAGGCCCAGACACAACTTATAGTGGATTTGGGCAGGACAAGTCAGGGACCACTCGCAGTTTTCCCTCAGAATCCTTTGCAGATTCTGGCGCTCTAAAAACAAAACAAAAACATCTCTCTCTCTCTCTCTCTCTCTCTCTCTCTCTCTCTTTCTCCTTTTTTCCCTATAAATATTGCTCTAGAGACTTTTTTACTTCAGAATTTTACATAGAACAGCCTAAGCAACATTCACACTCCCAATCAATCAATCAATCAATCAATCAGGTCTGGCATCAATCCTATGCAACCTCCCGCAGAAGGATCATTATTTTCAGGTGACTTTTATTTAAGGGACACAGAATACAGATACTTTGCATCAATGCTCCCTAAATTCCCCACTCCAGTAGGTGAAAAAGGAAGATATGAAGACAGACACTCAGAATGACTGATTTTACCCATACTCACGAACTCAATGAAACTGCTATTGCTTTAAAACATTTATTAAAACAATTTAAGGAAGTTGAAATTACACAAACACACGAAGCTCTCCATTCAGCCAAGCAAATTAAAGGTATATACTCACAAGTCTGGCAGATTTCTTAAGAACATAGACAAATATAGACCAACACATTCATATAGACTTTGTGAAGGAGCTCTACTCCACAGAGGGACTTCCATTTCTCCCAGACAACCGAGGAGTCACTGAGGCCTACATGCCAGGCTCAGAACAACATCCTGGATGCCATGCCTGAGGGAAAGGAAAGACATCGTGGTTCCCGTTGACTAGACTTAAATAAACTCTCTAAAGGCAAAGACCTCCCTCTTAATTTATTCTGAAATGGCCAAATCTATTGGTCCGTGTCATAATTCAGACTATCCTTCTTCCCAGAACATACCCTCCTCCTCTGCTGTAGGTTTTTGTGACAAAGCAAGGTCAAATTCCCATTTCTTTGTGGTCAACTGTCTGATTTACTTCTCGGTTCTCCTGGACATGGGGGGGGGGGGGTTCTAACCACAACTTCACCTGTTCTTGACCCTGGACCCTTCACCTAGTTCCCTTAAAAGGAACATATAAGGTTGATATAAGTCACAAATTTATAGGACTAGTATCTTTGCATAATACCATGTCACACGTCTTTCATGAGTCACAAGTCCTTAAGCAACATAGTTGGTGCAAGTCTTATGAGTAACATATTTGAGCAATTTCAAGTCCTATTTCCCAATCATTCTTTATCAGATCCCTATCCAAATTGAACCATCCAACCCCTGATAACAGTGTTCTGTGTGTGTATGCCCACTTGCCCCCTTTGCTCCCCCACCCCAGTATTCACTAACCCTCCCTCCCCCACATGTCCCCCTGCCCCAGCACTATAATAATCACAGAAAAGCAGATAATAAAAAGTTCCTACAGATCTCAGTCCAGATGAAGATCTGCTTGGTGATTTGGTACTGAGTAGCTTGTTGCTTTCTACAGTGGAATTGAAATGGTCACAGACAGTGAGAGGCAGAGAGCGTAGGCGGCACCAGAGCTGGGGGTGGAGGGCAAACCCATGTGCCACACACACACACACACGTACGTCTTGTATTTATTTATTTTATTAATTTACCTCCTGCCTTTCCTCTCAAAATAGCCCCTAAGGGGGCTAACCGTAATAAAATAGCAACATCTGCTCTCAAACATAATATAAAAATAGAGCCATTAAAACACAATTAAGAATTGGCACATGTTTAGGGTAGAAGAGGTAATGTGTGCAATATACAGGTATTTGTCTCTCTCCCCATCCCCCAGTCCGCATATGCAATTTGCCCCTCCTGTGCCAACTTATATATATATTCTGGTGGGGGAGGAGAAAAGGCAAATCTTTTCAACAGTCCTTCAATTTGCTGGCTGGTTTAGGCAAGAATTCGGCCGAGGTTTCACCGGCTGCCCGCCGAGGTTCGCCAACAGCAGCAATGTGGGGGGGGGGACCCCCATCTTTATTCCGGCACCAAGCAAAGCCCAAAGCAATGAGAAATCCTACCCTCTGCCACCCCTGCTCTGCCCAGGAGCAGATCCCCAAGTGGGGGGGGGGGCTTCAGCCATTCGTCTGGCTTGACCCTCCCTCAAACCTGGATCACCCCTTCCAGGGACCTTGCAGGAGCAACAGGGAACTCCTGGCTAAGTATCCGGGCACAAACAGGAATTCAAAGCAAAGCACAAGGAAAGACCTCAACCAGATCTCACCTTCCAAAACCCAGAACAGCCAGGTCTAAAGTGCATCTCTACCCGAATGCCTCTTGTCGTTTGACTAGCCAAACAAGTGGACAGACAGACAGAGGGGGGCTCATCATCACCTGAGGAAAGTGGGACCAGGTGGCGAGAGGACAGACCACCACTTCTTCACCCAGGCACACGAGCAAAGACAAGGTGCAAAGTTCACACTGAAACCTCCAGCAGTGCAAAAGATCCACCACATGCCCATCCCCAACACATGTCCATTGGCATTATTGATCTCTTTGGATGCATTGTCCTTGGCACACACACCAAGGCATAAAGCAGCCCCTGCTTCCTAAAGACACGTGCTTCAACATCCTCCCCCTTCGCTGTCTCTCTCACACACACCTCTACCTACCTACCTACCTCCGTACTTCACTTTCACCTACACTATTGATTGATTACATTACTATACCCCCTGCCTCCACAAATAGCCAAAGCTCTCTGGGCAGTCACAGCAATGACACCCACAAACCACAGTGAGAACTACAAATTTCAGCATAAAATAAACCTCCCCCCTCCAGATGCCAGATCGGTTAGGCATGGGGCAAAGATAAGGTATTAGAAACAGAGGAGGGGTGTGTTGAGGGGGGAAATAACCAACAGTCCCCTGTTTGTGATTGTGGTGTACCATCCTTCTGTGGAGGTAACAGAGTTGAAGCTGCTTATGATTTAAATTCACATCTTCCCATCCCAGAATTTGGGGTGGGGTTG
Organism: Anniella stebbinsi; assembly: GCA_029215795.1. Lineage (NCBI taxonomy): Eukaryota > Metazoa > Chordata > Lepidosauria > Squamata > Anniellidae > Anniella > Anniella stebbinsi. Next base: position 4,664,443 of record JARDYH010000001.1, read on the forward strand.
GAGGAGGGGACCCTGATATTAAATCACTCTGATGCAACTGGGTTTTGGTTTTGCCATTAGCTGGCTTCTCCCTCCCTCCCTCCCTCCCTCCCTCCCTCCGTGTGTGTGTGTGTGTGTGTGTGTGTGTGTAAATGGTACTCCTGTGAAATATATATTTGATATATTTAGAATGCCAATGATACCTGCTTGCAAATAGCCCTTTGTGATATGAACACTATATACTATTAGATGGTCAGATTTGTGTGTGTGTGTGTGTTGGGGGTGGGGGTACCATCTAATATATTCCTACAAAAAAATCACTTTCTCTCTCTTTAGCTAGGGTAGGGGTGCTTTTTTGTTAGTTTGTTCTATGCATTTCTATTCTGCCTTTGCATAGACAGCTAACAACTATAAAATAATTGCAATGTGACCTAATGCACCACTATCAACGATAGATACAACAGAACAGCAGAAAGGTAAAGAATTAGATGAAGGAAAAAAAGTATATTGAATGCAGGCAGATGAAGAGGAAGCAAAGGAGCATATACAGTTGTGGCCATTGCTGTAAAGGTGGATTAAAAAGAAGTATAAATGAGAATGAAGAGATATAACACTGACAGATAGCTAGACAGGAAGGATTACCGATTAATAGGAAGGATTAATTAATTAATCAGTGCATTAATCACAGATTAAAATGTGGTTTTTAGATCCATGCCAGTAGGAATTGCTACCCCCATGAGAGGGTTTCTGTATTAAATAAATGGCATTGTTATATAGCATTTCCTCTCAGTTCAGGAAATGCGCTTAATTTTTTTCCGAACAGTAAATGATTCTGGTGTGAAAACATAAGTGCTAGAGAAATATCAACTTTTTTAAAACACTACCTAGATGCCAATTTCACTTATCCAATCAGCGAACTGGTGAAAATCAGCCATTACTCTTAACTTGGTGTAGGTATATATGTATTATTTTATATTTATGAGATTCCTATAAAGCAGGTTCTGTAGGAATTATACAATTATTTCAAAACAGAACAAGAATACAATAAAATGCATACCAAGATATAAAAACACAACACAAAACCAACATGATAAAAAAAATACAGGGTGCAAATACAAATGCCAAGAAGATAAAACAATGAATACGATGCAAAGCCAACCTGGTAAAATATGGTAAGACTGAGGAGCTAAAATAAGTCAAGAAGTAATATTTTGTTTTAAAAAAGGAGATAAAACTACCAAATTGTAATAAAGATTAAAACTGCAAAGGTTTAAAAGGCCAGGAGAACAAACAAAACAAACAATCAAAAAGCCTTAGCCTGAGAACAGAAAGAAAACAATGTTGGTGCCGGGTGAATTTCCATAATCTAGAAGCCACCCCTAAGAAGGCCCTGTCTTTAGTAGCTGCCCTCCAAGCTTCAGAATGAGGAGGCACTGGGTGGAGGACCTCTGTAGGTGAACCTTCAACAGTGCAGGCTCCAGGATTTTGAGTGACCTTGGGCAAAACACCCTCCATAGACCTCTCCCCTCAATGAGTCTACCTTCTCACCCCCATGGTCACCAACTTCTCTGGCTCCTCCTCCTCTTTCTCATCACTGCTCCCATTGGCTTGCTTGACAGACAGGGAGCCAGGGAGCAAGTAGGCCATAGCATCTCCTGCTCCTCCTTCTCACCACCACCACCAGTATCTGGGCCAGAGCAAGAAAGAAGCTTGTGAACAAGCAAATTGCAGTGACGGAGCAAATTCAGGCTGCTTTTGTTAGAGGGTTCCTGCTAGGGAGTGGACTCTTAGCAGGTGCCCAACCTTGCCTGCTCTTGATAGTGGCACTACCCTTCAGGCACATGTAGGGGCATCTGGGAGAAGGTGTTCCATCAGCTACTGGGGTCCCAGGCCCTGAGGAGCTCTTGAAGTCAAAACCAGCATTTTGAATTGGGCTTGGAAACAAACAGTGAGCCAGTGCAAGAAAGAAGAACCAGCCTGGATTTCACTGGCTGAAAGGTTGTTCTGGGGACTTTTGCAACATCCCATAACCTAGAAGTTGCACAACCGCCATCCCATGTGCAAGGGGGTGGGCAAACCTTTACAGGATCTGGGGTCTGGGGGCTTCCTCAGTGGACAGGGCTGGTGAAGATTGGGGCAGCAGTGGATGGGCCCAACCCCCGGGCACACAACTATTCCTATACCTGGTCCAGTGAAGGCTGGTGGGTCTGATTTCGATAGGGCTGTGAATCCATTCTGGTTTCACTCAGAACCAGCCAGAACTCTAAGGCAGCTATCCAAGGTGCTGTACCCTAGCCCCAAAATACAGCACCTCAAATAGCTTCTTTAGAGTTCTGACTGTTTCTGAATGAAACCCAGAGTGGATTCACAGCCCCACTGACATCAGAGCCAGCAGTCTCTCTCTCTCTCTCTCTCTCTCTCACACACACACACACACACACACACTCATCAATCTTCATCAGCATCGTTAGGAGAACGGAGGTTAACAGCAATCTTGATCAGCATCATTGGAGGGAGGTGTCAATATTGTTCTGATTTGATCTGTACACCACCCTGAGATCCCAGGGATACAAATGTTTTAATAAATAATAAACAATAAACAAACATTGCCCCTTCAGGGATACTGAAAGGAAAGGGAGCATGGCCAAACATACCAGCACATTTCATCTGAAAGCTCCTTAGTGCTGATACCTAAGCATTTTGATTTCTTAGAATGTGGAACTAGCTGGGGACTCACCAAATGGTGGCTGTAGAATCCTGGGAGCTGTAGGACTTTTTTCCTGTCGAAACATGCATAGTGTTGCACCTTTAGAGTCTGTCCAAGCCAAGTTATACAGGTAGGCAGATACCAAAAGCAGGCATCTCTGTCTGCTGGTAATATTTTTTTTATCCTGGGTTTGAGGCCAGGCAGTTGGAAGAAAAATCGGAAGAACCCTGCTGGATCAGACCAAAGGTCCATCTAAGTTTGAAGAATCCTTTTTCCTTAGCATATCAATGTTCTCTGTGTGACAGGACTGCTTTTGGATGGAGTCCTGTGAACTCCCACCTTCAGTCTAACGTGGTACAGACCAGGATTCTGACTTCTGTTTGTGGGACATTGGCCCATGACACTCTTCCCAAAGTAGGGAATATCAATTTATCTCAATCTTCACCAACCGTTTGCTTTTAACAGATGTGTACCCATACCACATTAAACTTTGGTAGGGCTTGCCTTTAAACCCTTTCATGGAGAAATGGCTTGATACATTTCCTGCAGGCAGGCTGGCGGATGGCCCGCCTCATCAGGACCCCATTCCATGACGTACGTCCAACCGACAGCTTGACAGGGAATGATCAATAGTTGGCATGGTAACCACCCTCAGTTCCTGCAAGACAGAGTTCCTCTTATTAAATTTGGCTGGTTATCGATCAGTTCCCGATCCATGCATTAGAAAATGGCAAGCATTTAGCAGAAAACAGGGATGTTTTTAAATTGAGCTGAACAGACATACGCACACACATCTCCCTCTGAACTTTGTGTTAAGAAAAGATACACTGTATATTGATACAGGTCTATATTATCTCATATCCTGAGTTTGTGTACCCCCTTATTCCCTCCATTATCATGGCCATCAAAACATAGCCCAGATATCCTATATCGAAAATGTGACCTAGCCGAGGAATGCTTTATTATTTAACTTTTACTGAGTGCACAGGAAACATAATTCTTCTGCATAATTTTCCAGTCTTTCTGCTCCTGTATCTGATCTCATCTCTGGAAAGTTCAGGCCTATTTATCAATAAGTTTTCTCTCTTTCTGCTTCAAGATAGCATCAGAATTGATTATGTTCCACGATCAAACAGAGAGAGAGAGAGAGAGAGAGAGAGAGAGAGAGAGAGAGAGAGGTGTTCTTGGCTCTTTCTCAAAGTGTGACCTTGTGCTTAGGTTTACAGAAGCAGGTTCACATGCCAGAATTGGCCAATCCCTATAAAACAGGGAGGGGTAAATTGAAGCACACATTATACTGGGGAAGGGCCTCATTGGTGGAGCACCTGCTTTGAGCAAGGGCTGCCTGCTTGCTCAGTATACCAAGGTTCAAAGGTAGTTTATCTCTGAATATCAGTTGCTGAGGGACAAACGAGTGTTGTTTTCCTTGTGTCCTGCTTGAGGACTTTGCAGAGTCATCTGGCTGCCGAGTGTGGGTAACGAGATGTTGGCCAGATGGACTGTTGGTTTAATCCTGTACCATTTTCCTTATGTATAAAGAACCCCTGATCTGGTTTGATCCCCAGCAGCTCCAGGTAGGGCTAGAAAAATGCCTGCGCTGCCAATCAGTGTTGACAATACTGGGCTAGATGGTGCAATGCTCTGATTCAGTAGGCAGCAGCAGCTTCCTATGTTCCAGTCTTTCCATATGAGCCCCTCAGCTTTTAGCATCAAACACCCAGAAAACCAATGCTCAGGAATGATTATGAACCACGAAAAATTCTGAATAATGAGGAGGCTTTGAGAAAATCCTGCTCTGTTTGCAGACAAGCTTCGGACAGGACCAGGGTTAACGTTGCAGTGATGAATTATTCACTATAAACTCTCTCTCTCTCTCTCTCTCTCTTCCCCCCTCTCTCTCTCAGTTTCTCTCTCCATCTCTCTGTCTACACAGACCAGCAATGTCCAAATTCAAGATCAATGGGAGAGATGAAAATTCATCAGAAGAAGTATCGTTTACAGCCAACCAGCTCACAAACGAATCACTTATTGACACGGGTGAGAAGGAGCAATCATTTCTTCATGAACGTCTTGTGGGTGTTCTAGAATTGGAACTTCTTGATAGTAACAGAATATAGAGCAAATGGGCCAATGTAGAAGGGAAAATCCTTTCTGCTTGGAGGGGGAGTAATTGAAGGTGTTCCATGCTACTTATCCAATTGCCTAACTTCTGAAAATGGGCAGAGTAAAATGTTTCTCCCTTTCCCTCATAAGAGATTGGATCCCGTGACTAATGCTACCACAAATGATGCCTCACCTCATGAAAGTGAGAGGTCTCACACTAGTATTGCCTGTCCTCTGCCACCGCTTGAGATATTTCTTCTCCATTACCCTCTACCCTCAGGAATAACAGGGCAGCAGTATAAACAATTGTCTTCAGCACTCCAATGATCAGTCCCTGCTCAGCAAAGATACCAAATCTCAGTGCAGTTCTACCATCAGTTAGGGATGTGTGGATGTTGTTAAACCCATTCCATCTGAGTTTCACTGGTTGTCAGGCTTCTTTTGTTCCATTGTTGAATGGGATGTTTTAAAACCAGAATTTCATTCTCCTTGCACTAATTTGTAAACCACCAGAAATCATAGGATCATAGAATAGTAGAATTGGAAGGGGCCTATAAGGCCATTAGGTCCAACCCCCTGCTCAATGCAGGAATACACTTTAAAGTATACCTGAAAGATAGCTGTCCAGATACATCTTGAAGGCCTTCAGTGTGGAACAGCACACAACCTCCCTAGTCCATTGGTTCCACTGTTGTACTGCTCTAACAGTCAGGAAGTTTTTCCTGATGTCCAGCTGGAATCTGGCTTCCTGTAACTTGAGCCCATGTTTCCATGTCCTGCACTCTGGGATGATCGAGAAGAGATCCTGGCCCTCCTCTGTGTGACAACCTTCCAAGGATTTGAAGGGTGCTATCATGTCTCCCCTCAGTCTTCTCTAATTGGTCAGTATGGAAATGTAATAAATAAAATGAATAATCTCTTGAACTATAATAAAATAATAATGGTTCCCCATTTCATCACACCCCTCACTTAAGAGACACAAAAACAGTTATCTGATATATCTGAGGTAATTATCCAAAACTGGGAAACCACCAAACGATGGCCAAGTTAAGACCCATGTAGACTGGATCCCCCACCCCAGCCTGAGGTTCTGTACTTCTGAATAACAAAGAGGCATAAGATGTGAGGGTGAAAAAGAATATGTGGGGCAGAGAGACCCAAAAACTTTAGGGCAACAAAGTGTTGCTATTAGAGAAGGAAGCCTAATGAAGTGCAAAAGAGGGACGGGAGGATCATAAGGGAAACAAAGCCAGAAGATGAAGAGATAACTGCAGATTTGTTAAATGCACACAGGAAAGACTGTCAAATACCTGAAGAACCTTTGACAAAGGACCATAGATTTGCAGGTTTGAACAGAGGGAAGGAGGGAGGGAGGGAGGGAGGGCTGCATTTGCTTCCAACATGAGGATGAGTGACATGGGAGAAAGACTAGGAATAATGAAGGACATTACGTTCACACTGCAATAGACAAACAAGGAATTAAAATATATGTAGAATGAAAGATCTGTGGGGTTAGTCAAGGCCTGACTCAGTTTAATTATAAAAGGGAAAGGAAGGGCTTTTGCAAATCTTTTGCAAACACATTTATAACCTAATGTGCACATGAGGTTCCAGTGTTCTGGAAGTGAACAAATGTGACATTTGTGTCTGTGCATGGAAATGAGTCTAGAAGAGAAGATCCCAAGAATGTGCTGTGAACTTTCAAATCTTTGAGGCAGGCGGCTGAACATGTCATGTGCAAATGGGTCCTAGTTCAGCACACATGACACTCTCAAACTACTTTGTCTGGATGTGCCTTCAGAATTGAGGGGATCTCTGTGTCACATTTCCAACAGATTTTGTTAAGTGTTGTAGAACACAATTCAGGATAGGACAAGATTGCTAGGGAAAGCAGGTTGTTGGGGGGGGGTTCCCCTGTACCCACAAAAATTGTGTGTGGAAGGAACAAGTTAGCCATGTAGAGAGAGAGACGTCCTCTTTGAGTCCTGACCTGCTAAGCTGTGTGGACCAGTTGGGACAACTGAACATTGATAATAATAATAATAATAATAATAATAATAATAATAATAATAACCATTTATTTCTTACCCGCCTCTCCGTCTGGATTGAGGCGGGGAACAACAACCCAGCCTGTATGCCATGAATTAGAACCATATGTCCTATGAAGAGGGGTGGTATGACTATATAAGCAAACGAAGCCACTACCTAAAGTAGCATCATTCAAGGGAAGCTCTGCAGAGCACATCTGGCAGCACAAAGCATCCCGTGTTAGAGCCCTGCTTGGGAGGAGGGCACATGCCAACAAGTAATCAGGATCAAGGCCCACATTAATAAATCAGGAAGGTTGGGTCAGACAGGGGCAAGTTTTTAAAATCTCACTTGCAGCCTGGAAGCTGCTGATGCAACAACTTCCATATATTTGTTCCTAGTTAGGTTACTTTCTGGACAGCTCCTTTCCTACTCAGCACTAGATCCTGTGGCTGCTGGTGCCGCTGGACAGCTCCCCTTACCTGCTCAGAAAGCCAGAAAAGGGCATATTTAGGGGGCAATCCTATGCATGTTTAGACAGGGGTAAAAAACTGTCTCTCAGCATTCTCCAGCCAGCATGACTGGAGGATTGTAGGACTTACACGACTTGTGAGGAGTCATAGGACTTTTTTTGTCTAAACATGCATAGGATCGTGCCTGTAATTTATTTATTTCTCATGTTACACTGGTAGCTCTCAGTGTTTGGAATTACCAAAGCTGTTTTGGCATTACCATGATCTTTACACCCACTTTACATATAACTTGAAGAGTATCCCAAGAAGGAATGCCATATTTCCGGACACAATGAAGTTGGGCCGATCGGCTGTTGTTGCTTTTCTTTCCATTTGGCACTAATTTTGTTTTCCCTGTTGGAACGGAAGTCCCTAATAGGATTTCTCCTCATGATGGTAATTTTATTACATGCTTTTCATTGATCCAGTTATAACACCCATGACATTATTTGGTGAAGCCTGGAGGAACTACAGGGGTTCGTGTGTATTGTCTGGTTTCTGTTTTTAATAATAATAATAATAATAATAATAATAATAATGGAGAATGTAAAATTCTGACAGGAATGGACTATACAGACAGACACAATATAGCTGCAAAAATAATTCACCAATAACTGGCCATCAAATCCAACGTTATCAAACAAGCTACACAATACTATACATACTTACCCAAAACAATCTTGGAAAATGCAGACCATAAAATATACTGGGACAGAACAATTCATAACAACAAGACAATACCCTGCAAACAACCAGCTATAATGGTCATAGACAAAAAAGAAAAAAAACACATACCTCACTGACATAGCAATATCGAATGACAAAAATGTTGTTGGAAAGGAAGAAGAAAAGAGAGAGAAATATACACCACTGGCCATGGAAGTCAAAGAACTATGGCAACAGGAAAAGGTCACAATTATTCCATTAGTCGCATCAGTCACCGGCATCACATCAAAAAATTATACAGAAAACCTTCAGAAACCTAGGCAGGACACCAAGGAAACGCTTAGCTTGGTCAGATGAAATGAATTGTAACATCATGCATTGTTACTATGAAAGCACACGACTCGAAACAATAGCATCAGGATACCGAACAGAACTTCGTAGATTTTTTCTGGAAATCTACCCCCACTTAACAGACACTCTAACAGAACAAAAACTAATAGCACTGTCATCACATCAAAAAACTATACAGCAAACCTTCAGAAACTGGTCCTACCAAAATAATCCACACCAACATCCAGAAAGCAGTCCTACTTAAAACATGCTCAATTGTCAGAAAATTCCTGAATCTGTAAAAGACAGCATGACCTGGTAAAGCCCGTCATGTCCATCTAGAAAAACCGCCACAAGCGAGAGAGAGATACAATAATAATAATAATAATAATAATAATAATAATAATAATAATATAAATTGAGCCTAATTAAAAATTCTTTTATCTCTGTATAATGTAAGAAATTCCCCAGAGAAGAGATGGGAGCATCACTATTCCATCCACATCATCGGGTCTCATTGTGAGACAGGGAGCTATGCTAATGTCAACATTGCATAAATGTCTATATTGTCACCTTCTTTCCCTGGGTAGGAAAAAAATCTTTATGAATTGTGTTTGTGTGGGGGGGTGTGGGGGTGTCGTTCTATAGAACATTTAAGCTCCCTCGAGCTTTTGCAAATATATTCAAAGCATCATGGAGGAAGGGGGGAATAATTCACTTACAACTGGACATAAGTCGCTGAAGAACTATAATATTAACTCTGACACATTAGGAAATATAGACAGACAGTTTGAGGGTGCATTTGGAGTATTTATTTATTTATTCAATTTAAAGAGACAGCAGTAAAGTTAACACCCAGAGCAAGAGATTCACGATTCAAGAGCCAGTGTGGTGTAGTGGCTAAAATGTTGAACTGCGACTCAGGAGATCCGGGTTCTAGTCCCCACTCAGCCATGGAAACCCACTGGGTGACTTTGAGCAAGTCACAGAATCTCAGCCCAATCTACCTTGCAGTGTTGTTGTGAGGATAAAATGGAGAGGAGGAGGATTATGTACACTGCCTTGGGTTCCTTAGATGAAAATGGGCGGGATATAAACACCATCTATCAATTCAAGATTAAATCCAAGGTGTTGGTTTTGACCTATAATGCCTTACATGGCTCAGGACCACAATACCTGATGGAGTGCCTCTCCCAGCATGACCCTACCCATACACTACACTCATCATCTAAGGCCTTCCTCCAGGTGCCTCCTCCAAGGTAGTCTTGGAGGGTGGCAACAAGGGAGAGGGTTTTCTTAGTGGTGACTCCATTATTATGGAATTAACTCTCCAGTGAGGCCTGTCTGGCACCAACATTGTTACATTTTTGGTTTCAGGTTAAGACCGTCCTCTATTCCCAAGTATTTAGCAGCATATGATAGGTTTTTAATCAAGTCATGGGATATTGTTTGGGTATGTGTGTGTGCTTGTGTGCGGTGTTTATATGTTTGTTCCACAGATGCTGGGGTGGAAAGGCTCTTTCCGTACGTGGTAGACACATTGTGCAACTTGTGTGTGTGTGTATTTCAACTTCTAATGTCATCTCCTTAGAACAGGAATAGGCTGACTTTACAGGTTCAGTTATCTTTACCATTGAAATTGTACCACAACCTCACTCTTGTCCCTGCTGGTGTACATGGAGAGGGCAGGTGGGTATGGATAAGGAGCACCATAACCAAGAAACTCCAGGGGTTGGCATCATGTGTCTGTCTCAAGTAGATGCCCAGCAATGTTGAGCCCTGACACCAGCCCTGACTCCCAAGGGTCAACACTACTACAGCTGCTAATTATCGAGATTCAGATCTCGACAGGCTGCAACATGGGACCAAAATCAATTAAAGTCCACAGAGATGGCCCATATCGTGTATGCCCAAAAACTCATATACACAGAATGAGATCATAAAGTAAAAGACGACTCTTGTCCGGGATTATGCAGAAGACTTTGTTGTTTTCCAAGGAACTAGCGGGTTTATTGGGGCAAAGTTTGCCCATTGCTAGAGGTGACTTGATAGCTGTTTTCAAGTATCTGAAGAACTTCCACAAAGTAGATGGAGCAGGCTAGGTCTCTGTTATGCCAGATGGCAAGACTAGAACCAATAAGCGGGAACTGCAAGGAAGCCAATTCTGGCTAAATATTAGGGCTGTTTGTCAGGGACGTAGACTGCCATAGGAGTTGGTGGGTTCTATTTCACTTCAGCAGATGCTGCATGGCCATCTCTAAGGGTTGCTGCAGCTGCATCCTGTATTGCAGCAGAGGGGTTAGACTAGCTGACCGCTAGGGTCCCTTCTAGCTCTGTGATTCTATGAAAACTGAGCACCTCCTGAATGTGATGAGGAAGATATTTCTGTCTCATAAGAACATAAGAAGAGCCCTGCTGGATCAGACCAAGGGGCCATCTAGTCCAGCTCTCAACCAGGAGCCCACAAGCAGGACACAGTGCAATAGCACCCTCCCACCCATGTTCCCCAGACGCTGGTGTATACAGGCTTTCTGCATCTGTTACTGGAAGAGTCTCTCCCAGTCAGATTAGATAATGCTGAACTAGATGGACCAATGCTCTGACCCAGTATAAGGCAACTTCTTACATCCCCACACTACCTCAAAAATCCTTACAACAAACCTGCAAGGTAGACTAGTAGCATTATCTCCATATTACAAAGGTATTCTGGTTGAGAACAGCTTGCCAAAGACAACCTAATGAGCTTGGGTTGGTACCAAGGGATTCTAGCCATGGTATTAAATGATCAATGATCAACTTATTCTGAGATAGGCTGTGTTTGTTCCTCACATGTGTAAATTCTCAATCATCCATCCATCCCGCTGATTGTCTAATACTTTCCATGGCCAAGATCAAACTCTGTTTAAATGAATGAGATAGCAACACATGTATTCCTGCCTTCCCTAAACCGGTGCCCTCCAGATGTGTGGGACTAAACTCTGATTGTCTCCACCCAGCACGGTCAATGGAGTTGCCACCTGGAGGCCCCCAAATTGCAGAAGGTCCAAACTCACACATGTGCTTGGATCCTCTGCTTCGCTTGTACTTTTTTTCTTTCTTTTTTTTTGCCAGCTCTGGCATTTGCCCATAATTGACGGCTAAACTGCTTATGCCTCACTGGACCAACAAATCACTGCAGTCCGTGAACAAAGCGGTACATGGTACTAATAAGCAAAGGAGCCTGTGTTTTTCTGAATGGTGACATTTTCCTGTTATTTGCTCACACTGTATGACGTGATGCAAGGGCTCTGCTCCTCTCCCCCACCCCCACCCTTTCTTGCATCTGTCATATCACAATAATTGTGAAATAATCAGTTCCGATAACGCTGGTGAGACGCGTCGCCATGGGACCCAGCCGGGCGATTTTCAGACGTGTAGCGATCATGGGGTTATGATGATTACGAGACGTCGGGGTAATGAGTAGGTCCCGAGCGTAAAATGTAAATCGAGGTGGCACACGGGTCCCATGCCCATCACCATGTTTTCAGCCTGCCTGCCTGCCTGCCTGCCTGCCTGACACAGGGAATTTATGTAAATTGATTACCCTCGGCATGCTCCATTCCTTATGGCTCTGAGCGCTGAGATCGATCCTCGACTTGGTTCATGAACGGTGTGGCCAATTTCACCTCTCCCAGTGATGCTACTGGACTCTCGGATGAGCGTGGCAAATAATATTGATAAGAATTACCCCAACCAAGAGCCCTATGCTGACAATGGAGCTGATGATGATGTGTTACATAGGAAGCAACATGAAACTCTTCCTTTTGAAAGGGGCTTCCTGTAGAAGATCGTACCTTTGTACTCCATAGGAATCTGCCGTATACCAGGTCATACCTGTGGTCCATCTAGCCCAGTTATTGTCGAATGTGACAGGTAGTAGCTTCTCATGGTCCCAGGCAGAGAGAGGTCCCTATAAATCAACTAAATCTTTCCAGAGAAATCTAGGAACCTGCTTTATACCAAATCAGTCCCTTGATCCATCTGCCTTGATGTTGTTTGTCTACATTGGCTGGCCGACTCTCCGGAGTTTCAGACAACTGAATCAATGTGGAGATGCCAAGAATTGATCCTGGGACATTCTACATGCAAAGCAGGTGCTTTACAACTGAGTGAAGGTATGATGCATGTTAAAAACATAAGAAGATCAATGCTGGATCCAAGCAAAGCTCTATATAGTCCAGTGATCTGGTCCCACAGTGGCAAACCAGCTGCCCACAGAAAACCCACAAGCAGGACATGAATGCAACAGCACCCTCCCACCCATGTTCCCCAGCAACTGGTTTACAAGTGCATGCTGCCTCTGATACTGGAGATGGCATAAAGCCCTCCATACTAGTAGCTATTGATAGCCTTCTTCTCCAGGAATCACACCTTGTGGAAGTGAATTATTCTATGGTTTAACTATGCACTATGTTATATCTGTCCTGAATCTCCCACCAATCAGCTTCATGGGATGACATCTTTAGGTGGTAGTATTCTGAGGGTGCGGGGAAATATCTCCCCATACACTTTCTCCACACCATGCATACTTTTGTATACTTCTGTCATGTCTCTCCTTATTCGCCTTTTTTCCTAAGCTAACAATTCCAGATGTTGTATGTGGTCGCACCATAGATTTGTATAACAGGAATATCATCTTGGCAGTTTTATTTCCAATTCCTTTCTTAACCGTGCCTAAAATGGAATTTTCCTTTTTCACAGCAGCTCACTGGGTCTACATTTTCATTGAGCTGTCCACTATAACCCCAAGATCTCTTTCTTGGTCAGTCACTGTTAGTTCATACTTGAAGTTGGGATTTTTCTGCCCCATTTTCAGATGGAAGACTCCTAATGCTACCAACGAGAAGACACAGTGTTACCTCTTCCATCTTTTTCTCCTTAACAGGTTTTCTGAGATGGGTGGGGAGATGGAAGATAGAATGGGCCAACATAGTAGAGTTAGAAATTGAAAATGAAGTTGTTAAGACCTCCCCCATAAAATTCTGTAAATGAGGCAGAACAGCGGCATGATAAAAGCCACGTCTGGAAGCACCTTAATTAGGAACACACCAAATGTAACATTAATTGCTTGACTGTAATTAACATGTCTAGTTTTAAGTTTTTTAACACTGGCTGCAGGGGTGTGTGAAGCAATCAACATTAGGAACAAAGAATGCAAGAGATAGCTTTGTAACTGTGCAGTGCTTCATGTGGGGAAGATTTTAGTGAGGAATTCCCTTTTAAAACAACACTGCCGAATGTCCAAAGAATAGAAAAGGAATTTATTGTGAGAAGAGGAAAAGGGTGAGCATCTTTCTCTCTCTCTCTCTCTCTTTCTCTCTCTCTCTCTCTCTCTCTCTCTCACACACACACACACACAGAACTCCAAATAAAACAAATAAAGCAAATCTAATGTACATATTACCTGTTTGAATCGAGTGTTGGGTTTCAGAGTGTTTGCACAGTTACTTGCAGGGAGAAGTGTTTGAAAATTTTGTTGTACACCACCTTGAGACTTAGCTTAAAAAGGAGACTTAACATTCTTTTAATTAACAACGAAATATATCAATAATGTTAACCACACGTGGCATGAAGGAGCACACCATCTTGTGAGTCCTGAACCGATTGCCAGATTCGCTGAGTTCAAGTATGATAAGGGAGGGAGAAACATTCCTCTCTGTTCCCTTCCTCCATATTGGTAATAATGTTATAAACCACTGTCATATCTTTCCCCAGAGTCCTTTATTTCCTGAACCTCACAAAAACCGAGGGCTTTAGGCTTTACTTTAGATGTTCTCCTCGATTACTTTAATTGCCTCCTCCTCTGTATCTTTTACAGCCCTACAATATCCTGTTTCAGATTTGCCAGGTTAAAAGGCAGCAAGCTGAAGGAAAATACAGATGCTTTCATCTGTGCCAACTTTTTTAAGGACAACGTGTAAAGAATTAATTGATTCTTTATTCCGACCTTATTCCTGTGTGAGTCAGAGCCTTCCTTCAGTTTTCCCTCCCATGCAAGGATTTCCAGTTCAACACCTTGATCTAATCATTGTGGCACTGTAGGAGAATCCGCCATTTTGTTTTCTCACCCACAATCTGGGATAAAATGGCGGCATAGATGAAATACAGCCAGATGAAACAACATATCAACTGCCTGTCATCACCTCCTACTGCTCTTCTCTGCCTGAGATGTCAATCTGAATCGTTAATCATGTTAATATTTGATTTGTTGGAAGTTAAAAACAACACACACACAAAACAAGATATGCTGTAACCAAATGGTAACATTTACATTGCAGCCAAGCGCTGGTGGAACACAAGAATTTATTTACCATGTTCTCCTTACAAAACAAGTCATTTTCCAAACAGTGTGTTAGAAGGATGGATTCAAAATTTTGAAATATGATAGTTGTACCTGAAACTGGAGGGTCATAAATAAAAATAAAAATATTAAATTATATGTTCCAACAGTATTCCTCTTTATTGGGGGAAAGCCTGTATTTTCCAGGTTGCGTCCAGTGTAAATTGCTATTGTGATATCATCCCTATTTCTGTCTTTTGGGGATGCCATGTTAAGATTTCATTAGTGTGGTTTCCTAGAGTCATTGTTCTTCATAGTTCATCTCCATAGCTCAGTGGCAGAGGACCTGGTTTACATGCAGAAGGTCCCAAGTTCAGGCATGGGCAGATCACACAAAGACCTTTTAATCCCAAAACACAGGAGAAAACATACACCAGCCTTAGATCTGGTGTACACTCCCTCATTGCATTGGAAGAGAAATTGTTCAAATGATAATGATTTTTTTTTGTTTTTTTATTTCAGTTATTAGTACATTTTTGCACTGCCAAAATGCAGAAGCTCTATGGGCAGTTTACAAAGATTAAACACCATACACAGACAGCGTGCGCGCACACACACACACACACACACACACACATCCAAGCAATTTTAAGCAATCAACAAAAAGCAAATCGAGTACCGGATTAGAACTGCATCATATGCTGCCAAATATATCTGAGAAGAGGAAGGTCTTAACCTGGTGCCAGGCGGGCCTCGTCAGGGAGATCACCCAGTAGTGGGGGGGGGGGCACCACTGAGAAGGCCCTCTGCATTGTTGCCTCCCTCGGAGGAGACACCTGGAGGAGGGCCTTAGATGATGAGCATAGTGTATGGGCAGGTTCATGCTGGGAGAGACACTAATTATTTTATGATAATAAAAACAGGGAGGGAGGAAACACTTCTTCTCTTTTGCTCTGCCGCTACAATCCCAGCAGGGTTTTGGATGACATGCTTTATCTTCCTTTGGATCTCCCTACCATGGCTAGTAGGATTGTTCTGTAAATGATAGGAAACAGATTGGGGGGCGGATTACAAGCAGGTCCCCACTTCCATCTGTTAAGCATTGAAGGGTGTGGTTAAATACATAAACCTATTCACATTATTGCAAGCAAGTCAAAGGGTGCAATAGGGCTCCAGTCATTTGGCAAGCTTTTACTTTAAAGATCCCTTCTAATACTATTTTATAACCTGCCTTGGCTTAATAAAGCCAAGTACTTCTGCTTAAATAACTTTATGGATCCAGCTTGCTGGTTCACACAGCTCCAAACATGCACAGTAGAATGAAACTGAATTAATTTAGGGCTGAGGGGGAGAGAACAGAGTGTTTTTTAATTATGCACAAATGCATGTTTAGACAGTTCTGACTTTGTATTTTTCTTTTGTGCTGGTGAATATTTCATATTCTGATTTTTATTTTATGGCTGGATCATAGTTCCAGCAATGTAATTGCAAGCAAGGGAATGGTTTGGCATTCTACAGTACAGAAAAAAAGAGGTTGTCTTTAAACTCAGATCTGTTGCACATAATCAAATGCTTTTGGGAACTCAGGTATTATATAGACTGAAGACAACTTTATAATGGTGTAAAGTCCATTATTAATAAACGACCACTGAGTCTCTCTGCTTTGCTTTGCTTCCAAATGTGTGCCAGTAGTACAACTGCAGTTTTTCACTAGTAGTAAATGACTGCTTCACACAATCATTTGAAATGAGGCTATGTTGAGGGTAATTAATACACACATTTCCAAAATTTATAGCCTGTAGGATTTAGCCTTGGTTAAATTTTTACTTTGGTTATTTTAAGTGTCTGGCCTATTGATCAGAATGTTGTTTAAAAGAGCCTGCGTTTGCCTGCCTATCGTAATTCGCTTCTTATTTAAAGAACCTTGCCTCCTTTATTTTCAAAGCTTGCATTTGGCAGTAGTTCTAAGGCCAGATCTACACCGAGCAGGAGATAGTGGTATGAAAGCGGTATATAAAAGGCAGGAGCCACACTAGTGCTTTATAGCAGTATTGAAGCGCACCGACAACTGTTGGGGCCCATTGACACATACCATATACCGCTTTCATACCGCTCTGTCCTGCTTGGTGTAGCTCTGTCCTAAATAACAGCCTTGTATCCCACAATAACCTTTCCTTTGGCAAATACTTCTTCATTCACCTGATCTTTTTCACCCCAAAAATTAGATTGTTTGCAAAATGATGTGAATTCTCCTTCATTCATAACCATCCAGTCATGGCGAGTAGATCAATCACTGGCTATTTTATTTACAATGGAACTGTATGGAAGTTCTGGATAGTGGAGTAATTCATTCACTTCACATCTTTTACCTGAAGTCAACAGACTAATTTAGGGTTAGCAGGGAGCAGATATCCTTGGAGACCTTTATTGATGCCCACCAAGGTGGGTTAACCTCCTCACTTAGTCCACCTCTGCCTCGTCCTCAGACTTTCAGGCAGCTTACTTGTTCTTTGCCGCAGCTCCAATGGCAGCCATTTGTTTGTTCCTCAACTTGCCAAATGTGCCCACCGCCCAAAATAGTCAGCTACCCTTGAACGAAAAGTTCACAATTCATCGATTGTGGGGAGGGGACTTCTGGAAATTTGGTATATTCTTTTAATCGAGCAGATCAGGAGCAAAAGAGGTAGTGAAAGACCGGGACATACCTAGTAGTTTCCCACACATTGGATGTTTGTTTTAATGGGTTAAAAATATTTAACCTTTTTTGAAGTCTCTGGATACCATTTTGAGTCAATACAAATTATCATTATTCAGAAATATATACGCACATGCATATTTATTTATATATCTACACACACACACACACACACACACACAAATGTCCTTCCTTTGCTTAAGACCGTGCTAATTAAATGCTTAGTTTTCTTTTTACAAATGAAATTTGCAAAGCACAAAACTGATTGCCTTAATGGATTAAGCAGATTCACTCCAGTGCAATCGCGCTACTTTGCCTGGTTCACTTTATCAAGGCAATTCACAAGGGAGTGAAAACGGGGCTTTGTTAGTTAGAGGAATCACAAATATGTATTCTTAAAACGGCTGGAGATTAATCTCAACATCGCCACGTGCACACAAATGAGAAACCTGCTTCACAATCCTAAGCCTTTCGTTTTCATATCAGATGAGCTTTCAGAACGACAAGTGGGAGCAGCAACAAAATGTTACAGTGTGGAGTGCTCCTATTCAGAGTTCCAGCCAGCCATGCCTTCTTCATGGATACTCTAGCCCATTTCCCCTTCTCTGCCTCCTGCTTTTTTTATTATCATTTTTCCCTCTCATCAGCCTGTTGGCATTCCAAAGCCCTCAGCATGGGCTGGTTTGGAGGGAGCATGTCCCCCCCCCCTTCATTTTTTTCTGAACTTTTATTTTAATAAAGAAAAAAGAAAAAACTTCCACAAAGTTGGAGTTCCCCTGAGCCTGCTGATGTGCCTTCCTCTGGTGCATGAGTAATGCCACTTTGGCTACATACGGATCTGCATTCCAAGCCTGAGTTCACTATTTGTATACAACAATGGTTTAGAATGGAATTCAGCCCTTGGGCTGCAAGACATTGCAGAGAAGCTTTTGGGGCATCACGGTCCGTGGTGCACGGAGCAAAAGGGACAGGGCCAAGATCAGCAAATTTTGGCAAGAAGTTCTTACTAGGGATATCCGAGACATTTGCAACAGATTCAAATGTGTTCAGATTTCTACGAATCTGACCTGCAGAATCTGCAGAATCTGCTTGCGCTCATGCGAAATAGCGCAAGCAGAATGAAATTCTGGTTAAAAATAAATAAATCAGATTTTGTACATTTCTAACTCTTATTGCCAGTAACTATTCCTTTGCCATTCAACCTTTAAGCATGGAAAACACACACACACACACACACACACACACACACACACACAGAGGCAGGAAATCACCAAATGAATGGTACCCGCAGGAAAGATGGCATAGCCAGTGGGCATAGACTTCTGGGAAACTAAAGAGAACCAGATGGGGAGTGGAGGAGGGCTGAATTTAGCCAACAGGCCTGATATTCTGTCACCCTGGTATACAGAATGAACATTTCACAAGTATGCCATGTAAATACCAGCTGACACATGAACATTTTAACTAGCCACTCATGCTTTCACATTGGCAAAATCCCTGGGGGTTGGAGAGGACTGGCCACCACAATGCCATTCTGTATAATTTTGGAACAGGCCTTTAGCCACAGTGTGCATGGCGGGGGGGGATTCAGTGGTTTGTTCCATGCAAGGCTATTCCAGACCTTCCATTGTCTGATTGTGGTTATTTCTCGATGGTTCAAGGCCTACAGCAAAGAGCAACAAACGGAGGGTATGAAAGGCAACGGGTCCCATAAGAAACCTGAGGGGAAAACGCCTACGGAAATTAGGATTTCCAATATGGACTGATGCTGTTTCTCAGGCAGTAGTAGCGCTCCGTTACCATGGGGTGTTAATTGCACGTTCTCTGTGTTGCCATGGAGATACACACCACAGGGCCTCCAGGTTGAACAGCATCCTCCTTGATGCTCTCTCTTCTTTGCCCCAAAGAAGCACATGTATTTCAAAAGCCCTTTCACATACCTGAGGGAAGATACGGTAGTAGAAAAGTCAACCGTTGAGCTTGAGGTGCCAGATTTCTGGCTTCAGACTACAGTACAGAGATGACATTCCAAGTACGTAGCCGCCCATGTAGTGAGGCTGCCAATTCGCATCAGTCATGGAGGCAAAATGCAAGGTATTGAAAACATCAAGGTTTCAAAAGAAGAGCTACTTTCAGGGATGGAATGACCTGGAGAAGAGCCAGAATAGCTTTGGGGATATGCCATGCAGGAGACTCAAGGTTCAATCTCAGGCATCTCCAGCAGTTCAAGGAGGATCTGGTAGCAGGAGGCTGGGAAAACCACCTCCCTGAAACTCTGGAGAGATGCTATCAAAATAGACTGTAATGCTGCGCTAAAAATTTCTCCCACATTTTTTGCGACCATTTTCATTCAGTTGGATAGAAAAGAAATGGCTTTGGAAAAGAATTTTAATCATGAAAAAAATTGAGGAGAAATCCTCAAAGATTGGGTATGTTTTTTTGTGTGTGTGCTTACCTTTCTTAAGAGGTGGCTGAGGAGTGTTTGTGAGTGTCCTAGAATCATAGAATAGTATAGAGTTGGAAGGGGCCTATAAGGCCATCGAGTCCAACCCTCTGCTCAATGCAGGAACCCACCTTAAAGCATCCCTGACAGATGACTGTCCAGCTGCTTCTTGAAGGGCTCTAGTGTGAGAGAGCACACCATCTCCTCAGGTCATTGGTTCCATTGTTGTCCTGCTCTAACAGTCAGGAAGTTTTTCCTGATGTTTTTCATTCATCATTTCTCATGCAACCTGTAGCATCCCCAGCTTCCCACACTTCAATTAAAGCCCAGTGGAAGGCAACATGAGGTAATTCCTCCCATACGTTTTTTTTTATTAGATTAGGAAGTGCAGTCAGCCTGGGAGGCTGCAGAGCAACAAAGAGATTTGTAAAAGGAGGAGGAGGAGGAGGAGGTGTGATTGCATTCAAAAATGCATATATACACACACACACACACACACACACATTGCACACAACATAGCATTGTTCTGGGACATTGTCAGAGATTAAAATGACATCTCCAGTCCACCTGGCAGGGGATGCAGTGTTTCTGCCCACCACTGCTGCCCTTGCCACAGCCCGCTGGAGCCCACCAAAGAAGGAAGAGGTCTACCTGGGAGCACCTTGCCAAAGGCCCCCATTACACCTTAGAGGCAGCCCTGGGTGCTGGTCCTATTACTCTATGCTCTATCCTAGCTTGGCATGGGCCTACCAAGAGAAACTGGGTTGCAGCAGTCA